>CM056205.1:11818084-12205584 GCA_029692085.1 Gymnothorax javanicus
TTGAAGGAGGAGACATTTTTAGGAAGTATGGCTGCTTAGGACTGTCTCATTTTAGAGGGAGACTGGGGAAACGTCCTCGCTAGGTGCCTTGATTAGACAGATTTTCTAGGAAAGACTGAGTGGTTCCCACACAGCGAATTAAATCCCACAGTGCTTCCAGCAAAACATGGGGTTGCTGTTTGGATTACAGGCATCGAATGACTGCTTTAGGTTTGTGTTAATTTCATGCATTATTTATAATTAAATTCACGGCTGATATTTTTTTAGGCGAGCAATTGCCTTTGTAGATGTTGAATATTGTCTCTTGTGGGGAAGGAGAGCAGAAGAATCTCCACCAACTGAATCGACTGCCAGCGAAAGTGTCCCATAGAAACCGCTGACGCCAGGCTGCTGTGTGTGCCGTGCTTGTCATGTGACTCTCCCAAGTTAGTGCTCCATTTCATGTAACCTTTCGAACAACTGGTTTCTACGAAAGAGCGGTCTGAACTAAGCACGAAGGGGATGGGGAGCCTCCTTGAAAATGAGACTGAGCTTAAATAAAGATTAGAGGCGAGAGCAGAGCAGGTGCTTCGTGAACTTGATTTTTCTGACTCTGCAGTGGATTAAAAAAGAATCTCTTCTGCCCCCTTGTGGCTCGGAGTCCTGATATTCACCAATCTCAGCCTGTATCTTCTCGAAGTTATGGTGTGTCGAGACCTCTGGACTTGAAACTAAAATGTCTGCACCTCTCAGACAGTGCTGGCCCCATCTGGTGTTCACTAATCTACCTGCTATTTCCATGGGGCCTCCGGTCTACCGCAGAACCTGAATTTAGATTTTCAGGCTTTATTTGTGTCCTGGCTTCAAGACCTTAGGAAAAAATTCTGAAAAGATTGTCTGGGGAGGCTTTATGAAATGATCCACATCCATCCAAACCAGCAGTGTTCAACGATGTCATTACAGCATACCGCAGTAAGCTGCAGTTTCCAGGCTCGCGTTCGCTTAAAATCACCTACCAGCTCAGAACAAATCTGAGGAGAGTGCAACTGTGTGATCAGCTGCTTAAATTGTTTAATTAAACCAGTCAACCGAATGATTAGAAGTAATTAGGAGGTTCTTGACTGGTGCCGATGTAACTATCACTAATGATAATGGAATGCTACGAGTCCTACAGCACTGGTTCATAATTTTGAAGAGTTATTTTGGAAAATGGACGTCATAGGATCAAGGGCACCCTGTGGCTGTCGCAGGGTACAGGTCTGACATTGACTGAAGGTTTGTGGACATGCTTGGCAAATGATCCTTAAAATCAGACCTTTAAAGTCCATTCTGAAGCTGTGAAGCGAATCTTAAGTTTGAGAACAGACTGTTGCCTGATGCATTAGAAAAACTTGTGATTTTGCAGAGTATGTGGCCTAAAGGTTAAATAGAATTTGTGATGTCAAAAATGCATATTCTGCTGAGCTCATTTTTCATATCCAGAAAATGTTTTTGCGGCACAGTTTGAATCTTACATTAACCTATATCCCCTTCTTCCCTTCATTTCCTCGATGAAGGAATCTAATTGGCTCTTAGTAGCAATTGAATTTGGCGGGGATGATGGGAGTCGGGTCCCCAGTCATGTGTGCATTGATGTACTGCTTTTATTCCTCTGTCGTCCCGCATTTCCTTTCCGCTCTGACTGCCATCTGTTTGCCAGCCTGTCTAATCTCATTTCTGTGACGGCTTCTTCTCTCTCCTGCCGCTAACGGCGTTAGCCGCTCGGTCCCATCAGCTTCCTTGCCCTCCCAACCCCTCACCAGCTCTTGCGTGCGGCAGCGAGCTCCTGCTCCTCTCAGGCTTGTCTTTCTCTCCTTCTCTCCGTCTCTGTTTTGCTCGGGACATTTGTGGTTTGTGTGGACCCCCCCCCTGTTCTCCATGCACTCATTTTATTTAATTTGCTCCAGAGTTGCATGATTTGTTGCTCTCCAGTGTTTGCTCTGAAACACCTGCTTCTCTTGAGCCCTCAGAGAAATTGAATGAGGTCATATAAAAAAATTATTTGGTTAGTATCCTTCACTTCTCAATTTTCAGGGGCGGATGGGATTTTATTTTCATCAGAGTCTGAGATCCAAATAGTGCAACAGGCCCAAACACAAGTAGATGAATTGACCTAAAGAATCAAATCTGCCTCACCCATTGGTGGAGCAGTGATTGACAGATGAACAGATTGTCTTTTGTATGGACAGGGATTCTGGGTTTTGCCCTCACTTTCTTTTTGGTGTGATTTTGACAGATTTTTTTCAAAACAAGAAATAAACCCTCCCGCCTCAGATTTTTTTTTTTTCCCTTTCTGGACCAGGCGGGGATGTTAACCAACAAAAAGTTTTTTCTATGGCCTGAGTACAGAAACAGACTGGTAAAACAAGGGCCTTGTACTCAGTGCAGGTGCGGTGAAGACTGCTAATGGACTGGCGAGAGGTGGTGGTGGTGGTGGTGATGAGTCAGCGTGTCTGTGCGGCACGCTGAACTCGATCTCCGGCTAACCTGTTCTTCTCTCCCCCTCCCTCCCCCCCCCCCCCCCCCTCTCCCCCCCCACCCCCGTATTAACCCTCTCTGCTCTGCACTGCATGGCTCTCTCTCAGGCTCCGTCTTGTGCATGACTCCTGCTACCAGCATTGGTAGGTTCCTCCTTTAACCTCTGCCATTACGGCCCTCTAACGGGCTAGCCGCAGCCGTGTTTCCACAGCCGGGCCGACGCCGGGCGAGTTAGCACACCGCCTAGGGCTCCTTGCCGTCCCGCAGAATGGGCTTTAGGTCGTATTTACCTCCTACTCAGGGCTCCAAGCCTTCATTTTTGGACATGCCATTCCTATTGGCCCTCGCCGCGGCAACTCCGATTAGGGGCGTGATCACAATTGCCAGAGGTAGCTTGATGTTTTTTTCCAAGTGCGTGTCATGAACTGCGCTGAAAGGAGCCTCTGGGAAGCGGCTGCATGATTGGCTGCCAGCTGTGTTCGTGTGAGCATCTCGCTGGACCTGGCTAGGCTGCCCTGTGGAAATGCGGCCTGTGTTTTACTCACTCTTTCTATAATGGGCAACTGTACAGGGTCACGCTGCTCTTGTGCCTCTTCTGTACCCCTGATCACACCTGCAGTTTCTATAATTCTCAGGGTCTTCTCAAAACGTTCTCCTCACTTTACTTTCACTGTTATTCATCTCTGTTGAAATATAGTACGTGTGGCAACTGTTTCTTTTGTTGATTATCAGTTATGCTGTGGTTATTTCTTCATTTAATTTTATGCCTCCTACACACGTGGTCATACATACACATGCACACATGCAGTCCCCTCAGAATTGTATTGTTGCAAACAAGTTCATTGGTTGTAGGCTAGGATACTACTGATGAGCTGATCTGTTTCTGAAGACTTAGCTGCCTTTTGCTGTGCTGTTTAGATAAGAAAATGCAGGTTTTTCCTTTATTTCTGAGGAATACTGGTATATACATTTGAATGCGAGTGTAATTATTTTCAGCAGTGCATCTGTTTTGTAAACACAAGCTGTGATGGGGATGTGGTCTGCTTTGTGCACTGCTAGTTTCAATAAATGACATGTCACATCCTGAAAGTGCTAATTGTACGAGACTAGACGTCTCAGGGAATCACTAAGTATGCAGCGAAAATTTCCTCAATTGTGATTGTAATCCGCTTTCTTCCTCTTTTTTGTTTTGTTTCTTTTTTGTTGTTTTCCCCCCCTCCCTTGCTTCCTTGCTTTGCATTGTGGTTGCATGCCATCTGCTGGTACAACCTAACGATGGCCTGCCCCTGCTCTCTATAATATCTCACCATGCAAAAAAAAAAAAAAAAAAAACCCTGTCGCCATGGTTACCATAATGCTCCTCCCACCTGTTCATTGCTTCCTGGTTTCCCTTCCCGATAAAGTCCCCATGATGTACAGTGCTACGCCTGCTACTGTCTCTGCAGCTACAACTCCTGCCACAAGTGTCCCCTACACAGCAACAGCGCCAGCCAATCAGGTTTGCTCCTTTTAAAGCTGTCTCTCATGAGTCCCTGAGCTCTAAATAAGCTGTGAATTAATTTAAAAAACACTTTTGGGTTTGTATCAATTTTTAAACTTTTAATTTGTTGTGTCAATATTGTTTGTTTATGCTGTTTAAACATTTTGTGTGAGTAAATAGCACTATGGTGGTAGACCCATGATGATTTATGCCAATCCACTTGTAATTTAGATGCATAAACATTCTTATTTAGAGCTCTGA
Organism: Gymnothorax javanicus; assembly: GCA_029692085.1. Lineage (NCBI taxonomy): Eukaryota > Metazoa > Chordata > Actinopteri > Anguilliformes > Muraenidae > Gymnothorax > Gymnothorax javanicus. The sequence continues at coordinate 11,822,322 of CM056205.1, forward strand.
CATTTGCAGAATAGTAGTTGTGTTGTGTTGCATTTTTCCTTATTTGTTTGCATGTTTCTTGTGTATTCTTTCTTATTATTTTTTTTTACTATCAATGTCAAGTGTCCCTTGTGTCTGCATTCATATGCTGTCTGTCTTTTAAGAGAAAAACTTAATCAGCTGCTTTTTTTAGTCGCCCTTCCTAATTTCTCTGACTTCATGCGAGGAGACATTAAAAAAACTCAAAATGGCCGCTAAGCTTACTGTTGCGTCATGCGATGGCCTGCACATAGCCAGGTATAATGAATGGAAGTTCAACATTGCGCACTGTGGTGACTATGTCACACTGGTGTCAGAAATTAAAATTCCCTCTTATGTCAGCCATAGACATTTTTAAAAATTCACTATTGAAGTACTTTCTATTACTTTTTGGCTGCCATCAATTTTTTGAGTCTTTTATTCTTTACTGTAGTTTCATTTACATTTTTGATTTTTTTTTTTTCAGAAGAAAAGTACATGCCCCATGATCCATTAAGTTCCTTATGAAAAGGCTTGAGTTTCCGTTCGACAACACCTAGCTATCAAACCAAATTTTAAGAGCAGGACAGCATGGTGAGCAGGCTAATTGGGTAACTGCTGTAAATTTTTGTGTAGCTAGCTAACCTAACTAGTTATCAAGTTATATAAATTCATAGGTAAGTATCGTTGGTCAGCATTGGCTAGCGTTAAAACTATGAAGCCAGTGAGACACCTAGCTTGTTGATGCTGGCTAGATAATCACATCTCTCTGTTCTCGCTGGCCTAAGGAGGGAAGTAATCGCTATTTACTGTTTTCTATTAATTTCTCTTCTCTACTGGTTAGTTAGCTACCGAGCTAATGCTAGCCAGCTGTTAGTTCAGCCTACTCGGTTGCAAGACCGTTTTGCAGGTTTCTAGAAGTGGCATGATGAATAAGGTTTGTTTTCTTCAATTTCAGTCTCTGTTCAGTCTCTGCCAGGTTATAGTTGGAAACGTTTTTCAAAATTGAGGTGTCCAGCTGGCCAGGGAGGAGTCACGGGGCTGTTCGCGTGTTAGTTTAGTGAATATGTAGTTTGCAAAAATGGATTACAAACTCAACTGCAAATGTAATGTTTTTAAATTTTTGATAACAAACTTCAAATTTTATGTTCCTACTTGCATCCATGTACTATAGACGGTAGGTTAATATCAGGGTGTCCCAGTTGATAGAAATGTTTCTAATTAGAGTAATGTCAGAACGTGTCTGGACCCCATCATAACTTTACTTCTGACACATTACCTAACCAGCAATGATGCAGCTACGTCAGCACTGTATTTCCACAAGCTACAAGTGAGCAGTATGCTTGCTTAACCTTAGCTGTGCCCTGACCTGTCTTTTTGAAGCTGGGCACCATGTGATCACTTGGGAAAATAGTGTAGTGACAGATCATTGAATGCGTGTGGCTGGCAGCCCTTTTGGCTGCTGCTTAATTATAGCATGCAGGGTTTCACACTTTGTGGCCATACTGTAGTTCTAGGATCCTCCAATTCAAATTCGTATTCAGCCCTGGATTTCTTTCCTTGTAGGGATACTGATTGGCCAGACTGACTTTATATCTGACTCCTAGTTAAAGGGAGGCTGGAAAACGGGCTGTTGCCTGCCCTCGAGGACTGTGATTTGAGGAACGGGGCTATACGGCTTGTGTCCTTGTGTTCCTTGTGTTCCTTTGCGGGGCATTTAGTAGAGCTATGAAGCCCTTTGAAAGGCCAAACACGTTTGGAAAGCACCAGGGCAGTGTGTGTGTTTGAGTTCCAGCGTTGAAAGTGCTGGAAATCATGCCCTGTAGCACTGCATTACTATTTAAACCCCTGCACACCCGCGCTTAGGGATTGCTGCTAGCCTGTTTGAGGGACCATTTTCTCTGCACAAACAAGCAAGCGCCATATGTTGCTGTGATGCTTGTGCTTCATTTCGGGAGCGCCCTTGAACATTGTTTCTTGAGTCAGGTCTTTGACTCGTACTGATAATTGCTAATTAGTCCCCTGCTAATCGCATCTGCTTTGAAATGCTGTTGTAATGTTGCAAGACATGCAGAAATGGGGTAGCAGCGCGTGATTGTGTTTGGAGATGTGATGTTCATGGGCCTCTGAAAAGATGCACTTAGAACAAGACCTTGTGGTCTCCACATTACTCAGCAGGAAAATGCTATCTTGCTCTCCCTCCTCTCTGTTTTGCTCCTTACTGTCTGGGGGTCTTTGAGGAGATATATGATATTACAATAGTCTGGGCCTGAGGGCTTTATCAGGGTTATTGGGCTTTATTTCTCAAACTGGCATTGCCTTGTTACAGCCTTACTCTGAGGGCAGTCTTTTAGGAACATGATCCTCCGCGCCTCAAATTCAGCAGAAGCATGGCCTCGATTCCCCAGCGTCCCAGACAGTGGGACGGACATCTAGGCATGCGAGAATCAGAGGGAGGGATGAAAAAAATGACTGAACTATTCCGGCTGGTTCTCAGCACTGGCATGAGAAGGAGGGACCATGAAGGAATTTATGGTGGGGTCTTCACTGATAACCCTAGCACTTGACCACAGGACAGTGGTAACAAAGAGCCTGTTAAGGCAGTAATGTAACTCTATTTTGATTGTTTTTTTACGCCAAGTTAACTAAATAATGCTGCAATAATTGTCGTCCGATTTGACTAGGGTATAACTTCATGGCTGAAGGGCGTATCGAAATGTAAATATTTATGTTGCCTCGCGTAACCCTCTTGTGTGACTTCAAAGCAGTGGTGGCCTACCTTGTTTTAACTGTGGGTCGCGTGTGCGGCTCACTGTGTTGTTCTGCAGCCTGCTCAATATTGCCAATCTATCACGCTTACGTGACCCTCCTCGACCTGGTAGTATGCAGTATACTGTATAATGTTTAGAAGGCTATATCCCTACCAGTAAAATCCTTTTTCATTTTATTTTGTTACGTGAAATTGACTTAAGGCCTGTAACGTGCTTAACCTGAGGGAGTATCATACGCCTAGCTGTGGACCAGCTATGGTCATTCGACGTCACTGTCACTCGACTGGCAAATTATTATTCATCCTCTCATTGGCTAAACCTTTTCGAGGGATGGAAAGATGGCGACCCTCAATATTTTTTTTTTTTCCCCTGTCGAATTCTCGTTATTTGAAGCCTTGCACAAATTTACTGAAAAATCTCCATAAGTCCTAGTGATAATATCTGGAAGCCATATGGGTATTTCTTTTGTTTACCATTGGTTTTGTTCAAAAGTTGTCTTTCACTTTAAATGTCTACTCATGTTGTAGCCAATAACTTTTAGCCTAAGCGAGGCACATCCACATTTTATTATATCCCCTTAATGAAAGAATTATTGGATATTATGGATCAGCGGTCTCAATGCCACCGCTGCAGAGATTTGCTTGCAATTGCTCTTGAGCCACAATTTCTCTCTAATCAGTTCAACAATTTATCTCAAATCAAATTTGGTGTGGACATTGCTTATGATCAGAAGACGGAACTACTGATGTTGGGGAAAACTTGCATAATTATTAATGATATTAATTAATACTTTATAATGGATTAGTCTTCATTCTTGTAATCGCCCTCAAGATAGCAAATGTAGTGGCGATTTCTTACAAACTTGGCGTGAGCAGTTTATCAAAGGAGGATCAGACCTAAAAAAAAATTGATAGTATCTTTGAAAATGGAGTATACCAGTACCAAATTTAGCATTAATTTTTAGTTGGATTTATTGAAATTTATGATGCATTGGTTTGTTAATGACGCATACATTTTAATATACTTTAAAATGGCCTGTATTGATCTTAGCTTAGCAGTTTTTTTTTCTTCTTTTATTCTTTGGTGTGAATTTTTTTTTTTTTTTTTAGTGACTATAATGGTCATTTCACTCTCTGTTGAGGGTTGCATCACATTGTGAGATGGGCTGCAGGTTAGCCATCGCTGTTCGTAAGAGATGTACGGAGGGTGAATATGAATGCACCCAGACTTTAAACTGCGTGTTCGAGGTGTACTTTGAAGTAGAGGTCCTGTCGTGCAGTGGGATCAAGAAGCTTGGCTTCAGAAGCTGTGGAGATGAAAAAGATCCTTCTACCCCTTCAGAATAGTGCTGTTTTTGGTTTGGTTTGGTTGGAGGAAGGGTGCTGATGTCCGATGTGCCTCAAGAGCTCCCCCTCTGTGCAGCAGTGGAATTACACTTGCTTGCCCCTGAAAATCTATTTTGCTGTTTTACTTGGCTAATGGATATGACCAAAAAGAAAATAGCTGTTAAAATACACTGAAATAGAATAATTTTATATTGTCGGGAATGTACTAAAAACATAGGTATACTTTTTTGTTAATGAAAACCACAACTAATTTTTTGTTTAGGAAATTGAGATGTGAATGGTGGACTTATCATCATCTGCCGAAGAGTGCAACGTAGCGGATTCATTTGTCCCGTATTATAGTAGCAGGCAACTCTGACACCAGGGAGGCAGTGTCCAATGTGTGATACATGCAAACAGGATTAAGTGACTACTTAGTTACAGTTAGCAGGGGGTTACTGATTTTTATAGAGCAGGGTTGTGTGTCTGCGTTGGTTTGTAATTGTTAATGTCTGCAGCATGGATGTCAACCTGCTGTTGTATCTTTGTCGTCTGTACTGTGTCCCATCATGCTCTTCTGTGTCTCTGCTGGCTGCTTATGGCCTCATGCTGTGTCTTTATCTGTTTGGGCACATCTCTGCTGTCTCAATGTCCCCGTCAGCCTGAGGCAAATACACAGCCGCGCATGCATCACGCACACGCACTTAATCACGCCTACAACACATGCACTAACACTAGCAACACGCACACACAAACGCACACCTCACAGAAGCCTGCTTCCCTAGGATATGGAGTCTTTATCTGCTGGAGTTACGCTGCATTATCCTGCCATCGTATTTCCTGCCTTTATTTCATTTCTTGTGTTGTGACTTCCTGTGAGCGAGAGGATGGGACAAACACCAACAGAGCAGAATCGGCTATTTCATTCTCCGCTTTCAAAGCACCCCCTCCTTTGCAATTATTTTCCCTTGATTTCCATTCATGTTGATTTTTATAATTTGGGTTTTTTTTTTGGTTTGTTTTATTAGATACAGGATTTTGTCAACTTTTTTTTTTTTTTTTTCCCCTGAAAGTGCATTTTGGACCAAGACTATGCCCTGTGTAACTAGTTACACATGATAAAATGTTGAAAATGAGGGCGGCATTGCTCGGGTCAAAACCTAAAATTTCTGCTACACATTGTGGACGGTTGGTCAGCGTTGACCCTCATGCCACCTTAGGTGTACTCTGTGATGTCACTAATGTCATGGTAACTAACTTATTTCTTCTGGTGTCTGCTTCCTGACACAGATCATCCTAAAGTAACCAAGAGCACAGTGACCAGCAGCGCGTGTCAGGATGCTGCACTACGGAGTCCCAAACCGCCCGTCTGTAAATACTACCTGCCCCCTTCCATAGAGCTACAACAACCTGCATGCTAATCGCTAATCAGTAAAGGATGACTCTTAAACTATAACACTGAGTGCTAATGTAATAGAAACAAAAGCTATATATAAATTTTTAAGAAAATAATGATGTATAATTTAACAGATTCAAAACAAACGAGTAGATGCCTAGACTCTATAGGTGAGGGTGGAGAAATAATTTTTCTTTTCCTTTATGGGTGTTCTCTTAAGTAAAGTGGGTTATCCTCATTGTGAATTTCCTTGTTTAAGACTCTGCACAAAGCTCACCGTTTGGGGAATCCTCATTTGCACTGTCAGGAAAAAAAAAAAAAAAAGAAATGATGGTGATTGGGCTTGATATTAAGCGCTTGATTGTGTTTTAAGGGGAGGGTCAATGAGAGGATGGGAAATTTATCAAAAATTTGGCTTGTTGATAAGCCTTGGTTGATTTCTTGATGTTATTTCTTAGGACAAAAATAAATGAATAAATATATATAAATACAGATAAATATGATATACTTGTATGAATGTTATTAACTATATAACCAATATGCTGGTATTTGGCTGTTGGGTGAGCTATGGTGTTTTGTCAGGCTTTCTCCCTGAAAGATAATATCACCTCCTCACTCACCATACAGGAAGTGTCTTGTGCACATCCATCATCTTTATAAATACCATCTACTTGTCAAACATGGACATTACAGTGGAGAAACCATCTTTACCTTTTTGAAATGGAAAAAAATATGGGGTTTAGCAGGGGTGTCCAGCTCCTGGAGGGCCACAGTGTCTGCAGACATTGGTCATCTCCTTTCAATCCGCAGCCAATGAAAGCCTTGTGAACAAGGTGTGTGGGCTCTTTAGTCAATCAGTGACTACAATGAATCGCGTAAACGCACTGAAAACCAGCTGAAACTGTGGCCTTCCTGGACTGGACAAGACACCCTGGGTTTCGAGTTTTAGACTAAACCCGGGGAGGGCTTGCATGTAAAATGGTTTGCTTTTAACGAGGAACCACTCTCTGGACTGCGAGCTGGCGCAGTGTGGTGGTGGGAGTTCTCACAAGGTTGGCCATCAGGGGGCGCTCTGGCTCCCTCAGTGCCGTGCCAAGGGTTTAGCCGAGCGGTTGGGTGGGACAAAAAAAAAAGCAGCCGGCCTCACTGGTCAGGTGTTACGTCTGCAGGCAGACAGGACAGGAAACACTGGAGAACAGCATGCTGGGATTGTAGTGGACCAGTGCAAAGGATGCGGGGTGATGACAGTTCTCGAGAGAGCATGGGAGGGGGGGCGGGGTTAGAAGAGGGTTGATAGTTCATTTAGACGAGTGTCGTCAAATAGGACTGACTCAAAGGAACTACTGCCCTCCTCCTCTGTACTCCTGTCCGTTTTTTATTTGACAAACTGTAGAAGTGCCTAAAAAAACACATTTTCACAAGCATCTTGAAACGGCATCTGAAGAAATATTAAAGTTGTAAGCAAGTCTCCCACCACCTCCCCTTTCAGCTAAACTTTAAGGGCAAGAGAGATAGTGCACACTTGGTGCTTAAGATGAACACTCTGACAGCGCTGCGGTGCACTTCATGTCTGAACTGTCCATCGAGCACCAATAAAATAGCCTCTATTACAACTTCCTGTATTCAAACTGTCCTAGCCCACTTGGCCAGAATGTTCAATGAATTTCAGCTTAATTCTTTTTAAAGGATTGATTTGGATATAGTTTACATTGAAAGTGGGTGACATTGAGTGAGACCTTACGGGAATGTGACATCTTTGTCGTGCTTTTCTTTCATTTTTTATATTTCAATTTTTTGTCTTTGCATTGTGTTTGAAAAGAGTCTCCAGTTCTTTTTCTGAGATGACCGTTAATATATTTTTGTTGAGTTCCACTGTAGCCAAATAGACATCTATAATTCGGTATGATGTGGTCTTACATGTAATCGCATTGTGTAACTAATTCAGTGTAACATTACTTAATATGTTTTGTTGAATATTTGAAAGTTTATTTTAATTTGAAATTGCATTCATTGGTGTTTGAGACTAATCATTACCGCTTTTATGATCATCAGTTCCTGGTTTTTTGTACATGCGTGTATGTTTTGAAAATTTTATCGGAATCATGATATATTTTCATGGTGCTTGATTAATACTGACAATCCACAGTGAACCTTTTTTTCAGCATGAGTAAAGCACTGTTCTTTTTTTTTTTTTTTAATTTTTTTTTACACAGAAGTTATAGTTTTAATGTAATTTTTGGTTTGGAAGGTAAATATTTTTATTGCCATGGTTTAACTTTTTTCATTTAAATATTAGTAATAGAGCAATGTTGTAACCTGTTGTATTTTAAAAAGGAATGTAATTTATTAAGCTTTGCTTTGATCTGATGGGGGTTCATTAAAGGGCCAGACCTGTCATATCAGCCAATGAGAACCTATGGATGGCAAGGGGGTGGAAACCTGAGAACTCTTCCACCAATCGCGAGCATCTAGCTCTCTTGCTGTCAACTGTCTTGTCACCAACAGATGACAAGGCGTTACAGTAAGAGAAAGACTTTAGAATTCATTATATTATTTAAAAAAGTTTATTGTATAGGTAATATTTTACAAAAAAGGCATTTACTTTTCACTGTAGTATGGTAATGTTTCATAACAATGATAAGTTGTTGCTGTGGCAACTTAAAGTTGCAGTGACTAAAGTTCTGTATTTTTGTAAAAGATGTTAATTGTAAAGTTGATTTTTTTTCTCTAGAACACTATCACACTAGATTATAAAACATCAGATATTTTAACATTACCTATTTTATGTCAAAAATATATTCAGTTAAAGTCTGCAGCATTTAATCATCATAGCATCAGTGTATATTTATGTTAATGAAATCATTGAGGGCTCTAGGACTCCTTGTCCCTGGACTTTTCATCCCTGTATTTTTTGTCCCTGGGCTTTTCGTCCCCGGACTCTGGATGGTTCCTGGATGGTTTGTCCCCAATAATTCTTTGCCCTCTTCCTGCATTATAACACTATCCCTAACCCTAACCCTTATATCATGGTAATCTGCCCATCGTCTGCTCGTCCATCCGTCTGTCAACAATGGTGCCACAATTTTTTAATCAGTAGGGGACGAAAAATCAGGGGACGAAAAGTCCACGGGGACAAAGGGTCCGAGACGAAAAGTCAATGGGGCTGAAAAATCCAGGGACGAAGAGTCCTGTAACCATCATTGAGATGACCTACCTATTGATTTAGTATGAACATACAAGGTTATACAAAAGTTCCAGCTGGAATATAGTCCTGCTGTTCAAATGTGAGCTCTTTCTAACAAAAAAAATAAATAAATAAAAAATCTGACAAATGGAGCTTTGGGCTTCTAGACCAGTGAAATCTTGTGTTTGATGGGTGTGTAGCAAGAGTATAGGATTGCACTTCATTTCCACAGATGTATAATTATTTTATTTCTAAGAAATGTGTATTGTGTTAGTGGTAGGCAAAGCTTTCAAACTGCTCACTGAACTGAATTTGGAGAATTTCATTTTCATTGGAGTGAGTACTTTGCGCTAGACAGATAAAAGTTCTGATGGGTGTTCAGTGCCTCACTATAACACGAGAGCAATTTCATTTTATCCGGGGCTGCAGTTTTTGTTACATGGGATTTCGGCTTGCCTTTCTTTTAAAAGGAATTAAATTTACAGTCTGAATGTGATTTTGCCAATTGCCTGATGCGTGCGGTGCATCTGATTCGATGGTAAAGAGGGTGAACCCACTCTGCCTTAGCAGACCAGGGTTATAGTAAACTTTGCCTTACCTTTTGTGTGCTGTGTTCAAGGTTGTGTGAGTTCTCTGCTCTTAAAAATGGGTGGTTGCAGTTGGTCTGCCAAAATGTTTCCATTTGAGTTTCATTTTATTCATCAAGTTTGTCACCTCTGCCATTTTCATTGTTAAGCCAATATGCCAAACAGTGCAGTGCATGATGGGTAGACTTGCCTGTGCACCACACTGAGCAGCTCCACACATAATTACAGCTGGTGTGCCACCTGCATCCATCTCTTTCCTGGTTTTACATCTGCATTGGGGATCATTGTGAGTGGAAAGAACCCCTCGTTGGATTTTATTTGTTTTTATGTATCCATTTTAAATGTTTTACTTCTGCATATATAATGTGCTATCTTACTTTCTGTAGTCAGATGTTTTGGTTCCTGAAAAATGGTGTAAAACCTATTGAGACAAAACAAATAAAAATTATAAACACAGACTGACTTTGGCATTTTTATTTTCGTGAACCTAAGTGACCAGTGAAGTTTAAAACCTAATAAATGTCGACTGGGAGTTTGAATTGAGGGTTGCATTGCAATGGCCGTTTTGTCTCGGGCTGTTCTCACTATCTCCAGAACAGTGTTATTCATTGCACGGATCTCATGCAGATGGCCTATGTGACTAAAGTACCAGTTCCCAGAACAGTGTTGCACTGCTGTCTGGAACTGAGGCCTGTTTGTGCTAATCCTGGCTGTTTTAATCCTGTGGTGTGGCAGTACTTAACCTCAGTGATGGATGGATTTGTCTTGTAATGGAGTCACCACTTTACTGGGCAGTGACACCTACTTTAGTTGCCAGTATACTTGCAGTTGAATACATAATGATAAAGCTCAATTTTTTTCAGTGGTTTTCCCTTAATTGTGGACCCATAATGGCCTGAATCCATCTTTAGACTTAATTTGCTGATGAAATTTGAAATGTATGTAGCCAACACAAATATTTTCTGTATTTTCCAAATATGGGAACACGCCATTGGTTTTAATGATTGTACCAGCCACTACAATAGAAGAAAAAGAGAAAAAGGGCTCAGTTGAACCTGCGAACAGAATTAACAAAGGATTTTTTCTAAATATTTTACTATTGGTAAATTAAATTTGAGGTTTACATGCAGTTTGAAATGGTATCTGGGCTCGTGTATTCAGGAATAGCTTAAGGACTGGGAGACGTTGATATATTGGCTTCTGAATATGGCTGTTATACTTTGCCGCAACGTCATAACTCTTTGGACTGTGAGCTCTTTATCATATATTGATTAGACTTTCAATTCAATCATGGTGCCATGTAACACTGTGAAAATGGGAATGTCTATGCATCAGCCTGTTTCAGTGCCGTGAGGGAGTCTGCTGCCTTCCAGGTCTCATCTTATTGCAAAAGGTGTCGCATAATACGGTTTCAGGTCTTTAGACAACAGGATACTGGGTAAACATGAAAGATGTTCAGTAAATGACTGATAAAAAGTTATCAAACACCATCACTCTTGTTGCATTGTGATTGTCCCTGGGTTGATCATCTGATTAACCAAATTGAATTGATAATTATATTCGGATCGAACACAGCCAAGCATGATTGCAGCCAGCTCATTGAATCTGAAAAACTTACCTTAAAGATACTGTCAACATAATGTCAAAATCAAAGGAAATTCTGAAATAGATGAGGGGAAAAGTTGTTAAAATATTGGGCCAAAGTCATTTCTAATGCTGTGGGAATCTGCTGGACTGCAGTTGCCCAAAACCACAGAATATCCAAATAGGGAACACTCGGAACAGTGGAGAATCTTCCTTAGTTGGCATGCTGAAATTTTTGTTTCAGCACAGTGGCAACACTTCTAGATCCCAGAAAAACATCCAAACAACCAGATGTCTCTATAGTTCAGCTCTGGTCAGTGAGTGTTCATGGCTCCACACTAAGCAAGAGACGGGGGAAAATGCTGTGGGAATCTGCTGGACTGCAGTTGCCCAAAACCACAGAATATCCAAATAGGGAACACTCGGAACAGTGGAGAATCTTCCTTAGTTGGCATGCTGAAATTTTGTTTCAGCACAGTGGCAACACTTCTAGATCCCAGAAAAACATCCAAACAACCAGATGTCTCTATAGTTCAGCTCTGGTCAGTGAGTGTTCATGGCTCCACACTAAGCAAGAGACGGGGGAAAAGGTCAGATTAAAAAGAATTTGGCAAGGAAGATGCCGCTCATCGCACATTTGTGGGGGGGGGGGGCCTGGATGATACCTTTTGGGATAATTTTCTATTAATAATTGAGTTAAAGGTGGGACTTTTGCATGACCAGGGTTTTGTAATACTGTCCTCAAGCAATTACAGCATTGCAAATGATTTCAGCTGTCAGATTTGGTGGATGGGAATGTTTTGAAGCCTTAAGACCCGGACAAGATGTCAGTGTTAAAGGAACCGTCAATACTGTTCTGTTACTGAAAATTATTAGAAACATCTTGTCAATAGTCCTTGACCTGAATCTGAAGCGTTGGGTTGTACAGCATGACAATCATCCAAAACACACAATGTGGGTAGTGCTTACACCTCATATTTGGGCTACTGCATCAAATACTGAATTTTTATTTTCTAAACCGTTCATATCGCATGAATCGGGACTGGGATTATCGTTATATTGACTGTAATCGCAGCGAACAAATTCCGACCTTGCAGTTCTCACATTTTAGGTTGGCTACTGTGGCAACGCAGCTGTTTCTGTTACCGTAGTAACAGCATCCGGCGTATTTTCCCCACCTTTGATGCACATCCTTGAACTGCAGTCGCGATTGGTTGCGGATTCCGACGATGTCACAAATTCGGTAAGGAAGATGTTTGGTAGAATCGTACCAGCGGAAATCCAGCCTATACTGGGCGTTGTTGTACAAGACCTATCATACTGCGGGCGGGGCTTCTTTCAGATTAAGACGGCCATTGGACTGTGTGCATGGCTGTCACTTAACCGAAAAGACCCATCACTCCCCTCGGTACGGAAGCCGGGATGAGCCAAATCGGTTACGCGGCGGTGGGTCTCCACCCGAGAGTATGGCGACCGGCAGGATATTGGTGTGAGAATGTCGCGGAGCGATGAAAGGGGATGGAAAAGAAACAAGGACTGGGAACTTAGCCTGTTTCATTCGCTGACTTTAATCAGTGTTTGATTTTGCCAACGTTGCTCGAATACGCGGGAAGCCAATGGTAAAATTTGGACTGCAGTGGACCCTGGTTATTTTCTTAGGAGTGCCCTCGCCACCGCAAGTTTTTTTTAAACGTTGCAATGCAATGGGTATGTTAGCAAAATATTAAGCACAAGTTATTGATTGCTTAGCGGTTTGATTTCCAATTATATATTTGCGAATCGTCTGTCTTTTGGCGGCCCCATATTAATCAATGTCGGATCTATTGGGGAGGATTTCTGCAATGAAACCCACTTTCCGACGGAGACTCTTTGTGCTTCGGCTGTTTATTTCACATAGCTAAGCAGAGGTAGCTAGCTAGCAATTCTGGCTCTTTTTTTTTCAGCCTGCCCCGGGAAATGAAACGCGAAAATTAACTGGAATAATTGAACAGGGGCCTCTTTTGTTCATATTTCAATGTCGTTAATAGAGCATTAATTTTTCTTCTTTTCGGCGGAATTCATGAAATCATTATAGAGGTGCAATGCGTGAGTATAAAGTTGTGGTCTTGGGTAGCGGTGGGGTCGGGAAGTCCGCCCTGACGGTACAGTTCGTGACGGGAACGTTTATAGAGAAGTATGACCCTACAATCGAGGATTTTTACCGCAAGGAAATCGAGGTGGATTCGTCCCCTTCGGTCTTGGAGATTCTGGACACTGCTGGGACTGAACAGTTCGCCTCAATGAGGGACCTGTACATTAAAAACGGCCAGGGGTTCATATTGGTCTACAGCCTCGTCAACCAGCAGAGCTTCCAGGACATCAAACCCATGAGGGATCAGATCATAAGAGTGAAGAGGTAAGGATGAATTTGGCGTTGGAGCATAATTTATGAGACGCGAAATTCCGAGCTCCCAAACCGTCGTGTCCTTTAAATTGACACCGGTGTCAGGTTTTATTAATCATTTTTTCCCCCGCAAATGGAACCTGTTATCAGCTGGATTTTCCCCCGGTTGACTGAAGTGGTCACAGGCACGTTAGTAGGACCAGCACAGTCTTCATTTAACCGTCTTCCATTCAAATATATAGCAAACATGAGTTGATTCAACAAACCATCATCTGCGGATCATCAAATAATGCGTGCGACAGCAAAGCTGTTCTACCACGTTTGTGTGAGTGAGTGCCTGCCGGTATGTTTCGTGTTCAGTTATAGATGACCTTTTTCCTGCTGTTGCTTATTGTCATGGTACCCTGTGCTGGAGTGCAGAGGATAGGACGTGTAGAGGATAGGACGGAAAGACTCCCAAGGTCCTTACCCACGCAGTCGCGCTATCTCAGAGAAAGGACGTTCTCCTAGTGACGTCAGGCCCGGCCGCAGCCGCCACAAAGGCCCAGTAACATTAATTTAGTGCTTAGCTATAGTGTTCTGGCATTACATTGGCGAGATCTGTTCGAATAGTAAATTTGCTTTTGAGTTCCTTGACCTGACCTGGACACCAGACACATTCTTGGGCGTTTGCACCGATGGCTTTTGAGCTGCGGTAGTCGTGCTGTCTTCGAAGTCTTTGACAGAGTGCATCTGTGCAGCGGCCAAACAATGCTCTGAATATCTAACAATGTTTGGTTTATTAGAATGCATGTAGGTTGTGTTGACAGTAGCTAGGATGGGCCCCGAGCCCTTTGTGTGCAAAGCCAGGAGCTCAAAGACTGGAATTTAAACTATCTGTTGCAGTGCAGCGCAATGTCCACACAGCACAGTTGTTTAATGCATCGCCAGCGCTGTTCATTGGTAAAATCTTGCTTACTGTAGAATGAAGCTAGCCTCTACATTGTATTTTAGCTGGCCCAAACTTTGTGCAATTTCCCTCAAGTATAGCACGCCTGTGTGTTCAGGGGACTGGTTGTGGCAATGGCAAGTATGGGGTGTAAAAAACGATATGCATCAACTGCAGCTTTACTGCTGCAAATAGGTTGGGCAGTTTACCCCTGTCCCTGGCAAAACTGCCAGAAAACACTCCCAAGAATACAGCCCGTGAGTCATCAGTGCGCCCAAAAAATATCAAGGGGTCAGGGCCAGGATGAGTAGTGTTTCAGCTGAATTTCAGTTTTAAGTGTGTCTCATTAAAAAGAAAACTGGGCTGCTGAATAGGGAAGGACATGATGGCTGTAGTAGGCACCAGCTGTACTTGGGGGGGTTGTATTTTATTTAATGACATTGCGTAGATTTCTCATTAAATGCAGTTGGTAATGCTCTTTGCTTGAGGTCTTGCTGTTGGGGCCTGACACTGGCTTGCAGATGTGTTATGGTTCAGCCTGCTTTCCTGATATTGTCCTCTGATTCTCTCGCTAAATACTGCCAGTGATGGCCACAGTTTTGAAACTGTGGCCATCCATGGCAGTATTTATTGAGAGAATCGTCGAGGATTATCGAGGACGCTGCAGTTTCTTTGTGTGTGTGTGTGTGTGTGTGTGTGTGTGTGTGTGTGTGTGCGTGCAAGTGTTTACAGGAAACTTGTGTACTGTGTTTACGAGACGTTAAATAATACAGGCTGCTTATGTGGTGGGGTGAGTCACATTTTTAGCTTAGTCCCTCAAACATGGTGGAGTTTACCGGAATTTATTTTGTTGATCACCGTTCACTTCAGTGAATGACTGCTGGGTTTCGTCTTCAGCACCATGTAAAAATGTTCATGGGGTGCACTGCAATCACCATTTCTTATTGGGGTGAGGTTAATGGGGTCGCCCAAAGAGGAACTTTTAAATGCCATTTGGACATAATGCACTTGGGTTTTAGCTCTGTCACTGTGCCTGGGGCACACCTGATCAAACACCTGTGGTACACCAGTTTTGAAATGCCTGGACAAAGGTGTTTTTTTTTCTGCTGCGATTATGTTGTATTTGGCTGGCACAAAACCATTACTGACCTTTTCACTGTCCGTACCTCTACACTGGTGGTTCTTAACCTTATCCAAAAAGGGCCAATGTGGGTGTTGTCTTTTGTTCCAACCAGGCAGTTACAATCCTGATACTACTAATCAAGGTTGTTGGCAAAGGCTATAGAATTTGATTATGAGAATCGGGAATGTTGCTGCATGGCTAAAATGAAAGCCCACGCCCACACCAGCCCTTTTTGAATAAGGTTGACAACCTTTGTTCTGCGAGGATCAGATTCTGACACAAAAAAGGTTTTTGGTGCATACTATGAAGGAGCTGATTTGAGGCTTCCTGGGTTCCGTTATCCAGATAACTCTGTACTTCTGCTTTATGAACCATCCCAGTGGAGCCTGTTTAAGATGGCCGACTGCACTAATGTAGGCCTGTTGCAGCAGGGTTAAGGCCTGCTCACGGTTAGCCACACTTCTTCGTATCTCATGACTTCAGTTGGCCAACCTGGGTTAGTGGAATATTCAGCATCCCTAAAACTGTGATCAGTACAGCAAGGAAACGGTGAGCTACTAGTGTAGAGAGTCTGGATTCTGTTCTGAGTTGTGTTGGCTGGTACTGTGTGCCTTGCGCAGTGATCCCTGAGGTCAGAGGTCAACCTCTGCAAACATTGCGTGGCAGTGAGCGTGCTGGTGAGTTCAGACTATGCCTGTTTCTTTCGTCTCCGTGGGTGATTTTTCTCTCCCATTAGAAAGATGAGAAGAGCCTTTTGTTCATTTGTGTGCAAAACCTTTGCCTGTGACCAGCTCAGGAAAGCACTTTAGTGGCACGATAATGAGAAGGTAAAACTATAATGATGATTACAGTTTGAAGTTTTATCACCATCGTCAAACGGATACAATTTTTTTTTTGCGCTCTCTCAAACTGACACGCGTTGACCCACCTCTCGATTGTAAAAAAAATTTTCTTGCATACAGCCCTTTGTGCGCAGACACGCATACGCATGCTTGCACGTATATCTTTGTGAGGACATTACATTGACTTCCATTCATTCTTTCTGTGTCTCTACAGCCTTTCCCTAATCTTAACAATAAGCAATGTATGCCTCAGGGTCATTCCATGTCAGATCATCAAATGGGCCTCACCACCACCTTCTAAATTTTCTAATTTTTTGTGTGCAGCTGTTTAAATATATATCACTGACAAATCCGAAATTTCAGCTCATTCGGACCAAAAATGAATCTTTAGTGAATTATTGGTACTGTCCGTCAGTTTTTTTGTCAATTGACATTTTGCTTGTATTTAACATGGCATAACTTTTTTATTATTGCACCTATAGCTTTGAAGCTTTGCATCTAAGCTAATGTAATACTACTTAATCAGGAAATGCAGTCCATTTTACTTAATCTTTATTGGTTGTGGAGCTATGTGGACACCAAATGTGCGTTTTGTTCAGACAGTTCCATAGTTATGTCCCCAAAGCACCCCCAATATAAACCCTAGCCTAGGCTCTCTGGCATTTTTTTCCATTCATTTGTGTCTGCTGAATATAAATCAGGCTGAATTCACCATGAATTCATCACCAACTGCAGTCGGTACCTTGCCAAATGTGAAAAAAACACTAAAATGCCACCTGTTCAAACCCCCGTATCTCCAGGGGCACACCTTGGATTTTCTTCTATTTTTTTTAACTGATTCCTCTATTATAGTAGAAAGACCACTCCAAAAACTGTTGATGTGTTTTGATCAATATGAATTTTGCAGGTGTCTGAACAGGGGTGGGGTAATCTCAAGAATCGCTTGGCATTTTCAGCTTCTTACACAATGTTAATGATTCTTGAATCACAATAATTATAAGTTCTCAATTCATCAATGCATGACACATTCACAGAAAGGTCAGTATATGCAGGTTGGTAGATCATGTTGGCAAGGAGAAACCTGAACCAGTTATTGATCAATAATTTCTGATTATTGCTATTGTTTTTCATGAAGCGAAACAAGAGGACACAAGCATTAACATGGACTTCTTCAGAAAAACGCTGGGTGCCATTCAAGAACATCCTCCAAACTTTTCCTGCTCCGGATGTCACTGAACGCACAGCCCGGCAGTATAAGTTGGACAAAACTGGGACAGACAACATTGTTGTGCTCTTTCCTGCATTTAGGAAGCAATAACACTGTTAACATACCATGGAATACAAAGTTTTAATTTGACAGTCAGTTTGCAAGAATTAGTGTCAGTAAATTTTTTTGATGCAAAGAAGTGTGATTCTCAAAAATTGCCTGATCCCTATTTAGACTGTTCTGAAATGTATGTCGTTCAAGTCACATCAACAATTTTTGTTTTATGTCGAATACAATACAGGAATTAGTACAATTTAGTATGTGATTGCCTAATGATTGAAAACACTTAAAATGTTGCATAGTTAAATGTGTAAAAACCTTAAAGTGCCACGCGATTCTCGAGATTACCCCACCCCTGTTCAGACACCTGCAAAATTTATATTGTTCAAAACACATCAACAATTTTTGGAGTGGTCTTTCTACAATTATGGAGGAATCCGTTAAAAAAAATGGAAGAAAATCCAAGGTGTGCCCCTGGAGATAGGGGGGTTTGAACAGGTGGCATTTTAGCATTTTTTTTTCCACATTTGGCAAGGTACTGACTGCAGTTGGCAATGAATTTGTGGTGAATTCAGCCTGATTTGTACTCAGCAGACACAAATCAATGGAAAAAATGCCAGAGAGCCTATGCTAGGGTTTATATTGGGGATGCACCAAAAATTCATTTTGGTCCAAATGAGCTGAAATTTCGGATTTGTTCATCACCAAGACATTTATCGAATGTGAAAATATGGAAGCAATCTATGACTACATGGTGACAAATGTTTTGTATATCTGACGATTTGACATGGAATGACCCCTAACTTAAACCCTTACCCTAAACTTAACCTATCTCTAATTCGAACCATACCACTAACCATAACTTATAAGTCACAATTAGCCTTTGTAGTTGTGAGGACATTTTCTGATGTCCTCGCTTCCCAATAATGTCTCCGCTCTGTCAGAAAAAAACATTTTTTGGTTCTCACTTTGTAGCATGAACATGAACACACACACACACACACACACACACACACACACACACGCACGCCCATGTTTACAGCAGAATATCTGAAACCTTTGAGGAATAGTGGCTTCTGCTTCTCCACCCAGTTTTGAAGGTTAGTTCACTCCCCAGATCCTAATAGGAATGTGCTGTTTGTAGGCAGGGAAACATCAGGCTCCCATTAGCCCATAATGACCTAAAGCAGAGTTTTACTTTTGGCAGTGGGACCTCTGTAAAGGGGGGGGGTTGTGAGAGAAGGGGCTGAGCGGTGCTGTGCGTGTTCCCAGCAGCTACACATATGGGAGCAAATAAATTCTCAGCACAGCATTACGCCATTGCACTGCAAAGTGTTTGTGCCAGAGTTTAGACTTTTTTAGGTCTCAGTTTAGACATCTTATTGATTTAATTAACCGGCCAAAATCCCCCCCACTGCTCCCTTCCCTTTGCAGTTCCTTTCGCCTCTGTGGAAGTCGAGTGCATTTTGCACGAACTTGATGGGGATTCTGGAGAAGAGGACTTGTGGGCAAGCAGCTGCCGCATGTCTGATGAAGACCATTTCGATTATTTCCAAGTGAAAACTCCATCTGCAATTTGTGTTGTTTAAGACCGAGTAAACAGGGTTGACTCTCAAATCCAAAATTTGATTTTGAATTCAATTCAAGGTGGAGGGTCTAGTCTTGTTTTTCTCAAGTCTGCCATTGTTTATTTCACATAGTGTGAATAAATGTGTTTGTAACTTGCATGTTTTCTGCAAGTTCCCCAGGCCTAAAGAAACTTAGACAAAATGAATTGTGTTCATCCGAATAGAATGCTATGAAGTACTGCTCTTTCTCGTAAAATTTCTAAAGGAGTTTATAAAATGCTCACACATGCTGGTCCATGTGATGGGACTGTGGCATTTGTAATAAAGTTGTTGACGAGAGGCCATATGGTTCATACTGTCTTGTGTAATCCTATTGTTTGTTGAAATGGTCCGTAAATAATTGAAGGTCATGTGGCACAAACTCTTTCACGTTCCCGCAGGGCACTCAGACTATAGGCAGCCAGTAGTTCTGAACATGAACCTGATGCTGATCACTGATCATGTGATGGAGGCTTGATAATACTGTGGGTGGACCATCATCGTCCTGCAGGGACAGAAGAACGGACAAGTCATTTTGCAAATTCTGGAATTCGTCCTGCGTTTCATGAGTTCCTCATATCTGCGGTGCCCTGGAGGCTCTCAAACTCAGTTCTGTAACACAACTCGGTGTGCTGGTTTTTTGACCCAGCTGCAGTTGCCATCACAGAATTTCAGCAAGTTGTTCGTTATCTTAATTGCATTTTTATGTTTCATGATTGGACTGTTTCAAGCCAGAAATATCTATGAAGGCAATGGAGAATAAAAGTTCATTATTCATATTGTGCTAGACTGGAAATGACTTTATTGCACAAAGAGGGACAATGTTAACTGACCAAACAATTGCAGAATTGGGGCTACAGTGCGTTTACATCAGAGTAATCTTTAGGTAGACATTTCAGTTATGCTATGCATCATTTTATCGCAATTGTGATTAGAATCCTCACTGTGCTTTTATGTGTGTGTGTCTAATTTAATTACAAGTTGATAACACAATACCAGGGTGGAAATCAATTGCTCACTGATATGCGCACCATTATATGGGTTGATGAGTACCACAGGAACTTATTTGGTCTGTTAGAGGATTATATTGCCAGGTGAATTTTAGGCTGGATTTTCACTGGCTGCAGCCGCATTGCATTTCCAGTTTGTCCTTCTTATCAGAAACCTTCTTGTATGATTGATTTATTCACAAATTCTCAGAGGCAGCTTAGAAACTACCTTCAGAACAATGTCAAACTATCCTCTGTACAATATTGTCATTGAGCTTGCATTAATAGTGAGCCGTGCTTTTAAGTGGGTACAGTCAGTGACTTTACTGTAATTTGCGGCCATTTTGCGGGTTTGCATGGGTAAAAAATGCCCACATCTTTCATCATGACTTGGCTTTCTCTGGAGAAAAAAAAAGAAGGAAATGTTCAATTATCTAAATTAATGAATCAACTGAATGAGGTTGAACTTGTGTTGAATATTTGCAACATTATCCACGTGTGCGGAACATGCCCTGACAGTTTTCATGAACTGTTACTCAAAAAAAAGTAAAATTTGCCTTGAAGCATGTCCTCTGTAGAGGTCATAGATGCAGTAATCGGTACTTGGATGCCACAGTTACACTGTGACTGCTTAGTTGAGTGGAGTTCTTTAGTGAAATGCAAGCTGTTGGGGTGATCGTCCCTGCTAAGAGCTGTGCCTATGATTGTAAAAGCACTATAACTGAAGGAAATATTTCACCTGCAGTGGTTGCTTGTAAATTGAGACCCACCATTGGTAAATTTTCCCTGGTATTGAACAGGTTGGCACACATCAATTTCAAGCTGTAGTTTCAGGTGTAATTTTTTCCTATTCTTCTTGCAAATAAGGCTTTAGTTGTCCAACACAGAATGGGATCTTTGTTGCATTTTATTTTTCAAAATGCACCACACATTCTGTTTGGGACAAATTTGGACTGCAGGCAGGCCAGTCCAGTGCCCATTCCCTCTTCTTACATAGCCATGCCTTTGTGGTGCGAGCGGAATGTGGTTTTGCATTTTCTTAAAATAAGCATGGGCATTTCTGCAGAAGATATATTTTCAATTTTCTTCTTGACGTAATGGCAGTAACATAAAACTGGTTTGAGTGATGTCATTTTCTTTGCCAGTGAACTCTTCATAATTTAGCGAAAAATGAGATTTAATGATGTGTTCATAATTGTATGGTTCATTCAAAATTGATCGGTCATGTTGTTTCATTTTCCTCTTATACAGTCGCTTCCAGTTTATTGTAATGTGAAAGGAAAGCACAATTGTTCATGCATAGCTATTTTGATGTGGAGAAGGGTAATTCAGAAATGAAAATCTCCTTTAAATTCTGGGATCACATGTTTGCGGTTGGAATTGAATCATAAGACACAGTGGTCTCCCAGGTGTGAGTTTGAGAACCAGTGATCAGATGCATACTACCTGCCAGTCATACTCGACTCAAGAACCGCTATGGAGAGGGAATCATTATGGTCTTATTCTAGACAGTTGCATAGTAAATGGACCTTGATTACCCGTTCCATACACAGTATGACCACATTTTCTGAGCAGTATCACCCTGACCTGCTGTCAATCCTGTCACTTGCTCACTGTCATTAGTGACCGTTCATTATGATTAAAACTCAATGTTGTTAGACCCCGTTGCACTTAACTTTTAACCATGAATTCCCTCTGTCAGTCTCTCCTTGTAATTTTACAGTTTTTGGTCTCCGTTATTCTGTCACATCAAAAGCCTGATGTTTAGCAGTAACCCAGTTGCTCAGTGTTGTCTTGATCCACCGTAGTTGTGACAGCCAGCTATTTGTTACTGTTTGCACGAGGAGGACAGGTGAAGTCATTATAAGCAAGTCTGGCCACTCGGCAGTCAGGACCCAGCTTGGCAACCCCCACCCCCCCAGACCAGGCTCCTACCTGAGTGAATGTGGTGAGGGCCATAATTCACCTTCAGTGGTCACTAGGACATAAAAACTTAAAATAATCATCAGGGCCATTCTCAGTCACGTGTGTGACCAAAAATGTAACAAATAGTAGAAAAAATCTCCTCCAATTACAAAAGCATTGGAGGTTCATGATTGTGGACCTTGTATAAGAGTACTACTTATCCAAGTCTATCAAGTAAAAATGTTATTTGTTACATTAACTTTAACTACTTAAGGTCAGAGGTCAAATACGACTGGTCACGTGTGTGACTTCACACGGAAGCAGGTTTTTCATAACTCTATTTGACTTCAAAAACTCTGTGAAGATGAAAAATCTAGAATTTTCATAGTTTTGGGGTATGGAGAATAGCAAGGAATAAATTTGATACCTTTCATTAATTTTCAAAGTATTTCTTTATTTGATGACATCTGGTCATGTGTGTGACATTTTGGTTCACTTCTCAAAGAATGGCCCATCAGTCAAATCTGATTAAAAACCACATAAATGTTCGTTGACTTGACCCAAAAATAATGCTTGAAACACATTTTTCCTTACAGGATGTACTTCTGCTACGCATATGCAGGGTTTCAATAAAACAACTTCCTTTACAGCGTGCTGTGACGTGACGTCATCAACTTATCTGCTGAACTGAATGATTTCCACTCTATGGGCCTGTCCCACCAGAGGACTTCATTGAAGAATCGCCAGGGTGGTTGAAACCCCAGGGATTGAAACTGTCGTGAATCTGAACTGTGTGCTACCCTCAATGCAACATGACTGGCTCGATATGTTTCCCGGCTCAGCTGCATAAAGCAGACAATTGGCTTTTTGCAGGGATGGGGCAGGATATGTCATACAACTGCCACCTCTTGGGTCACAGACTTTTTCTGTTCAAAATGCCTTAAGTGGTTGGTCTCTTCTCTCTGCTTGCCCTCATAAACACTTCATGATCTGAGGAGGGGCGACAGGACCCTGCAGCTTGCTCAGATGAGTTGGTCTCCATGGGAAATCAGGGCGGGGCCTGTTTGGAAGGAGTGAGGCAGGGCACTGCTTGTGCAAAATTCACTGTGTTGAACTTAGAACCATAGACTGTATAAAAAGATGGACGAAGCAACCGTGACGTCACCCATTGGTTTCAGCATACCATTTAGGAAGCCTCGATTTTGGCAATTTGAACAGTGCCATTTTGTCATTTTGAAACCGGATGTGATTCCTATTGGACGAGAGCGTGAATTGAAGATTCATGTGGTCATGTGCTACGTCACAGATGACCTCTATGACCGATCATTCAATCAAATTGTGGAGGTATTGTTTGTGGCCCTTTATCTCACCACCCAGTGTAAAACAATATCATGTTTAAAGACTACAAAATGCAGTCTGAGAGAGAGACGGCGTTCTTTCCTGTGGTTGGACAGTCGGCCATGGATGATGCAATACTATATTGCTGTTTTGAAGGTTGCCGCTTAACTAACATTCTCTAGTTGCTAGCTCGCTAATGTCAGCAAATGGATGGGATACATTCTCAATGGCGCTTAAATGTTATTATTACTTATTGTACTTTCACTGTTGTGTATTCAGGTTCAGTAATTTTAACAAAAATGGCTCATTTTAAGGTCAGAATATCTTTTCAAATAAATATCTGGTTTTACGCTGTATGTATACCACGTTAAAAATAACTTGACTGACAGAAGCTAGGTATCAAAGTATCTTGTCATTTTCAGGAATATGCGAGATTGGTTTAGTTGACGATGGAGTGGGTGTGTGTTTGCGTGCATTTGACTCGGAGATTTCCATAGAACTGTCGTTGCCTTTTTAAAATGGGGTTTGTGACCCACCCTTATAATTATCGTAACAGAAATTTCTTCTTGTGAAGGTTTCCACTATGGTGAACGCATTTTCTTTGCGTTTCGGCCTTTCGTCCATGTGCAAACTGTATTTTCGCTCATTGAAAAGGCACCTTTTTTGAAAATTCCTTCTGGACTGAAGATCTCTAGAAACTCTGTTTTCACCATGTACGTGCGGACAGGCAAAACTTTGTTTGCCTCCTACCATCAGGGTGTGATTCGCCTTATAGCAAGTTTCGAGGCTTGTGATTGGCCTTGAAGGTTTTATGGTAGCGCAGTGGTTAAGTGTGCTTGACATGGGACCGAGAGGTCTTGAGTTCAAGTCCTTGCCACTACTTTTGCGTTGTGTTCTTGGGTAAAAAGAACTTCACACCCACAGTGCCTCACTCCAGTCAGGTGTATAATTGGGTACCGGCAAATTGTCAGGGAAACCTGACTAAGAGCTGGGGATTAGCCTGCGATGGACTATCATCCCATCCAGGGAGAGCAGCAATACTTGTTACTGAATCTAGGGTTAAGCACTGGCTTGGTGAGCCACTTAGGCTTGGAACAGATTTACTTCTTTAATTTGAAGGTCTTGCATTAAATTATATAGTTGCTGCCTGATTTGGCATGCTTTCAACAGCTCTTTAATTGTGTTTTTGCATCATCTTCTGGATGGAGATTTTTTTTTTTTTTTTTTTTAATGAATGGGGGGTGGAACCCCAGTTTTAAAAATGTACGTGTACGATAGGCCTAAAATCCTACAACTGCCAGTGTGGTTGAAAAAACAGCCGCATACACTGGGGGGCCCCAGGACGGGGTTTGGAAACCGCTGTATTAAGGGACGGTGTTGATTACTTATTTGGGATCTTTACTGGGACTCCTGGGGTGGTTAAAATCTTGTCCTTTCGTGACTGACCTCAGATCAGTAGGTTAGTGTCTGGACTGCAGGTGCATTACAGTGGCCTGTTGTGTGCAGCATACAGATCAGACCACGCCAGTGTTGCTTCCTCCTCTGCAAGACTGAGGAAACGCCATGGAAAAGGTGCATGTGAGGTGAGATTCTCTGCTTTATGTTTCTTTATGGGTCTGTGAGCTATTATTAAAGAAATAAGTCAACCTGGTTCACAGCACAGACAAGTGGGCAATTTTTCATTATTTTGTTCGCTGTCAGTATTTGATAAGGGTGGTGACCTACACGGGGATGAGTGGGGTAGCTTGCATTTGACATGAGTTATCCCGGAGTAGAGAAGAATTGAGGATGACTCGATGCGAGTGAGTTAGGTTATAATGTTATCAACAGCGAACGAAGGGCAGTGCTGTAAATCCTCTTCTTGCAGGAGAAAGTTCTACGCCTCTGCTTTTCTGCAGTTTATCCAAGAATTTGAAATGATGGTAGAAGCAGATTACTGCTGCCTCCCTGCTTCCACTGTTCCCTATGAGTACTTCTGCGTTTAATGTGCTCCATTATCTCCCTGCGATGTGTTTCTTTTCTATGAAGAACCTGTTGGTTCCAGCCAAGTTAAGAGTGTTGTATAATGGTGGCTGTGGCTCTTTGAATTCTGCTGTATACAAACCTAGGGAACCCTGAGGAACTTTGCCTTTCTTTCCCCCCCAAGTGGATCAAGGATAAGTCCGCATTCGTAAACAGAGGCACTCCGGGAGTGCAAACCTCCGCCAAAGCAACACAGTCAAATCTTTCTGAGTGAACATGGCTCATAAGAAATTTACGGTATCTGCAACATAGGATTTTGCAGTGGTTGCTGTGGTCGCCATATTGTTTGACCGATCGTGGTCAAAATCAACAGGGTCTATCCCTGATGTAATGGCAACCCATCCACAAAATTTCTGAGATATCCGTATGTTACTTTTTGAGTTATCTTGTACACAAACAGACAGACACAAACCAACGCCGGCAAAAACATAACTTCCTTGGCAGAGGTAATTATGATGAGAAAAGTTAGATATTTTAATTTCTAACATATTTCTACCCTAAGTGACTAACGTTTGCTTAATCACCTTAGCCACATAGCTAGAATCGAGCTCTATAAAATACTTCATGTATGCGAGGATGGGTGCAGCATCACAAACGCCCCAGAAAAATGTCTTTGACTTTGAAGAGTCTGAGCTGTAATTACAAAAACATCCTTTCTGGTAATTCCTGTTGATTTTAATACTAATTGGCAGCACTTTGCGAGATGAGTCTGAAAGTACTTTTAAGATGATTGGGATACTAACAGGTGTCCAAAAGGGCCACATAATTGGTGCCGAAATTACTGGTGCGTTGGTCACAAAAAATTGGAAAATTGGTTATGGCAGTAACGGGAACAGTGTCCAAAACTATGACTACATACCCCACACCTGAAAGTCGCAACAGCGAAAAAGAGCTTCGGCCACAAGTCAGAGCTCTCTGACAGGGACAGACTTCCATTAGTTGCTAATGACTAACTGCAGCTACAGATCCCTCCAGAATTGAGTCTGTCCGCATGCGAACCAGTCACTACAAAAACCTTACGTTGTAAGCTTCACAAAGCTGGTTGAAGTGGCTGCGGTATTTTGTCCACTTGCTGGCTAAGTCTAGCATTTGGAGTTGGCAACAAGACGGACCTGACTGAGAGGAAGTATGTGCGTGTTTGGGAATGGGTGTATAGGTGTCTCTTGTAAGCGAAACATGCAGATGGAGGTTGGAGAGCGCCTGCATTTCTTCACAAGCGCACTCCGTAAAGGGCCCAGACAGGAACCACATTTCTCCTAGGATGTTTTTGTGAGCGCTGTAATTTGATTAGGGGAAACTCTAAAGTGATACACCCATTAAAGGTATTTATTGATCTTTTATTCGCTGTCGATGTTTTATCAACAGACCTGAACACTGCACTGAAACGGCTATTTGTGGTGTCTTGTTCCCGAATTCTTGTGCTCTAATCACTTTGTGGACTTTTCTCCCCAAAGAAATTTTTTTTTTTTTTTTTTTTTTAATACAAGTTTGACCTTTTCATAAGTGTTATTATTTTTCTGACGAAAGCCGTTATCAAACGGCTCTGTGATGCAGACACTCTCCATCGTTTTCCGTGTTTTTTTCACCTGATCATTTAAATCTGTTCGAGGTAATTCACGTCTTCGCATTGAAGACTTCTCATCAAGGGTGATTCACTGAAAAAAAATTGCTCATCGCCAAGCCACAGGTTCTTCTGGACGGACGTCGGCGAAGCAGATAACCGGTCTGCTGAATTCTAAACAAATAGAGGATGGCGGCTGTTTTATTGGCAGTAAAATAAAAGAATGATATCAGTGCTCGAAGGGTTTTAAGAGTTTTCCCTAATTGCCTTTTCCCTGGCTGTGGAGAGTGCTTTACCACGGTTCTGTAGCCGTGAAGATTAGAGACGCTCAGAAATGGAGCTGCTCCAGACGAGAGCTTTTTTTTTGCTTTCGTCAGGGTGTGTTTTCAACACCCCGCCACCCAGCTCCCCCTCTACACCTCCTCCTCCTTCTTGTCCTGCTGTGGGAGAACAGTAAATGTTTTTCCCGAAAACAGCTTGACTCTGCAAAATGTTTAAGAGGACCTCGGGGACTGTTTAAGCCTGAACTCCCCGGGTTCGCCTGGAGCCTTGTTGGCACGGGAACGGGGGAGCTGTGGATTCTCCGGAGGTGGGGTGGTTGGCTGTAACTGCGCTGATTAATACCAGATTAGCCCAATAAAACCTCTCTGGGGGGGGGGAATTGCTCTGGGAAGTGGGACATGTGTATAGAGGTGTAATTAATATGGCCGCGCTGCAGTTACTGTGGCAGGTAACCCACAACCCTCCTCTTCGTGCTCGTCTCTCCTGACTCGCACTTTGCTGTGTAATGGGTGGAGGTGGGTGGGGGAAAAACAACCGAGGATTTTCCAGTGTTTATGTTGGCCATCGTGCTGTGGTTCTGATCCAGAACTCCTGCCATCCAAGTTCTTGTAACTCTGTTCTGTTGGCATCTCTCATTTGTACCTCCACTTGGATTCTCCTCTGGTGTAGAACAGTGAATCGCTGCAGATTTTTTTGGTAAATGGAAGTGTTTCGGTGTACGGCTTGGTTCAGGGTGATACCCGGGGTGAGACATGTACAAATTAAGCGATACTGTGCTAAAGGGAAGTGTCTCTCACTGTTACCTGGTTGTGAATTGAGGGATTGCAGTGTGCAACGTTGTGTTTTATGCATTTGAATTGGTGTGTGCTCTGTACGTGCTAATATGGCCAATGATGTCGATATGTACTCTCCAAAGTATCGCCAATGTCAGTGGGATACACAGTTGTATACATACTCTGGAGGAATTTTTGCTTGTCTGGATATGTTACCATGAATAGATTAGGGACAGGCGGGCAATTCCATGGTAACGGAATTATGATCAAGAGTAATTTTCATGTCATTTTTACCTGCCATCTATTACTCTAATGCAGTAGCAACTTGCCTGTGCTTTTATCAGTTCCACTGGCATGCCTACTGAGCTGTATAACACAAAGTTTGGGGTAATCTATTTTGTAGAAGGCTATATGAAGGTGAAAGTGTCGGTAACGGAATTACGGCAGAAAAAATGCGATTATTTTTGCCATAACTTTGACAGGCATTTCTCTGAAATCTGGCAATGATGGGCAGTAGGTTTAAGCTTAAGTTGGTGGCCTAGGATGTTGACCAGGCCATGGTAAGTTTATATTGACTGGTATATTCACAGATATTTTGTAGGATGCCATTTATGAGAAAGAGACACTGGTAACGGAATTACAAAATGGTTACGTAATTACATTTTCTGAGAATCTTCTAAATTTATTATACTCAAAACATCAAAGCAATGGAAAATTGGTATCATAAATGATTGTGTTGCTGACCTCCTGTTGAACCAAAATTTTGATCAACAAGTCTGGGCAAAAGGAAGGCAATACATGATATTGATGAGAATAACTAATTTTTCAACAAGAACAGTGTATGTGTATATATATATATATATATATATATATATATATATATATATAATGTTTCTTAAATAGCACAGAATGCAGTATGGGATGCCGCTCAATGCGCTTTACATAATTAAATTGACAGCTGAGGCAACCGAGGAAGCCTTTCGGATGAGGTGAGTCTGATGTAACAGGTGAGATTAATGTACATCAACCATCTTGAAGACTATTTTAATTTGCTAAACTAATATCAAAACTTAAAATATCAGTTTTATTCAGAAATGAAAAAGCAAGAAACTTACCTGCTAGTTGTAGGATTGCTGGCTTTTGATATTGAGCATGAACGAATGTCGGACATGGGATGTGTTGTAAAGATTTGGTCCTTACAGCCCCTCCTCTTTCTAATTCTTTCACCTCCACCTTAACGGGCCACAGGTGGAACCCATTGGGGTGGAGGTGTTAGCAGAGTATATAGGGCTGGCAGGTGCCAGCCCTGTTGTTGCTACATTTTTTCTTTCTTTTCTCCTAGTTTGTTTGCTGCTCAACCTGTTGTTTTTTGATTTTGTTTTAATTAAATTCAGTTTCTTTACTCCGGTCCTGGCATTTGAGTTTCTGCTTTTTTTCTTTGCCCATGGTCTAAGTGCCTGCCGGATTGCTTTGGCATTCGGCGGGAATAATACCATGACATGTGTATTCTGAGCAAAGACTATCAATGTTTTATCACGCCTAGACTCAACAAGCTTCACTGAGTAACTGACCGCAAGGGCCACAAGCCATGCTTTCCCAATCTGAAACCCCTCATAACATTCACACATTATACATGTTAGACAAAGAGTTGCTGTCTTAATAAAGCACAGTTTCAGGAGGAACAGGATGCTGGTAAAAGTGATGGTGAAGAAGACCCCATACTATAGAACAAACATTCATTCATACCCTTCCCCAGCAGGTGCTACTCCTTAACCAAACTATACTATAAATTCCTGCTAATCCTTGAATGAATAGTTATGGAAACTTAACTCACAGGAAGAAACACTCAACTATAGATGTCCAAAACAATGAACCACTATGCTCCATAAAGTCCTCATGCCACGTTGTGCCATCTTCTGTTTTTCACTGGCTTTCAGAATAATTCTGTAATTCCGTTACTGGTGTAATTCCGTTACCACAAATTTTCCAGGATTACAGCTAAGTATTAGAGAGGTTAATGTCTGAAATTCAGTATACATAAGAAAGAAGAGAATTCTTAATAACAATAAAATAAATGCAGAAATAAGATGATGACGAGAACTATACTGCAATTTCGGTAACGGAATTATGTTGAAAAATGACAAATTTCACAATGAGCCACTGGAATTGTGTGTTTCAATTTCCTGCAATGACTTATAGTCTCAAATACTTTGGCTACCAATGTATGGAAATACAGTTAAAACCAGGAAATGGCTAAATATCTTTTAGGAGTTGTCAGCTTTGGAAAAATAACCTTTGATCCTTGTCCTGGAGCTAAAAAAATTACAAAATTCAAATCTAAATTTTGAGAAGACCGTCAAAGATATTTTAAAATGGTTTTTAGTGTCAGATTTGGTAAAGAGTCATCTACATGAAAACCTATATATTTCTAATATAAAACACTTTTTAAAAATGGCTGGTTTAGCAACTCTCATGTGGAATTGCCCAGGCAATGTGGAGAGCAGATTTATTGGGGAGGTTCTCAGGAGAGTTACCAGAATGTGCTCCCTCCCATTGGCCAAAGCCCTCAGCCTGGAAGAGACCGGGTTAAAAATATGTGAATTTGGCACACGTGAGTATTTATGATCTCCGTGCTCATACACTCTGACTGGGAGGTTACGACCGGTTCGGCCCCAGTTCCACGGCTCAGTGAGTGCGTCAAAGTTGTGAGGGTTTGCTTTTCTGCACTGGTAACCTGAGCCAATTGGCTGTGTCCATTTCTCAGGAGCGCTGTGGAGCGAGGCCGGGGTCCCTCGTTACTGAAACGTCCAACGATCTTTTTCAGCCGTCGTGCTTCCAGTATCCGCTGCACCCGGCTCTATCGGTAGCGGAGCAGTAAATACGCCCGGACCCCTGCCACTGCCTTCACAGCCAACCGTTTCGGCCCTTTGGATGTAGACAGGCCTGGGCTTGGTCCGATGAATCGGCTCTCTCGTCCGTAGGGGATACTTGTGGCTGCAGGGAGTCACCGCGCATGCTGGCTATGAGTTTTGTGACCGTGTTGCGCACCCAGTTTCTGGGAGACGAGTGTGACATCATCTGATGGTGTGTGTCTGGGAAGGAAGACTAGATGGATGATGAGGGGTGTGGGGGATGTGTTTGTTCACCCAGGAAAAGGCCTTGTGAAGCTTTGTGTGGGTTATCTGGGACAGCAGGTCTTTTATCTTATTTCCTGATGGTAGTACTAGTTTCTTTGTAATTTTTTTATTTATATTTTCTTATTTTACCTTGTCTATAACTCTGTTTGCACCCTTGAGGACATGGCACAATTTGTGACTGTGTTTATGTCTCTCCGTCTGCTATCTTGACCAATTGTACACCGCAAAAAGTGTCTGTCTTAACAGGTAATTAAATCCTATGAGACTTCTTATATTTCTTTCATTAGTAGAAAATGTTGGTTCAAAAGTTGCCGTGCGCTTGACGAGTAAATTTTTCTTACCCCTTGGACAAATCTATAAACGAGTCAAAATCCTCTTGCAGCTGTGGCAGAATTTTAGTTTTACTGAGAGAAAAGGTAATGGAAATAGGTGTTTTAGTGCTGGGTAAGATGTGTTTTGTCTTTGCAGGGTATTTAGCGCTTGTCTTTGCCGTGTCTCCAGCAGGATGGTGCTGCAGGTTGCGGTGTCTGCTTCTCAGGGCTGCTGGGAAATTGAGTCACGGGCGCTGGTGCCCGCAGACAGGAGAGCAGACAGCTGAGTCAGGCTGCAGGTGACTTGGCAGAGTTTTCTCATCCCCCATCGCACAGGGCCGTCTTTATAATGCTCAGCACAAGCAGTGTGTCATTTCAGAGCTCGTAAATATACACAAACACTCCACCTCTCGCCCTTATTTCTCTCTTAATCTCACGCTTAGTCCTTTTCTCTCTCCATCACTCTCCCTGAGGCACAGACACACACACACGCACACACACACACACCCAGACAAGCATACGCACGCATTCAGGGGTATGTTTCCCAAAAGCATTATGTTAACAACTTTCATGCTTCTGTCTACATGGCTCTGGTTCAAACTAGGCATGTTGCTAACATTGCTGGCAACTAAGCTTTTGGGAAACGTATCCCCAGCACGTTATTGGGTATGGTAATGTAGTGCAGCTCTTATTCTGACCTGTCAAGCCAATCTGGCCCAGCATAACACAAAATTGAGAGCCCCTGTCCCCCATCACTTCCACTGTAGACAAGGTCTGTACTCCTCCAGGGTATCCCACAGAAGAGCCAGCTTGGCTCGCCCCAGGAAAGTAATGGAACCACCTGACTGTCTGTGTAGTGCTTGTGTCTGGTCATACGGTGGGTGTGGCCTTCCATCCCATAATACGGCTCCTCTGGCTGCCTCCAGTAATGAGGCTTTTACCAGAGCACATCTGAACGCTAATGGTGGGCTGCATAATTTAGCAGTGGTGAATGTTCCCAGCTCAGGTAGTACATGGAAAGGTCACAACTGTGCAGAGGGGTTGTAACATGGTGAAGTGTGCGTTTTGCGTAAGGTCTGTGTGAGGGCGTCGCAGCTGTGGTATGGGGAACAGCTTCAGCAGTGCAGAAGAAGAGCCCAGAATCCGCCTCCTCGTGTGAACACAGATAATTGTTCTCTTGCTCTTGTTTTTTTGAATGTTAGTTTTTTCAGTTACACCTTTTTTTAGCCTGCTTGGCCGAATTAAGGCCCAAGGGGCTTATGCTATGCTCGGGGTCTTTAGTGGTGGTCTGTCGTGCGTGCGTTAACTTTTGGCTTGTCTGCGCTCTAGCGTCTTCAGTTTTTGACTGATCCTTTTCATATTTCATAGGTGTATATATGGTCATAAGATCTAGACCAAGTTCGATTTTGAGCCAAATCGGACCGATACTTTGGCCAATAGGGGGCGTTCAATTTTGGCCATGTTTGGCCAAGCAGGTGCAGTGGCTTTGCCACTGTTTTTGGTGTTTGACATAAATTGTATTGTCTTTTGATCATAGTATTTACTCAGCTTGGTTCAGTGCTCATTGTTTGCATTTTGAGAATCAAATGGAAACTACTGAATCGAAATGATGAGTCAAAAATAAAATGTGCATCATCTTGTTTGGCATGAGTTAATTCAAACAAAAATCACTCCTTAAATATTTTATATTAGAAGCAAATTTGTTTTTATCAGAACCTTGAAACATTACTTGTAGCTTTATCATTCCCTGCCATGAAGTGCGACGGGGGATATTGGATTGAGGTCCGTCCGTCCGCCCATCTGTCCGGGCCGCAATGGGGACAAGATTTCTCTGAAACTATTATACCTCAATGCATGAAATTTTGTAAGCTCAATCAGCAAGTCATGATCTACGTTGAGTTCAAAAATGGATGTTGAAGCATATTTTTAAACAGAGTTATGGCCCTTGATCGTGGCGGGGGATAGAGATGACACTGTCGTCTTTATTCTGTGTCTGTAGCGTACGCATTGAAATTGTGAACAACATGTACTTACTGTATTTTTAATTAGATTTGAGGGTATTATAGGCGAAAGTCCCTCTCCTCCCATAGAACGCAGTTGAATCTGATAGTGCTGACTGAGGTTGATTGAAGATCTGGCCTCTATGAGTGAGGCTTGTTCAGTTATTTGGATGCTGCGTGCGTGCATGCGCGCACGCCTGAGTGCAGAGTGTAAAGTGGTAACGTTTCTTAGCCGCGCATTTGTTACTTGTTATTACTAAATTGTTTAGTGTTCTTTCAAAAAAACAGACATCTGCAAGGACAAATGAGTTCAGCGCCCAAAAAAAGGATAAATCACAGTTTATATGCATCCCTGCACTGACTTTAAAGAGCCGCGGTAATTTATACATTACCGCAGTGCTGAAAGCGCGAGAATTTAGTCTCCTGTTGGCTAGACTGTCGTTCGCTGGGGCGGCCTGCTGTCTGGTGTTCTAGACGTGAGCGATGCCCTGGTTTAATCCCGCTGCTTCTTGCAGGACTGAGTCAGGGCTGGGTGGAGATGGGAGATCGGGGTCAGAGGTCACAGAGGGGTTTGTCAGAACATATCAAAGTTTGGGGGATTTTAATATGGCTGATCTCAGTCCTCCGTCTCCTGACCCTCAGCCCGATCTTGTAGGATGTGATGGTATCCCGGCGAGTCGACCGATGGCAGTTATTTTTGTTTCTTTTTTTCTACCATTTTTGTTGTTAATAATTTACGGGCTTGAATATTTTATGCTTGAAGGACGAGCCTCTGAGATGGTGGCGTGTGTGCGACCTGCTGGTGCTTCGGCTATCTGCGACTCTGTCGTACACAAGCTCATCTTCAGTAGCCTGGGGCTGGTCATTCTTTACAGGGGTTCAAAAAACGTGCAGAGATTAGACTCTCTCCACAGCAGGGCGTGCACACACACACATACACACACACTTTGCATGCTCTTATGAACTGCTCATCAAATACTTTGACGGAGTAGAATAAACGATTGGCCATTTTGGAAGGGGTGGACTGCATGAAAACACAATGGTAATTCTCATGAAGGGCTTGAAATAATATGTACTTGATGTAGCTGTTGTGTAGTGTGCCATGATTTGGCTGTTGAGAAAGTGTTTGCAATGTAGCTGTTGTGTAATGTGTGCGTGATGTAGTTGTGTTGTGGGCCATAATGTGGCTTTTGTGTCATGTGCTGTGATGTTGCTGTTGTGTAATGTGTACGTGATGTAGCTGTTGTGTAGTGTGCTGTGTTAAATGCTTTTTAAATTCACCTGGCTCTGGAGCTGAATCCCTTTTAGCCAGCCTGAGAGATGAGTCACTGCAGCCTTTAAACTGCCATTAGCATGTCTGTCTTGCTCAGTCTTGCCATTTCTGTACAGTCTTGACTTCTCCACTGTAGCTTTATCTCCGCTTTAAGTGAAAAATGGCGTGCATTTAGTTGGTTGGTTGACTATCTGTTCTCCTTTATAAAACCACAAAACAGATCATGGCATTTGATTTGTCACTGAAGACCAGTGGCAGCTGGTGAGCTGAAAATGGAGGAGGCACTGACCATCCCTTTCACAGAGTTCTGTCCAGGATGCTCGGAGTGCTGGTCGAAGAATTATTTGTATGCGAGCGCGAGCAGCGCGGGAGCTGGAAATTTTTTTGCGTCAATTCAAAAGCAGATATTGCCTCTGAGTCACCAGATTGCTGTGTTTCTTTGATGTGCTCCTCGGTGCGTAGCAAGATGCCTCTTATTTTCATAGATGGATGCCATATTCATAAACTTGTTTTTCTATTTTGTGTCCAAAAAACTTTTGATTAAATTTCTGAATACGACTTAACAACTGTCATTTATGTTTCAAACATTTCTTCAGTGGCGCCCGTTGGACAGAGAACAAGGAGGGCGATAAACCTCTTTAAACTGCTTTAGTCTTGATCCGTTTCAGTCATTTTTCTTCATAAAAGATACTTTAACTCTCCTTCTCAGGTGTAGCTAATTGTTTTCTTTAAGACGAGAGATAAAACGCATCAACTGAAGGCAAAAAAAGTGCATTTCTTGCTTTGTAAGATGTGGCAAAAGTTAACGCGGAAAATCCACAGTAGGTTTTTTTCGTGAAGGGTTACCTATTAAGGCACATGTATTAAACATTTTTATTGAATTTATTATTCACTCACCTTGCCATTTCATTAAAAGGGAAACTGTGCTTCACTGCAAATGGATTTTTCATATTGTTGGAAAACGTGTTAACCAAGAACAATGATTAAAATCGGGTCAATAACCTCATCCGTTTCAAGGTATGTTTTCCGCCCCCTCGGTTTTCCGTCCACCGACCGCCACTGTTATTAAACACTGATAGATTAACATGTAAAGAATGTTACTGTCCTCGACAGATTTATTTAGTTTTGCTGCGTTTATATAACAAGAAAACTTTTCTCTCGACATGCGAAGTACAGCGCTACAGAAATCAATCACCCTGCCCGATTATAATTGCCTGTCATTGCCTTTCATTAGATTGAGACAACCGCACCGATCATTTCCCCACAGCCTCAGATTCAGTTCGCCCATGAATACCCAGCACACGCGGGCTCGGATGGCACTCGGTGTTTCCATCACTGCTGGGCAAGTTTTTCAGTATCAATGAAGACCAACGCAGACGGGGCGTGCGTCGAAAACGAAAGTTCGCTATTCTGACAATAACAAGAAGGGGGGAGCATATTTAGGGTCATTTATGTTTTGTTTCTAGCAATTTTATTGGACACTGGATGCATTCATCTTAACTGATCTTTGAAAAAATGGTGCCGGTCAGGAAAAGCACTAGCTATCTGAACTGAGTGCTGGTCGGCGCCGACCAGCAAAGGCAGAACCCTGTTTGCAAATAATCATTAGTCTTCACCTGTTTTCAACTTTTTTTTTTTTTTTTTAAATTAATATTTTGCAAACTCCAAAACCACTCAGCCCTATCAGGTGTGGCCGGTTCTCCTCGTTTAGGTAAGATGAGGAATAGAATGCATCATTTTGACTTAAAATTACAATTCGATCAACATTATTTGGTTGTTTGTGCTTGTTTCTAATCTTTGTGTTCTTTCTTGTCTTTTAAAAAAAAAAAAAAAACACGTAGCGCCTGTAATGATATGCGCTGAGGATGTGTTAAAGCAAACGTAGAAGTTAACTGGGTATTTTCTTTTTTTCGTGAAGTTAATTATTCTTTTTTCTGAATTGAATTTTCTGTTCTTTTCAATCGCCACAATGTTGCATCAAGAAAGAAGCTGTGTATTTACTTGCTGATGGATTTTTTTAAATCATTGGAACACTTTTCAATGAAAGAAAATGATTGAAAATGGGACAAGGCTACTTGGTTATTAAAAGGGATTTTTTGTGCCTGCTTATTTCAGTCAACCAGCTGTCACTGCTGGAAACCATACAAAGCAAACTATACTTTTAATCTCTGCTAATTCCAGATTCCTGACTGTGCTTGTTCATCAAAACGCCCATATAGAAATTTTTTTTTTTTTTTTTTTTTTTTTTGTAGCGGTAGCGAGCGGAGCGGGGGACATAGTATTCAGCTCCGTCCATTCGTCCGTCACGTCCCGTTTGTTGTGAACCCGATATCTCAAGAACGGTTTGACCGATTTCATTCATCTTTGGCTTCAATGTGTATTAGTGTGATACGCTGACCCCAGTCGATTTCCATGACCTGGCGGGAGACATGGCCACGTTTAGTGGCAACACTTGTTTTTATATCAAACTGCTTTATCTGGAAAAAGGGTATATTTAGCCATCTAGGTCCTAACGGGCTATAATGAGCCAGCCTGGTTCCAGATGATCATAACTCTTATGGGAGCAGTTTATGGGGTGGGACTGATTGCATTAGCCTTTGTTGCATTGCGCAGTTGCGTCAAATGCCATTTCAGAAGGTGTTTTGCGTTTTGTGTCGTTTGCAGGTACGAGAAGGTGCCAGTGATCCTGGTGGGGAACAAGGTGGACCTGGAGAGCGAGCGGGAGGTGTCGTCGGGGGAGGGACAGGCCCTGGCCGAGGAGTGGGGCTGTCCCTTCATGGAGACCTCGGCCAAGAGCAAAACCATGGTGGACGAACTGTTCTCCGAGATCGTGCGGCAGATGGACTACGCTGCCCAGCCAGACAAGGATGACCCCTGCTGCTCCTCCTGCAATATACAATAACCCTTGCCCCTGTGGGGGGTCAGGGCTAAGGGAAGGAGAGAGGCCCCAGTGTGGAACCCCAGCATGGGATCACATGTATGAACGTGACCAAGAAAAGAACAAGAATCAAATTAGTGGTTGCATGACGGGTTCCTCTATGATGCATTATAAACGGTCATAAGCAGTAATTTTAATGTTGGTACAGTGTTGGATGGTGATTTATGCGGCAGTCGTAGGAAGTGCCAGGCAGAATGGGAATCGGTTCGCCTCGCTCACCCCATATTAGAAACCACTGGCGCGCAATTTTGCTCCGTTGGCTATTGGGCCTTCCCCAAAAAAACCAAAGTTTTTTTTTTTTTTAATCCATTCATGCAGTGTGACTTGCTTGCATTACGTTGAATTTTTTTAACGCGTATTTTTATCGGATAAGTTTGATTTTTATTGTTTTTGACCTTGCAGTTATGCTCTGCTGTTTAAATGTTTAAGTGTGTGGCTCGCACTGACCGGCGAGTGCAGATGACTCCTGGTTCGCCTGTAAAACTGTGATGGGCAATTTGGTTTGATTTGCTCCGTTGGATGGACTAAAGATCCCCTTCCCTCAGTAGATCTCATCCTTCCTTTCTTATTTTAGAGAGGAATGAAGTGGACACAGGGGGAGAAGAATGGAAAAGTGGTGTTTTGTTTGAAAGTTGTGATTGTGTTGTTGCTTTTCTCTCCTCTTCCTCCCTTTATATAAATGACCTTTTTTTGGAAACGCAGCACGCGACTCCTTGACTCGGCACATGAACCAAATGTTCCTCAAGTCGAACTACTCTGGTTTTGATCCTGAAAGTGCAGAATTATCATTTGGCTTGTATTTTGGTTATGTTTTGCATTCAGGATACACAATTCCAGGACGTATTCTAGAACCGTTTTTGTTTCCGTTACATACTACCTTCTGATTGGCTAATGAGCAGACAGCAGTTATCAGGCTGCCCCAAGTGTACATTTGTGTGAATTACAACAATCTCATCACGTTGAGGGTTCTTTGTACAAACTATTCAGATGAACCATACAGAGAGTTTAAACGGTTATCACAACAGGAAAATTGCCAGATTCAATTGTGTAAATATTTTGTACGGAATGATTTATGCTGTTTTGGCTGTGTTCAAATGGATTTGTCAACCGTACGCATGGCTAGTAAATGGCAGAAACCTGAATTGCTGTGGACCGTATATTTTCACGGGTCCTGAAACCGACTTTGAGACGTGAACACTGAGCTGCACTTGAGTGGGGGGCGGGGGTCTTGAGGGGTGGGGAGGCCAACCTTGTTGCCATTTTCATTGTTGATTTTATATTTTTTTATGTGAACATTTACTCTTCCCCCACCCTGACTGAATGGTGACAGGCTTTCGTTTGGCACCTGAACAATAAAAGATGTCTTCAACACCACGGTCTCGACTGGCGTCTTTTTTGCAGCTCGTCGGGTCACGGCGAAGTCAGCGTCTGGTCCTCTGAGGTGTTAAATTCTTTTATCACTTTCTCCTTCCCCGTCAACTCGTCATGGATTTTCCTTTTTAGTAGCGGTGAATGTTTTCATATGAACATTTCAAACTGCGACAGCTCATTGTTCTGAGATATTGATGCAGTCTGGTTCCAATTCAATCTGTAATTCCTTTTCGCTTCATTTTTCTTGTAGTGAGGTAATGCTGAAGTCATGGAGTGATGCAATTTGAATGTCTGTCCGTGCTCAGTTCTTAGGCCAAGAGCTGCGCATGCTGGGTAAATATTGTTACTTTGAAGACTCCAGAATCTTCGAAAGAACTGTCTAAAGCCGCTTTCACACTGGACGCGAAACAAATTTTTCGCACGACAAAATGCATTCAAAGTCAATGCAAAGGCGCGAATATATTCGCGTCTTTGCATTGACTTTGAATGTAATCTGTCGTGCGAAAAATTTGTTCCGCGTCCGGTGTGAAAGCAGCTTAACTCGTGGGAGGTTCCTGAGGTTAACACAGACTTGTCCCCACATGCACCCATTTCACTCCCAAACTCCATTATAACCACCTGTGTCAGTGTTACTGGCTGCAGGTTTTCAAATGGCTTTGAATGACCGCTGCCTGAATCTCCCTACCCGCCCATAACAGCTGCTGCACCGCTATAGGCTGTTGACCATCTCTCTCCACTGTGTTCTCATGGGAGAAGGACCGCTGCCAATGCGAAGCTCGGGAAAGTTATTCTTACTAATACAGTGACCTCGCTGTCATCCGATATCAGACCGTTTCTCCTTTAGTATATTGGCTTCTCGGAGAATCTCTGTCTGCCTTGAGACAGATTGTAGATTGAGTTTGCGATGTGGCACTTGGTGGTTTTGTGATGCTGGTACTGCAGTCGCAGTGCCCAATCAGAATATTGCTGGAATTGACAAAGGATATTGCAGCAATGAAACAGGTTTACTGGTAGATTGTTACCATGGGTGCAGATCCCGGTGGGACGGGGTATGGAGCTAAAACACTGCCATGACGCGAAACTGAAAGAAAAAACTCTGAAAGTTTGAAACCCCGTGTTTGAAAGCGTACAAAAGATTTTAAACTTTGGAACTAAGTTTTGAAGGTGTATATAGTGTTTTGGCAGCCTGGAAAAAAATTTCAAATCTCTGAAAACATTCTGTATTTGAAAATTCATTCCAAATCTCTACAACTTTTCTTTTTTTTTTTTTTTTGTTTTTCTTCTTGACAACTACAGCACTGTTTTTACAGTGTTTCAACAACGCATTTTCAGAGTTTCAAATTTGGCACTGTTCTCCCAAAGTATTAGTTTGTTATCCAGTTTTGAAACCTTGTAAATGGTGATTGGGGAAAAAAAAAACCCTCTGAAAAAAAGATTTGAAACTCTGAAAAGAGGAGGCGGGATTTGGTGTGAACCTTCTTAGCCTATTGGTTGCTGAAGTAAGATTATAGTCCAATGACATGTCATGACATACGAAATTGACAGACTGCTCCAGCAATGCTGTGACAAAGCAGGAGTAGGAGAGCTCTGAGGAGAGCATGCCAGTCAGTCACAAGAAGGAAGCAGAAGGAGGAGACAATAATGTTGCTCCTTTTTAGCTGATGTTAGTTCGCTAGCCTAGCTAGCCAACAGTTTGGTGCACGGATGTCAATAGAAAATAAATGAATAAAAAAAACCATTATTTTGCTATCTCACTCAGCTAGAGTTGAACCGCAAGCATTTATTTTATACCAAATATAGCTGCTCCCTAGTCTTAATTCGCTTGCTAGTTCGCTAGCTTAGCTAGCCAACAGTTTGGTGCACAGAATTCAATAGAAAATAAATGAATTTAAAAAATCCATTATTTTGCTATCTCACTTAGCTAGAGTTGAACCGTGATCATTTATGTTATACCAAATATAACTGCTCGCTTGCTAGCTCGCTAATGTTAGTTCACTTGCTTAGCTAGCTAGTTCGCTTGCCGAGCTAGCTGACAGTTATATTTAGTATAACGTAAATGCTCGCGGTTCAACTCTAGCTAAGTGAGATGGCAAAATAACTGATTTTTTAATTCATTTATTTTCTATTGATGTCCGTGCACCAAAATGTTGGCCAGCTAGGCTAGCAAACCTGCTAGCTAAACAAGCGAACTAACGTTAGCTGCTAGCTAGCAAGCAGTTATGTTTGGTATAACATAAATGATCG
This sequence comes from Gymnothorax javanicus, assembly GCA_029692085.1. Taxonomy (NCBI): domain Eukaryota; kingdom Metazoa; phylum Chordata; class Actinopteri; order Anguilliformes; family Muraenidae; genus Gymnothorax; species Gymnothorax javanicus. The sequence goes on from CM056205.1 coordinate 11,863,460, forward strand.
CGGCTCAACTGTAGCTTAGTGAGATAGCGAAATAATGGATAATTTTTATTCATTTATTTTCTATTGAATTCTGTGCACCAAACTGTTGGCTACCTAGGCTAGTGAACTAGCAAGCTAAGCAAGCGAATTAAGACTAGGGAGCAGCTATATTTGGTATAAAAGAAATGCTCGCGGTTCAACTCTAGCTGAGTGAGATGGCAAAATAATATTTTTTTAATTAATTTATTTTCTAATTACATCCGTGCACCAAACTGTTGGCTAGCTAGGCTAGCAAACTTGGTAGCCAAGCAAGCGAACTAACATCAGCTAAGAAGGAGCCACATTGTCTCCTTCTTCTGCCTCGTTCTTGTGACTGACTTGCATGCTCTCCTCAGAGCTCTCCTACTCTTGCTTTGTCACAGCACTGGTGGAGCAGTCTGTCAATTTCGTATGTCATGACATGTCATTGGACTATAAGCTTCCTTCAGCAACCAATAGGCTGAGAAGGTTGACACTAAATCCCGCCTCCTCTTTTCAGAGTTTCAAAACTTTTTTACAGAGATTCAGAACTTAGTTTCAGTGCTTCAGAGACTCAAAACTCTTTGACAGAGATTCAAAACTTAGTTTCAGAGCCTCAGGGTTTTTTTTTTTCCAGACTCTTAGTGGTTTTTTTTTCAGTTTCAAAACTTCTTTCAGAGTTTCAAATCTTTTTTTCAGAGGTTTTTTTTTCCCAGATCACCATTTACAAGGTTTCAAAACTGGATAACAAAATAATACTGTGGGAGAACAGTGCCAAATTTGAAACTCTGAAAATGTGTTGCTGAAACACTGTAAAAACGGTGCTGTAGTTGTGAAGAAGAAAAAAAATACAAAAGTTGTAGAGATTTGGAATGAAAATTCAAATGCAAAATCATGTTTTCAGAGATTTGAAATTTTTTTTCAGCCTATCAAAACACTATATACACCTTCAAAACTTAGTTCCAAAGTTTCAAATCTTTTGTACGCTTTCAAACATGGGGTTTCAAACCTCCAAAGTTTTTTCTTTCAGTTTTGCGTCATGGCAGTGTTTTAGCTCCATGGGGGGGACATAATTTCTGAAAAACATGAATTGTCCCCCCCAATAAAAAATACCCTAAATGATCAAAATTGAACAAATGTATTTTCGGACTTCACATTCTTTATATTTTAGATTCACATCTAAAAAGAAATGATTGAAGTGGTGGAGCAGATAATGTTTGACAAATATATTTCTGACTCCACATTCCATCTCTGGCCTCCTGCACTACAATGCAACTGAATGGGTAGTTTCTTACACAGACGCTGATGACGTGAACAGGCTTTAAAAAAAAAAAAAAAAAAACCTCCTCACTCTTTTTCACAGCTCTGGAAAGTGGCTGTCGGCTGGTGCTCTGGTAATTTGGTGCAGAAGCAGATGCCTTTTTGAGTAATTTTGATCGAAAGTAGAATACTTCAAGAAAAGTAGGGTGCCCATAAATGATTTAAAAATGTAATCAGACTCTCTTTGCCACCTGTAGTGAAGTAACTTCGCTAGAGGCTAGTTTAGCACTAGCTAGTTAGCTAGTGCTATTTTCTTGCTAGTACCAGCTAGTGGTCGCTAGCTAGTTAGCTAGATAAAGTTTGTTAGCACTAGCCCTAATACTTCCATGCACTAGCTAGATAGCTTGCCTGCTTGCTAGTGCACACTGATCAGGTGTTTGTTTAGCTAGTATAGTGTATAGTTGTTATAGTTTGTGTGTGTTGTGATCAGACTCACATGCTCATATATATATATATAGTGGTCAATACTCACATGATTGTATAAATGAATGGATATGAATTCATGATGTTGTTGAGTCTGCTTGTTGATGATTTTCATGATTTTGTTGAGTCTGCTGGTCAGAAATATTTTTAAAAAAGGACAACCTAGGTAAATTTTTTTATAAGTACATTTTCTTTACTATAAAACATGACCATATAAATGAATGGATATGAATTAATTGTCAAGTTGTAAAATGGCAGATGAAAACAAACATGGAATGATTTTATATAAATTTATGTAAATAAATCAGATTTGTTTGTTCAGTTAGTTTACACAAGCTTGGTTAGGGCTTCATATTTTGATATTCATCCATATCAGTTAATCATGCATATACAGTAGTCTCATACACTGGGAGAAAAGGAAGATGGTGAGAAGAATTGGGGATCTGGGAGTGAGGCGAAAGATGAGAACGTGAGTGAACATTACATGCCTGAGACCCTTAAACTTGAAGTATTTACTAACAGTTAAGTAAGCAGTGATACGTCCTGTTGGCTGTTAGGACAAATAAACAAGAAAGGTAAGCTCTATTAATGATTCCCTGTGCAGTACATTTTGAATGATATGGCGATGAGCCTCTGCGAAGTTGTGAAATATGGAGGCATGGTATGATTTGCATACATGCAAAAAGAAAAATCACTTTTGTGTCCCCCCAATCTTGACATCGGATCTGCACCCCTGATTGTTGTCCAGATTGAAAATATATTTGGATAAATCCTTTTCAGTGCAATGGACCTTTTGTATGGAAACTCAAAAGTCTTCATATGCATAATATGTGTGATGAACAACTTGCCTTAGTTAAAGCAATCTCGTGTACTGCTTTTAAATTGTTCAGGAGAACTACTTGTCCTTCAACTTATTAATGTGTTAAATTTGTCTGAAAATTGAACTGTGTGGGGAGGGGATCTCCATTAAACTTATGAAAAATTAGGCCTCCTACGCTCTCCTCTGAAAATAGGAATGCGAGTCCATTTCTGATTTGCATTCAGCCATCGGGCTGTTCCTCTGGGGATGGGGGTGGGGTGTTTTTAATAGAGTCGAGGATGTTTCTCTAAAACATCCCCTGAGAAATCCATCACCCGATCAGCCGCCCCTCCTCAGAGATGCTTTTCACTGTGTTCTGTTAAAAATAGCATTTTCTCTTTTTTTTTCCCGCTGTCTCTGCTTCTTTAGTTTTTTGATTTTCAGTGTCCCTGCAGCCCTGATGATGTACAGTTCTGAAGAGATGAAACTCGGAGACCTTGTAATACCCCATTGTGACCAGATATAATGAGCAATTTTCCTGTTGCCGGGTCTGTGTGGCAGTGGAAATTAATGTTATTTTCATTTCACCACATTGGACTTCAATCCTAAAAAAATACAACCTTTGTCATAGTTTATTTCCTGAAACTGAGGAATGGTCTGTTGGACTGTTTTATATTGAAAAAGGTGAACTAAACACACTTATACCCATGAATTGAAATGTTGGTTCATTTTGGTAGAACTGAGGCAAAGGTTCAGGAACCTATCGCCATCATCGTCACTACAAATTTTCTGTCAAAGATTGGTGAACAAGGTTTTATTTTTGATTACCTATAACCATGTTGAGATGATTGCTTTTGTTACTCTGTCATTGCATGTTCATTTTCATGAGGTATAATCTGCTTGTAGTGTTGTTTTAAGTAGTACCTCTTGGCATTCACTTGTCTAAGGTAATGGGTTTTTCTTGCACAGGATGTTGGTTGTTTTTGTTTGTTTTTTTTTTTTGCAATTTTGGGAGTCTCAAACACCTCGCGCTCTGTTTAGACTGCTTAGTATTTCAATAAACATCAACTGAGAATCTTTAGGAATGAAGGTGGATTTGGATTTCAAGGGAAATTTTATGGGAGTCTTCTTTAAGGATTGATATGGAGAGCACCTGTTAGAATTTGACCTTTTGATTGAATAGAATGCTCCTGTTATATGAATGGGTGTTAATTTGTGACCTTTATGGACTCGGGTTAATATACAGTTTAAAAGCCTGCTTTTCCTGTTTCCAAAAGGCCTCTCATTGCATGGAGATGTTTACTTTCGGATTTGTTTACAGGAAGGGGTATTCCCAACAGGCACACAAACCGTACTGCCGGAACCACCTTTTAACCTGGGCTGGTCAAAAAAAGTTCAGAAAGGTCTATTTGAAATCGATTTTCTTAATTAAACGGTAATTTTCTGCTATGGTTTTGAAGCATCCTAAAGTTGTTGGCGCTGTGATTAATTACTGAAGTTGCTCTTTAGGAATTCATGAAAGTAAAGAAAGTAACTGAAGTAACTTCATTGCACGGTCAAGAACTTCTATAAAGGGAAAAGACTGGGTTGATCTGATCAAGATCCTATACTTGTTATCAGTCATTTTATTCCAGTGGTACATGGTCAAGAAAGATAAATGGAGAGAAATCTGAATCACTGTCAAAACAAGATTTTGAGAAGTTCATTGTTGATTGGTATTTTTGTGTGCATTGATATTTGAGTCCTTATGAGGAGTTTCAGGGCTGGAGGGCTGATCTGGATTCAGTTTTGAGTTGTAGCTCATAATCGACTGTGCCTGGATTTGGACATCAAAATCTAATCCTGGATCAGCTAATCTGCTGAGTGAGTGCTTCTGGAATATTGTCTCACCTCTTCTGCATCCAGGTCTTGTCCTTTCTCAGAGCTACACATTGAGGCATCGTTATGCAATCCCCCCCATAATTCTTCACTAGTGCCTATAGCACAAGGCCAGGGGTTGACCAGTCAGCTTGTTCCTATTGCCGTTACCTGGGTGATGATCTCCGCCCACCTCCATCCCTGATACAACTGACTGGTCAAGGCAGAAGATACCAGGAGGTAAGTGCACAATTGTAGAGCAGTTCACCAATAAGGGTTTAAGCTTTTTGTTCCAAAGCTGTTTCAGAGTGTCGCTTTGTCAGGTCGAATGTAGGCATTTGAGTGGCGGCTGCAGCTGAGCTGATGGAAGTAATCTTTCCTTCCTGCAGGACAGGTCTGGGTGAGGGTAAAAGCCAGTCTTGATTGAGCCATGCCGGCTTTCAAAAAAACTCAGCCTGTCTAAATTCAGAACTCATTGCACTTTTATCAAAGAACTGGAGCTTCTACCGTAGTAGATATTTGCATTTTGTGGAATATGATCATTCCTCCATCTTGCTGAATTTGATTATTCGTGGCTTCTTCTTTTTTGATCTGGTGCCTACAGAGGGACTTTATAAAATGTTTGCTCCTTTGATAGCAAACGCACCATCCAGACTGGTTGAAGATTGATTCTTTTAGAATTTATATTTGACAATCCATAAAACAAATGACCAAATTGGCACCAATCGCTAATTAACTTTTGATGGAGCCCATTACCTGGACTACATTTCTTTGCAGATTTTTTCTCAGTCCTAGTGTTGTCATTTATTTAAAACATAAACTACTCGTTTGCTTCATGGTCGAGACATGAGATGGGTGGTTTTGCGACTGCCAGGAAAATAAAATATCAGAACAAAACTGTAATGATGTTCCTGGCACTCTAAAAGTAAGAAGGAAATGGTTGAATAAATTAAAAAGTCATAATTTGCTTTCAAATTTAAAGTGATAAAAACGACCAACTTGTTTTTGACCACAGCTGGTCTTCTGCACGTATTAACTCTTTCGCCCCTAAGTAAATGATACAATGTAACACCCTTCAGCCCCATGTATTACACAGTATGCTATACCATTGAACCCTGGATATAATTAGCAAAAACAAAGAAAACGGACATATATATTGCATATATAATGCGCATGTGCATTGTTTAACTCAAATTTACGACACTGCCCGATGTGTTCTACGAATGCGCAACAGTTAAACCCTTTACCGGTTGGATTGGCGATTCAAGTGCTGGTTAAGCGATCGAAATAGTCAGCGTCTCAAGTCTCTTAAATTACATCCCAGTTCCCCGAGAATGCATGGAGGAAACAGGAGAGAGAACAGATGAAACGAGGACATATGTTTCAAGAGACATGAGACGTCCTTTCCTCAGTTGCGTTAGGCTATATGAAGCAAAGCTCGTTTCTGATGACGGTCTCGGCTGGATCTGTTGGAATATGATCTGCGGGAATTGGCACACATGTAAATCGTGAATTAATCGCACAATTTAATTATCAAAGTATGAAATACAGTTCAGCTGCCGCATGCAATAGGCTATACCACAAAAAACGGCATAGGGGAGCCTAAATTTGAACTTGGGTAGCTTTTAAAAGTGTGATCGAATTTTTTTTCATAAAATATTTAAGTTCTCCGGTTATTGACTCCCCCTAAAATTTTGTTGCGTTGTTGGCGACCCTATTGATAATATATGATGTAGATAAATTAATAGCCAATTTTAAACTCAGGCATTCCGGATATCTGTACCCTCATAAGAAAAAATAAATAAATCACACTCCCTCGATATAAAATCCATTTATTTTCGGACGCATCCACGAATCTCCGTTTCTTTTCCAAAATGTCAATATGACCGCTGCAGCGGGCTGACGGGTCTACGGGTCGATCTGTACTTGGCCGCTGTGGCGGGCTATCGCGTTGAAAGGCATGAAATTATCAGCGGGCTGTCGAGTTGAAAGAGTTAAAGAAGGGAGTGCAGTTATCCTCTCTGTATTTGGCTCACGGCCTTATCCAGAGAGACACTTGTCTTGGCAGGATAGATGCAGTACACCACACATCTTCAGTGTGTGGGCTGAGAGGAACACTTCATCGGTGATAAAGCATTGATCTGGAGAAATGTAACTGAGTAAAAGGACTCAGCTGTAAGGGATCATATTCATTAAAATATACTGAAGGATTTTAGTTCTGTATATATTATTTACACTGTGATCTCTAACTCAATGATTGAGCACTTATGCACTTTGCTAGTAATGGAATAATTGATCTTGTTTGGCTAATACGTGTTATTGAATGTACAGTTAAACCAACTTTTTGTTAAATCAATTTATGTTGTTCTTAAACTATTGTTGGGTCAGAAATCACACTATAAATAATACATGCACAATTGAAGTCCTTCAGTGTATTATTGCCAGCTCACTCGGTAAAACTGCCCCGAGTAAGCAACACCTGAGCCCATGTTTGGAGCCCTGCTGGGACCTAGTTGGCCTCATATTACCCAAGGGATGTACAGGAATGATTCTGGCTATGAGGATGGCTGTGTCCTTTGTTCAAGCGACCCCTCTTGGATGTCCAGTTGCTGTGGCTTTCTCTCAGTGAACACATATGATTGGGTGTCTTCTGTTTGCACACTTTGTTTCGTTGATGATCGCTGAGTCACCAGCCAGTAGGCTGCATATACAGTATAATCAAACATGTGCATAATTTGTGAACTGGACATTTCAAGTTCAGGTAGTATTGGAGGTGATGATCCGGTCATCGTTCAGACGCAGTGACCTGGTGTCACAGGTATGTCCATGATATGCCTCATAAAGGATCTACAGCCCAGCCACTGCCTGCCTCTGGAGTACTGCAGAATGTACACCATAGCACCAGTGAAATCTTGAACCGCGTCTACAGCCCAACACCAGCTGTAAGGAGAGATGTATCCAACATGTGGGAGGTGTTTCAATTACAACACCTTTACCATTGCTTGGTCCTCTCTGTGCTTCTAACAGCAAAAAAAAAAAACAGTACACTGAGGAGCAGACAGTGACTGAGTGAGAGTCTGTGTGTGTGTGTGTGTGTGTGTGTGTGTGTGTGTGTGTGTATGTGTGTGTATGTGCGTGAGAGAAGGAGTAGTGCGGCTCAATCTGGTGTCATGGCAACACATCACAGCTGTCAGTTTCTATCTCTTTTGCAGCTGCTGCGTGGACAATGTGAGTCTGTCTGGTCTGTGCGTACAGAGATGGTGGGGGACAGATGAGGAACTTGGACCTTTGTGTTCTCTGCAACATATGGCTGTGCCTCTCTGCGTACACATGTCCATCAGATGCAGACCCATGACAGCACAAGCATGACCACAGCACAAGGAGCACCCTAACAGACAGGACATCTCTGAGAAGAGAGGCGGTTTTTCGAAGCACATTTACGTCTTTATTAATCCATAAAGACCTGAAGCGCCCTCAAAAAAGCATTCTGAAACCTATGGCATTGTTTGAAAACAACTGCACCCGAGGGTTTTCTGAAAAACTCGACAGGATTGTCAAAGTTCTCTAGAACCTTCATTTCACGGTTTCTGTAGCCCATAAAAATATGAAATAAGCACCACTTTAAAAGCCATTTAAGATCTTAAACCCCTGGATTCATTGGAAATAATCATCTTTGCGCTAATGTTCATTAACATTTTAAAAAAGACAATTAAGAAAAAAATGGGAAAAAATAAACCTTTCACTGTGATTTGTTTACCAGTGGCGGTTTATTAAAAAAAAAAAAAAGCAGCACAGTAAAAAAAAAAAAAAGTCAATGTCGCTCCCCTCACTCAGTAAGTCAGCCATTGTCACTGCTCGAAGCGCAGCTTAGAAAGCTTTTTTTGTGGTCCACAACGAGGCTAAAATAACTTTAAAATTCAAATCCTCTAATTCTTTTGGCCTTCCTCACTTGTATTGTTGCGAATCATGATGCACTTCAGCGGTCACCTTTCTGAAAAATGATGGCATTATCTTAAATGGGCTCACGTCACATCAGGTCTTAAAGGGAAAAGCATGCAGACTTTGCATCAGGTCTTAAAGGGGTAGAAAGCTTCTTTGAAAGTATGTTTAAAAATAGAGCATAAAAATTTGTACAGTACAAAGATGCATCTCGCCTTTTCTTTTTCTATCCAGTGCTTTCTCTTAGTCCTTGGTGTCCTCCAATGCTTAAAAAAAAATATCTTTACCTCCAGCTCTCCTGATAGGAGACGAGGTGCCAATTGAGGACTAGGATGCATTTCTCAAGCACTGCGACGCCCCCCTGGAGAGACCACCAGCTGAGCTCTGTGTTATTGTGCACACACACACACACACACACACACACACACACTCACACCTGCATGCTCTTGAACCCCCAGCCTCAGGCTCTGTCCCAGTGAGAGTTTATGGGGCGCTCAGCACAGCGAAATGGAACTGCAGGAGAAGCACGTGGCTGGTGGGGCTGAGCAGATTCTGATGGCATCTGGCATCATTATGGCCCATGTTAGCGCAGAGCAGTGCATCAGAGAGACGAGGGTTTGGCCGAGCGCCGCGAGCAGGCAGGCGGAGAGGAGGACTTCCCCTGTGCCGGGGTGGGGGTGGGGACGGGGGTGGGCAGAGGATGATAGACAGGCTGCTGATTGTTGTGAGGTCATGACTTGGAAAAATCAAGAACTGCCTGACAGGGGTCTAATACTTTTTGTAAAAAAAAAAATAGATTGGATATTTAAATGTGTTTTTTTTTGTTTTTGCAATGCAGCAGATCAAACTCCAAAAATATGACAAAATCAGCCCAGTGGCATTTGTTTTGCCTTTTTGATATATGGCAAAAGCTGCAATTGAAGAGTCTAGTGTTAAAAGTACTTAAGTCACATTTTCACATACTGTGAGGTAAGGATGAGAAAATGTCTTTTATAGTTACCGAGGTCCATTGCCTTGATTTTCTCAAAATGGACATTTTGCAAATTGGCACTGGGGTTTTTAGCTGTTTAAAGTAGCATAGGGGTAGTACAACATAATGCTATGTGGGACTATGTTGGGATTCTAATGCATTATCTCAGAACAGAGCAATGGATGGAGCGCTGTAATGATCAGGCCTGGCTTGAAATATCCCAAGTATATCCAGTTTTATACACATTTGTGATGATTGTATAACCAGAGGTGTAAAATCCAGGGGTCAGAAAGTCAAAAGTCCTGCCAAGTTTTTCTCCCTCCCACAGGATGAGCTGATCACTCATATTGGCTCTATCTCCTGTCTGAAGTAAATCCAAGTGGTTGGAATAAAGTTCTGGGGAGGATTATTACTTTCTGAACCCGGACTTTACACCTTTGTGTGTAACAATCAAGTGCAAAATAACACAAAGTGCAAAATGTACGGCATATCTGTTGGTGACATAAGCATATACAGACTAACTTATGTGACTTTTATTCCAGTTACAAGGATGCCAAATAATTTGTCATCCCTCTCAAAAAACAAAAACATGGTAAGTGAATACGGACACAGGACAAACGCATTGAATACTTGGATCACATTGTATTGTCCATTACAGGGAGAGAGCTTATTATCACCAACAAGGTTTTTGCTTTTAATTTGTAATTAAATTAGGAATGTCACCGGGAGTAATTACTTGAGAAAGTGGGGCTTTATACAAAAGTATGGTTTTGTGTTGAAAACATGTATCTTATTTTTCCCCTCTCATTACTTTCTCCACCCATTAAACTACTTTTCCATGTGCTTTCCGCCATGTTTTATTTATTTCCCAGGTGATCTTTGTCGAAACAATTTATGTTTCAGCTCACTCCATCCAAGTGCTGCTAGCAGAACTGGTGCTGTGGGTACTTAGGCAGATTCTCACTGAAAAGGTGTCAAACAATGTTTGCGTGCCTATGCAGAGTCTGTTTTGGTATGTTTTGTTTTATTTGTGTGCACACAAGCTGACAGTGTACATGTTGGAGTATTTGTTAGTGGCTTTGTGTGTGTATGTGCCTGTTTATATGAGAGTGCAAGTGTGCAGTTTGGCTTTTTTTTTTATAATGTTTGACATATGAGGGCATTTCAGGTACTTTAACACCTCTCTCGCAGATGTGTAATTGGTGTGAATGAGCTCCGGGAAACACAATGCTGTGTTTCATTACCTCTGAGTCAGTTGGGAGACGAACACATCATCAGTGTGCCTTCAGACATTATACAGCTTCCTGCCACCAGTGGAACCTCATCCTATTCAGGTGGCTTGTCTCTTTGGACTGTGAATATTGATTGAATGATATTTGGTTATGAGGTACACTGTAAACCCTGACAAGTGTGGTGAACTCAAATGTTTTGTGGAAACCAGTTACCTCAAAAAAAATTGAGTATGCCAACTTAATGATCTTGCGTTCACAGCACTTAAAAACATAAAAATAACTATCTTATTTTCATTAAGTTCATTCCACACAATGTAATTAAGTTGGCCCTACACAATTTTTTCTGAGGTAATCGGTTTCCACAAAACATGAGTTCATCACGCTATCAGGATTTACAGTGTATACGGAAGCAGATATGAAGAATAAATAGGGGGCAGGTTTTACTGGGCAGTATGTGTTCATAAAGCATTAGCACTCTAGGCTGTGACAAGCTGAAGAGTCAGAAGCCTTTAGTCAGCTACAACGTCATGCAATGAGGCAGGGCAGTTTAATTGGCAGGGCTATGTATCGTGTTCAATAACAATTACTGTAATCAATTGTGAAACTGCAGTCTGCCTGTGCTACAAGTGGGAGTTATACTCTGGGAAGCCAGTATTGTCACCATGCTCTTTGACCAATACACTGACGCAATCACGAGAAATGAATAAATTGAAACCAGTTTAAAATTGTTGCCTTCGCTTACAGTAAGATACCGGCAGTGAAAAAAGCAATTCATGTAACTTCACATATTATGTTTTTGAGACGCTGATGAAGCACTCTGGCGAACATGTGCAATCACATGAAAAGAATGAACTGTAAGCAGTTTATGATGCACGCCTTGTTGCCCTTACCTGCAATGTATAAATGGATACTAATGTTTGCAGTGAAAGCTCAATGGAGGAACCAGTTTGAAAGATTGTAGGGGATCTATTGGCTGAAATATTTGTCAGGAATGAAATTCAATATTAATGATTATGTCTTCATTAGTATATTATCACCTGAAAATCAGAATTGCTGTGTCTTCTTGAAAATGAGCCCTTCTATGTCAATGGAGGGAGCGGGTCCTGTTCCACGTAGCTCGCCATATTGCACCGCCATGTATCTACAGTAGAGCAGTATGGACAAAACAAACACAGGGTCTAGAGACGGCCTTTTGTATTTTTTGCGAGTTTTGCGGGTACAAATTCTCCTGCACTCCTTAAAGGGGTGGGGTGAGGGGGAGGGTTACAGTTGGTTGAAATCTAAAATCTCACCGCTAGATGGCACTAAATCTCACACACTGGTTCTTGAAGGTAGTTTCACCTGCGAAGTTTTTGAGACACTGACCAGGCATTCTGGGGAAAATATGCAGATTGAATCAATGAATAAACTTTGCATTTATATATGCAAAGTAGATACCTCTAGATTCCTGTAGATACTTAAAGTGCTGTACATTCATCTGGGGACTCTCTCGTCACTTTATGGCCAAGTTTGCGAGTTTAGATCCATGGTTCTGAGGAGAAATGCACTGTATATCACAGCTGTGTCCCTGGGTTGTCTGGGTTAAATTAGAGAGGAGGGAAGGGGGGCACAGAGGACTGATAAAAGATGAGCTGAGCTGCAGGGTGAATGGGTTCACGAGCCTGATCGCACTGCGAGGGAATGCAGAGTGTGCATCTTGCTGTCAGACGGGCTTAGATAAGCCAGACCAAACTTCCAACTGGCAGAAGGCCCAAACAATACTCTGCATGGGAAAGCATGCTAAATAAATTCCTCCTCACCCCATAAGGACTTCCTCTTTCAAGCCATCGCTATTAATTTTCCTGTCCTGTCTGCAAAGTATGAGCAGTCTGACAATCACGCTGATTAAGCATTTTATTTATATGTATTTGCGACCTGCTTTGCCTGCAGTGGATGAGGATTCAGAGGTGGGGGTGGTGGAGTGAAATTGTTAGTTTTGGGAAATATTGAAGTTATCTCCAGGTTTTATTCTTCAATTTTTCAGGATGTCACAAATCTAAAAATATATTGTTGTGCTGATGGTGAATGGCAATCTTGTCCTTTTCGCTCTTCTATAAAATTGATCCCAGTGATAGTTTTACCGTTTTCCACATCACTGGCCCCAGCTTCTTTGAGTAATGAAGCTCTGAGTAGTTTCTGTTGGGCTACAACGTCACGCTGTCTGATCAGCTGTAGATGAATCGTTTCTGCCTGCCGAAAGGTCACCTGAAAACACCTGACTGTCACCTGACTTTGTCATGCCAGACGATTGTGTGATTGTCAATGCATGGTCTTATTTAAGCTCGCCACCAGAAGAAGGAGCTTTTGGTTGCACTCGCTACACAAACCCTCCACCACTTGAGCTGCAACCGTCCACTAGAACATTCATTAATTGTGTTAAATACTGTAATTGCGTTTTACCAATTGTTAACAATGTCTCTTCATTGATGTCACTGTTGCTGTAGGCTCTGTACTATGGGGGGCGGGTTTGGCTAATCTACTGAAATTCCGTCCATGAGCGCGTCTATGGCTCATTGCAGAGGTCTCTACAAAACCAGGAAGAACATTTGACAAACTGCAGGACTTTCAGGTCACAGATATGGCCAGCGTTCATGACTCCACCATTACAGGGAGACTGGGCAAAAATGGTTTTTATTGAAATGTCGCTTGATAAAAACTACTCCTAACCGAAAGAGGTCACATCTCACATTTTCCAAAACGCACCCTGATAAACCCCAGGTGTTTTGGCATGCTTGCTTTGGACTGATGAATCAATATATGAAAAAAAAACTTTACATCTCTTGAACTCTTTTATAAGATAAGATATACTTTTTTGAACCCTGTGGGGTAATGTGTCCTCTGCATTTAACCCATCCTACAGTTAGGAGCAGTGGGCAGCCGCAGAGCAGCGCCCGGGGACCAACGCCAGTTCGAAAGCCGGAGCCTCAGTCAGGGGTACCGGTGGGAGTGTTCCTACAATGCTTGTTTTTCCAGGTGGGGGAAACTGGAGTACCTGGCGGAAACCCACGCGAACTCGGGGAGAGCATGCAAACTCCACTCAGAAAGGCCCCATACCAGATTTGAACCCATGTGAGGCAGCAGTGCCTAACCACTGCGCCACTGTGCTGCCCTTGACAGTTAAAAAGGGGATACTCTCCTCAACTGCCACCAATGTGCAATACCCACTTGGATAATGCATGACGGCCACTTTGTGCCAGAACGCTCACCAAACGTCAGGTCAGGGGAGAGGACAGTTTTTATGGGCGGTTAAATCAGGGGATGAACAGGCAGCAAGTTGAAAGAGCCTGGTTGGGAAATTTGTCTGTGCTCAGGAAACCTACAGTTACCAATGAGGTAGGATGGCATAAGATCTTAAATGGCTTTGCTGAGTAGAGACCGAGATTTAAGATCAACTCCTGTAGATGAGTCAAAAGTGAGAACTTTTTTTGAAAGACTTGGGTGCTGTTACTTTTGGCATACAGCCAACACATCATTCTTAAATATAAGAAAATCATTCCTTCAGTCAAACATGGTGGTTGTGTGATAGAAGTATGGTAATTTTCTGCTGGTCCAGAGCCTGGGAGACTTTTGCATAATTGGCCAAACCATTAATTATCCACCCAGAAAATCCTGAGTCATCAGTCCACAATCCGAAGCTCAAGCACAATTTGGTTACACAGCAAGACGATGATTCAGAGCAAAGCAGAGTCCACCTCTGAATGAGTCAAAGTAAACTAATTGTGGAGTGGATTTGTCAAAGTCCAGATGACCCCCACCTCACCTCATCCCCATTTAAGATGTTGTGGAAGGAAATTTAATGGGCAGTTCATGCAGTGATTCTGCAAAAATGGGCCAAAGGTTCTCCACAGCGATGTGAAAGACAGATCTCCAGGTCTTGGAAGCATTTGCTTGTCATTGTTACTCCTGAAGGTAGTACAGCCTGTCATGAAGTTTAAGGAGCAATTACTCTTTTACTTGGGTTGTGTAATTTTTTTTTTTAGTAGCACTATAATAAGAGCACAAATCACATACTTCAGTAATGCTTGAGCTCTGCATTAAATCATGAGGAGTTAATGCATGAATTAATGCAGGATGTATCATGAATTCCTGCTGCTCATCTTGGTGATTTTATCATTTGTTAATCATTTTATGTGATTAAGGTACACCTAATAGATCATCAGTTAAGGAATGTAAATTCATGTCACTTCTTACATTAATTGATATGCAATCAAATTAAGTGAATTCCACTTACATAAAAGTTTATTTCTGGGCCTTGCATTTGCTCAACCAGTCTGACTTAAAATGGCTGCATAGTTTTTATGCGAATAGGCACTCAATCATCAGTTTATTTGGTGGACCTGTTTGACTTCTGTTGAGCTTAAACAACATGTCTGACCATCATTCTCCACTAATTTGTGCATTGGTACCTGCTAAATTATTATTATTTTTTTGATGAATCTTTCTTTACTGTGCTGTTCCGCTGCTTTCAAGACCAACACAAAGACAATAATTTAAAACAAAGAAAACCTTGTGGATGTGGACTTCTCCTTGCCTTAAATTTTGTATGAAGATTGATTATCTGAAAGCATTTAGTGTGGCAAGTATGTAAAAATTGTGGTAATTAAAAGGGGAGAAAGTACTTATTAACCACACTCTGCAGTGTCTCGCGTAAAGAGAATGATCTTCAGCATTGCCTGATGAAAAATTCACAGACAAGAAGTAGAGTGTTGTAGATATCGACAAAATCAAACGCACTCAAATGAAATCATAACTACATTTTGATATCGTTATTGGTGTGTTATAAAATTTTGCTTTGGAAAACACCAAGAGGCAGACAAAAATGAAACCATTATCAGGGGCAGATCCAGGAATTTTGGAAAGGGGGGGCGCAGCCCCCCTACGAGCGCCGAAGGCGCAAAGCCTGGAGGGAGTCTGGGGACCCTCCCCCAGAAAAATTTGAAAATTAAAGAGCCTAATACGCGTTTTCCTGGCATCTGGGAACAAAATTCAAGGTCTTATAGTTAGCTGAAAAAAGCATTTTTTTCATTAGCAATTATCTCTATTTATAGTTTTACAGGTATAAGTTTGCACTTGACTCTGCAAAGACAATCAAAACAAAGAGACTTAGGACCTATTCCGATAGAAACGGACGAACTGTGAAAACGATCAAAGCATCCATCAGGATACATCATGGATTAAACATTTGAAACACAACACTAAAGTTGTTTTCTTTCATGTAGAATGGTATTTAATTCACTTTGAAGTGAATTTCCTACTTGCACATTAGATATATTCAGTAGGCATGCAGAGCTACAAAATCACCTTCTTGAAATTTTTAATTTCTGAATAGGTTGATGAAGAGCATTCTTCGGGGTTATGTACGGGCATACATATCGATAACTTTGTCATAATCAAGTTTAAGATCCAGTTGCACTGGCACAAACGTTACTCTAAGATATAGCGCTGTTATCACTACTTAAACAAACGTTATAGCTCGTTTTATAGTTAATCCATATAGGACTGCATAAAACAGACAGTGTACAGTTGTCAGAGTTGAATAGTCACGTGCTATTTTACACATTCAGTTATAGAAATCATTAGTATTGAACAGGCCTAGCTGTCCCGTGTTAAAATATAGCATTTAATCTGTAGTGCAATAAATACTCGGAGGATTAACTTAACTAAAAGTGTCAATATCACAATGTAAATGTTTTAATAAAAGTAGAAATCCTGCATTTAAATTAGGAGTTAACTCATCCATAAAACCGTGTTTCAGCTTGGCTTGCTTGGTAATATTCAATAACTGATCCTGGTTTGCCATCTAGTGATAAAATATTGTAACTGGGTGCATACATTTGTAGCTTCATGTCCGCTGGCATCAACATCTGTACAAAGATACCTTCCCGAGCACCGTTGTTCTTGAACGCGCCAAATCCAGATAATCCTTATGATGAATTGAATTACATTCATTTTTTAATTCGTAACGAGTAACGAAGTGGCCAGTTTCAACGTAACGAAGTGAAAGTATACTTTTTATCTTTTAAATGTAGAAGAGTAAAAGTAAAAGTCAAAACTCAAGTAAAGTTCAAATCCCCCCCAAAAAAAAAAAAAAAAAAAAAAACTACTTAAGTAGGCTACTGTTCGTTACTATACACCTCTGACTATCACAACGTGCGTTAGGACGCAACTCATTTTTTTGGACGATCCCCCTGTAGTTCCATTTTTCCGGCATGGCAATTTTTCGAGACTTAAGCCCTGTGTGTAATGTGCGAAAAAGGCTGTCTTCGAAAAGTCAGTCTGCAGATATAAGCCCACCCCGCAAATCCACCTATGAATTATGCTTATGGTGATGTGAGATTCAAAAAAAGACCCATACCGATAGCATACCGCATGATAAATTGTTCCTGTGTGATGAAATTAGAAAAGGTTGAATTCACTTTGAAATAATTATCTCTCTATTCTAATATGACAGAAACGTTTTGATGGTGCATCTGCCTTCTGATAGCTTTTGGTGAACATTTCTTAGAAAATAAAAGGCTGGAAGCACGATGGGTTTGACAGTTGACATGCACTATGAGTTTTTACCACTAGAGGGAACTAAATACTTAAAAAAGAGCTGTACATGCGAAATCGAAAAGGTTTAAACTGTTCAGCCGGGACTGCATTTGTCAAAAAAAAAAAAAAAAAAACGAAGTGCCAGGTCGCACTTATTCAAGTACGTCCGAGCACAAAAATTGATCGAAATTCGCGTTAGACGCACTAATAAGTGTGGCCATGATGCACAGTGCTCCATTGCCCACACTTCTTCTAAGTGTGTCCAAAGCCAAAATTTTTTTTCTTGGCCAATGTTATTTTTTAAGCTGTGGCCAAGAAAAAAATTCAGCATTGGCCACACGTATAAGTGCGAATATCATCGGCCAAAAAAAAAAGCCTATTTCTGAGTGGGAGGAATATGAAGAAACGAAAAGGACATGGATGACTGCTCTGCAAGAAAAAAGGAGATGGGTCAATGAATCTTTGTTCTTGTCACGTTTTGGGGAATCGGTAGCGTTTTCTGCTGCCGTGTTTTGTTGGATTTTTTATTTTGTTTTTTTTTTTTGTTGTTTGTTTTTGCAATTCTGGAACAAGTACTCTTATGTCATGTCATGCGGTATTGTGGTTGTAATAATGAAATCGATTATAAAATATGCCATGTTATTTGAAATTAACAGTTAAAAATTTTCAACATTTTTCACTTCTAAAAAGTTTGAAACTTAACATAATAAAACCATACAACAGTGATTCTGAATTTTAAAATAAATGGAAACAGCCGAATATTCATGTGTCCATTAGATTCAGAGCGGTGCTAAGCATTTTTCTTTAAGACGGGGTCATTTAGCCCGCAGAAAGCTTTAAGCTGAGTGCTATAACCAGCACGACAATGGAGGGTTGGCGGAGCCTACAGTCGAATATATTTTTCACAAGGCGGGCAATAGGGAATATGCGGGCGTTGCCCACTGTGTTGTGAGAATCCTAACAAAGTCTGCCTGGGTGGTCTCTGTGCCTGACGAACTTCAGTCAAACAACACAGCTAACTTTGAAGCACGCAGCCCGTTTGTGCAAAAAGATTCCGCTATCAAGTCAATGAGTATTTTCCCGTCATTTACCGTTGGCAACTTAGTTTGAAAACAGGAGTTGTGACCGGAACAATTTCAAGCACTCCACTGACATCAACAGGCTGATTATGGAATTTGAATCTTCAGTGCGCGAAAATATTTACTTTGGATGTTAAAAAAGTGGCAGTTTAATGTTCGCATAGGTAGCATCGCAGGTTTGACTTCTTCGCAATTATTTACTCGAGCCCGATTTGCTACTTTCAAAGCACTCTGTCTGTGTTTGGGTCCTCCCTATCCACAGCCTCCCCACGCCCGGCCCCCAAAACCTTCGGCTTAGCACGGCTTTCTATGCCCTTCCCCCTCTCGCACCCCAGAGGAGATGGAGCCTGAGATGGGACGGCTTAGGAATGTGACTCCATCCAACCACTTCACCGCCATCTCGCAACACTAAGAACACTTCGCCACGGGTAAAACTTTTTCTACATATGTTTTTATATGAAACGCAACGCTTTCTCCTGAGGGAAACGAAGTCATCATTTCTTGCCATATTTTTGGGGTAAGTCGGGTAACTTTGTGAAAGTTATTAAAAGTAAAGAACTTAAGTTAATTACTTTTTTCTCCCCTAATGCAAATGTAACAGTCTTACTTGAATTGCCATTTTAGAACTAAGTTGGTTGATTTTGATTGGGTAACCATGATTTCAGCGTACGGAGCAACTCCGTTAAGTTGGGGCATAAGTCCGTTGCTACTTCCGTTACTCGGTAACTAACTAACATTAGCCTTGCCGAAATAAATGGTTGCTGTCCTGCTAGTCAGCACGACCGATGAAAGTCTTCGGAATATTAACAAAGGCATATGTGTGCAGTTTGCTAAGTGCCCATGACTGTCCGAATAAACTGTTGGTAACATTAGACATGAAAGGAGCGCATTGCAGAATATGATCATTTGTAGCTGTGCCCTGCCTCCATTGTTCAACCCCTGAGCCTGTCCCAGCATGACTGGACATGGTTGAAATGGTAATTTGGGAGGACTTGTTGCTATATGACGCATAAAAGTATGTACCGCTGTTTTTGCCGCTCGAGTTTGCCGTCGATTGCGCTATTGCTTCGTTGGGTATGCGGGGTTCATATTCATCTACGTCACTGTTAATATAACTCGTTAGTGAAGTTAATCAATCGCCTAAGCCATCCAAAGTGGTGGCATGTTCCTTGCAGGGTGTTTTTTGTGCAATTTATATAACATTAGATTATTTGTTAGGTTAATGCTTGCTTACGAAAATTATGGATTAAATGGGCTGGTGTTACTTTATGTTAGCTGGCAGTAGAGGTTTAGTGGGATAGCGTGAACTTTCCAGCCAACCTTTGTGTTATTAATACAGCGGTGAGGTGAGCTGTACTGCCAGTAACTTGGTTAAACGTTAGCGGACAATTCTTGCTAACTTGGCTTGATGGTCATAGTGAATGAGAGGTGGTTCAGCCAGCTTGCCTTAATGGTAAAATAGTTTATGCATTCCAGTTTGCGAGGTAAAGTTAAATAAATGGTTTCTAAATTTTCGGATAGCGTCATTAATCGGTGGATTTTCTGCTTTACTTTTGTCGCAGGTTTGCCACGTGCGAATTTGTGATGATCTAAATGTGACCATTCGGTCATGGTTTCACCGACCCCGTCACGCTACATTTCTGTGGCAATAATCTGTCGTGCGGGTATTTGTTGACGGATTCAACAGGTGGCAAGAATAATTGTTTATTTGCTAACCTTCACCGTGTTTAAAAATAGATGCCCGACTCTGCCGATTTCTGAACCGGGAAGCGCATTGGTTTCCATGGAGACTGCGAGGACGCATTGATCGGTGCTGTCGCGTAGAGCTGAAGGGGGAGGCACCGGACGACGAATTGCTCTCTCCGGCGTCAGAGACGGCGATGTTAGGAGGATGGTAAGCACAAATCGTAACATCTGCACGGGAAGGCATGCTGTTGATGATAGAAATGCTGTATTTTCCTTTATTGCCACAGGTTTTTTTTTTGCCTTTTCTCCTCCCATTGTCTTATCCTGCCTACCCGACGCATTCCTCCGTTTCCTGTTTTCTCAGTGAATGTTTCAAGACCAGCTTATTGTCTTGCTAATTGCACCGTATGATGGTGGCTAATTTATCGTTTTCTCCTTGGATTTTTTTTGTACAGCCTTTGTGTAGAACAAGAATGGGGGAAAGGGAGGTATTTTTCATGTGAACTATGCCTCATCATGTATTTCCAACAAGGTAAATATTCTCGTTTCAGCCATTTCACAACAGCGTGTATTACCCCTACCAGACAGAGCCTCTTGGGGGGCAGTCTTCAGTGGGGATCCCCTCTCTCCTGAACTCCCCCCAGAGCCAGCGTTCTTCTGGAGCATCGGCCATGTCAGGGATGCCCGTCTTCAAGTTCCGTGCGCGGCGCGAGGCCGTGGACTGGCGGCGGATCAGCGCGGTGGACGTGGACCGCATAGCCAGCGAGCTGGACTGCCAGACGCTGCAGGAGCATGTGATGGGGGTGACCTTCTGCAGCGTGGAGCACGAGCGCTGCCCCTATTGCCAGAACCCTGTGGACCCCGTGTTGCTGAAGCTCTTCCGCTTGGCTCAGCTCACCATCGAGTACCTCCTGCACTCTCAGGACTTCCTGACGCAGAATCTGCAGGCCACTGAGGAGAGGCTACAGGCCTCTGCCCAGGAGAAGGAGCAGCTCCTCACGCAGATACAGAAACAAGCGCTGGACGCCAAGGGCCTCAAGGAGGAGCTCAAGCAGAGGAAGAAGATCATTGCCTCCCAGCAGCAGTCCATGGTCAACGCCGGCATGGGCGGCTACTACAAGGTACGTGCCTGTTGCCACGCTGGCGCTTTGTGCTTCACCATTCTCTTGCTCCGAAAACCCCCCCACCAGTCGCTCTATTCTGTACACCTCTGGTTCATATTGTCCTAGCTGAGCATGCTCTGCGAGTTGGTCGTGGATGAGAGAGCTCGCGAAATGAATGTAATGCATTGCAAAATTCGGCGGCTTCGGTGAATGTATTTGCATTTGCTTTGTGTCTCTCCTCCCCTACCCGTTAAATTTCTCCCCAACCCCCAAATTGTGGTTCCTTTTCAGTCATTGTTCCTGCTGTGTTGGAGAAGGGCTGCGTTTTTGTTTGTGGGGCCATTTGTTCTCATGTGGGGGGGCAGGGGGGGCGCTAAAAGAGGAATGTGACGCCATGCCTTCAGACGGAACCCCGGGAGGAGACTCTAAACAGGAAGTGGAGGCTCTTAAACTCCAAACACACACCGAAATGCAGCCTACCTCCCGCTATACCATTTATTTGCTGGCCGGACATTATTGGCATTATTCGAGGACCTGATGAAACGGGATTTGTAGTTGAGCAGATGGTGTCGGCTGGTGACAAAAGAGCTTCTTAATCCCCTTACAAAAGGCCAGCAGAGCTGCGAATTGAGATTTCGGGGAAATCCTGCCTGATTGCGTGCCTGTAATCTGGCCGTCACCCTGCCCGTTTACTCCACCCTGGGCAACACGCTTATCTTTATTATCTGTGCTTCATGATGCTCAGTAGTGTGTGTTTCAGTGCTAGACGCATGTTTGCTTTCTCTGCTGAATGGCAGGCACTGGTGACCGTGTTAGCTGTTGCTAAGGGAACAACTGAGGGCCCTTGTGACAGGGCATAGTTGCTAGGTGAGGGCTCAAACAGTGTGACTGCCCGGGGGAGTTTGGTGACATTTGCCCAGGGTGGCTCAATAATTAATAGAAAATCATACAGTCAAGAGGTTGCTGGTGGTTTTGAGCCACTAGGCTACATGCTGGGTTATTTTACACACATCCAATGGAAATGACAGCTGTTGAGTGTGCAGCCACAGGACAGGGGCTCACACATTACACTAACTGCTCAGACCTAATGGGTTATATCTGCTTGCTTACTGTTAACAGAGTAATAGGGTGAAGTGGTCTGTCACACTGCCCTAAAGCACTTGGGTGCCCTGAATAGGCCTTCTGTTTGTTGGCCTGTGGTTTTCCCTTGCGGAAACTTGTGGAAGAGTTCCTGATAACCCCGTGTCAGGAGATGGGGCAAAGTTAATTTCACAGATGATTTTCATTTTGTTAGGGAATAATTTATCTGAAGCAGAGTTATTTCAGGCATTTGCTGCGTGAATGATTAAGTGTAAAAGCTTGCTTAAGGTCATGTCTGTCTCTCGCTGTGGTTGAGTCTGAAGGAGCATGTTTGGCCAAGGTGTCGTTGGCATTGGTGTAAAATTTGCATGAGGACGCCGAGACGGGTGGAATTGGCAGGGGACGTTTGCTGCCTGGCCTGCTGCCCTAGTGTGCACGAGCTGCCATGTCTCTTTGATCTCACCCAATCAGCTGTTCGAGCTGGTCTCCCGGGAAACCTGCAATTCTCTGTCACCCACAGCTGACTGACCTGAGGAGATCTGATTGGCCGATGATGGAGGGGTCAGGTTACTGACTGGGGATGCTGTCTGGTACCAGGACCATCTCGGCCTATAAATAGATGCTTTTCATTTTTTCAGTCTCGGTTCAATCTATCTTGGCCTACTCAGGGATTTTGATGAAAGTACTCTCAATCTCTATTTGTGTGTTTTAAGACTCCATTGGCTTGATTCCATAAATGGTTTGTGTTTGAGTTTGTGAAATGTGCGTGCGTATGAATACTGTTCTATTTGAAATTTTTGAAGTGACGTGCACCCGACAATTTGGCACCCCTGCCAGTTACACGAACCTGAATTGCTCCATTAGTATAGATAAATAAATAATTAAAAAAATAAAAAATTGAATTTAAAAAATAGTTCAGTGCATGATTGGACACTTGAAACATGGATTGATACTATCGTATTTATCAATGTCTTTTAAAAAAAAAAATTTATTTGATTAATACACGTTGTTGACTGTTGGTTTAGTTGATGCTTGATCCTGCATTTATTCCAGAAATGAATGCAGCAAAAATTCATCGGAAAAAAATGCTTTGGGCCATTCTTTGAGAAGTGAACCAAAATGTCACACACATGACCAGATGTCATCAAATAAAGAAATACTTTGAAAATTAATGAAAGGTATCAAATTTATTCCTTGCTATTCTCCATACCCCAAAACTATGAAAATTCTAGATTTTTCAACTTCACAGAGTTTTTGAAGTCAAATAGAGTTATGAAAAACCTGTTTCCGTGTGAAGTCACACACGTGACCAGTCGTATTTGACCTCTGACCTTAAGTAGTTAAAGTTAATGTAACAAATAACATTTTTACTTGATAGACTTGGATAAGTAGTACTCTTATACAAGGTCCACAATCATGAACCTCCAATGCTTTTGTAATTGGAGGAGATTTTTTCTACTATTTGTTACATTTTTGGTCACACACGTGACTGAGAATGGCCCCTTTGCGTTACATAAGAAATCAGTTACTCTTTTGCCGCATGGTTCAGAAGTATATTGAACATGTTAGTTTTCATTGGTGTGGTATCGCGACATCATGGCCAAAATTGCCAAAAATGGACATGTCACCTCTGTGCTCCTACAATTCTAGCACTTGATGCGATGGGACACAATGGTGATAGGTTGAAGTTAAGTTTGTTTGCAATAGAAGACAGACGATTCTGAAATACTATTCATGTTTATTAATCAAAATATCAATGTTTGATTAGTTTTAACAGATTTTGTGGGACATACCACAAAATGAGAATGTGAATTCTGCTTAAAACTGAGGCAGATGGACATATGGGTATTGTGCTCCAAGAATTCGTCGATAGAAAGCTGTGACAGGGTGTGAAAATCTCAAAATCACAAAATTTGGACATCTCACCGTTGTACTCCAACCCATGATTTAGATTTTGATATGGCCTTTTCTGTAGGGACACAGAATTTCATGGGTTTGTGCAAACAGTGACGGAAAAACAAAAAAAATTGACTTAACTATCCTTGTACTTTTGCAAATAACTTTGTGGCAACTTGAGGATCACCAAAACGTTCTGCGATAAGTCTCGATGAGAGCATTGCTGTGTGTTTCAGTGCCGGTGCTGCGATAAGGCCTTCATGAATGACTCATTCCTGCAGAGTCACATGCAACGCCGTCACCCGGAGGAATATGACATCAGTGAGTACCGAGCAAGACCTCACAATTACACGTCTTATTACGCTCCTCCCGCAATTTGAGTGGCATGGAGAGATAATTTATACCCATCCACTATTATGGTTATCTCACTTCTATTTAAAGAGTTCTGTTTGTTGTTATTAAATGGCTTATTTGCCAGAGATGCAGTGGTGATGCGCTCATGTTTTTGTGTAATGTTCGGTTGCGCGTGCTCAGGGCTAATGTCAGAGAAGCAGAAGGTGCAGGCAGTGAAACTGCAGGATGAGATTGATAAGCTGAAGGACCAGCTAAATCTGACCCGATCCCAGCTGGAGATGCAACAGCAGGCAGCACTGAAGGCGTCTCAGGTGAGTGTGCTGCTGTAACGTCATGGACTGTGATGCAGTACATTTCTTACTCCATTACACTGTACATCTCACATTGTACTACGTTACATCTCAATCCATTACACTGCATATCCCGCATTGCATCAAATTACATCTCACGCCAGACTACACCATATCTCACAAGGTACCGCATTACATCTCGACCCATTTCACTGCAAATCTCACATTGCACCACACTGTACCTCACTCCATTACACCATGTCTCACATTTTACAATGTTGCGTCTCGCTCCATTACACCATTTCTTACATTGTACGTCATTACATCTCGCTCTATTACACTGCATGTCCCACATTGCACCACTTTACATCTCGCTCCATTGCACCATATATTTCACATTATTTCATATTACATTGCACTGCTTTACACTGCATATCTTGCCTTACACAGCATTAAATAACACAGATTACATTACATAATTCGCCTTACGCCACCTTACATTGTGCTTTGTTACTCTGCATATTTTACTTTGGTCTCCGTTACAGGACACTATCTCTTGTTGAATGTTATTATATCACGCTCCGTTACAAGTCATACTGCATTAATATGTCACCACTTTCCACTTTACATCTTTTTGCAATATACCGCATTATAAAATGTATTATTAGGTGTGTCTTCGTGAGAACGAAGTTTCAAAATAGCTAGATATTTTCCGGTTTTAAAATTAGCCTGATGACAAATTAGCTGGCTATTTAGCCCGCTAATTTGATCGGGAAATTTTCCCGATAAATCTTTTTATAGTTCGCGAAATAGCCAGCTAATTCGCAAATTAGCCCGCTATTTGTGTTGTGTCTTCATTTCGTGAGCGGAGGGCTTTGGGCTAATGGAGACGCAAATTCGTACGATTGGGCTCATTTCCCTAACCACAAAATAGCTGGCTAGCTGAACTTCGTTCGATGAAGATGCACCGATTGAAACATTTTCCGCTCTGTGTAACATGAGTTCTTTGGATACAAACACCCCTTCAGCCTCTTCCAATTTTGTTAGTGTTGTGTGCATTTTAACTCCCCTGAGGAGTGAAGGCAAGGCCTTTCCTGAGTAACGCACGGCTCAGATCTGTCTGAAGGCCTCTGCCGCATAGACGCAGTTGGGAACAGCCGGCGGCCGTGCTCTGCGACTAACGCCTGTGCTCTCACAGGTGCAGGAGCAGCAGTCTAAGGAGGACGGCATGCTGAAGCGTCTGGAGCGATGGAAGGAGGAGGAGAGGGAGCGACTGAGCCAACAGATGAGGGAGATGTTCCTGAAGGAGTCCAATGATCTGAAGACAGAGCTGCTGCAGTACAAGACTCAAGTCAAAGTGAGCACCCACCTTTCAGGTCTACGTCCACAGTCAGTGGCTGTGGTCCTGCAGTCTGCCATAACCAGGGTTCTGATTACCCAAGTGAGGCAAAAGCCGGGACTGTATTTCTGCAGCTGTGGAAATGTAGATTGGGAAACATTTTGCAGTACATATTATATAATTATTGACTTCAGTTTAGGTGAATCCAGTGATTTATTCACCTTGGACTTGTAATAATGTTAATCAGTTGTACAAGGTGGATAAATCGTAGGATTCACCGGTAACTGAAGTTAATAACTATACTATTATATGACTCTATTTGAAGATATAAAATAAGAGAACGGCGACAACTCTTAACATAAAGCTCCTCACAGGGACAGAGCAACATGACATATGGACACTGTCAGGAGCTCCAGTGGGGAAGCCAAAACTGTTTTTAGCTAGAGGCCATTGGACTGTTATATTCACCTCTCGCACTCTTTTGCACGGTGAATATCACTGTTCACAGTGATCGGCAGAGCTCTCCTCGACCAATCAGGAGAGAACGAATCCTTATATCACATGATAAACTAGGTTAACCTTAGTTCAGGTGTACTTTCAGATTGCATATAGCCCAGTGGGTTTCGCCCGGTTGGCAGTGGGGTGCACACAAACATGTCTGCTGTGGAACTTTCCAGATTAGGTTGGGATTGGATACGTGTGTAGAGCTTGACATTTGCCGCCAAATTTGTAAAGAAAACTGCAGAGCAGAGTCTGTAGGATCTAAGGAGGGATACAGTCTCTCACCTGTTCCTCATGGCTGCTTTCCCACAGCACCTCTCTGAGTTGGAGGAGAGCAGCCGTAACTTTCGCTCTCAGCAAGAGGAGCAGCTCCAGGCCAGCTCTGAGGAGCGGCATCGCGACGACGTGCGCAAACTCCAACAGCTGCTCAAGAAGCAGGTGCGGCCTCGTCCTCCCCCTCCAATCAGAAACGAGTCCCTTCTTTTGTGGGTTCGGCCTACTTTTCAATACTGACTGTTGCGCGCTTGTTCCACAGGACGAGAAGTGGGTGGCGCGGTTTCAGAAATCCCAGGACGAGCACGAGAGAGAGAGGAATAAGGTAAACATCTGTGTGGTGAGCAGCATTCAGGTGGACACCTTGTGAGGGTACGTCAGGGATGCCTCCTAAAAACCTGGGAATGTCCAGTGATGTCAGTGGCTTTGAGCTAAACATGTATCAAGAGTGGGTTGTAATCAAAGCATGATTGCTGATGAAGATGCAGTGAGAAGTTTACACGTCTTGTTGTAGCCCATGACACGATGAACTGGACAAAACCTGAAGCCATTGAATAGAAGGGGTTGGATTCAAGTCACATTTGGAGAATATCAAATTGGAGGAAATGCCATCTATCAGCAGTTCCTAAATTAATGTGAATGCAGGGCTCGACATTCCGGATAAAAAGGCACTTGCCCACCGGGCCAGAAGATTTAAATATCCACTGGCCACACTCAAAATTCACCGGCCCAGATCATTGCGAGCGCATTACATAGGCTAATGCAGAGCTCCCGCTGGCACTCGTCACTATCGTCATTGACAAACTTAATCCATCAGTGACGGGTATAAAACAGTGGCGTCGTCTGCCCGAGGTATTCGAAGATGTAGCTCCGAGTATTTTTTTCTTAAGCACCGAGTAATTCTTCACTTTGGGCAGTTTGTCACAGCACAACACAAGTATAACGAGATGGCAGTGTAGTATGCCCATTTTTAAGACTAATCCGAGCGGTTTATTAGGAAAATACGTCCAAGTACTGTCGTACTGGCTGAAAGGTCTCTGCTGGCTTCACATGCCTAATACGGTTCTCACACCATCCTTTAGCGAGAGAAAATGAATATACGCAGATTTTGTATTTTTTTTTTAACTTGTAAAACGCTAAAATCTCCAGATACGCCAACAGGATCAGTCAGGAGGATCTAATTAATGAATAATTAACGCTGTATTCTTGCGCGTCCGTGAGGTCACAGAAATTATTTCGGAGACTAAAAGTTTCATGCTGTTTCCCCAGTAAAGTTAATTTGGGTAAAAGCATCGTGCTGTATTACTGGTTGATCTATTTCACCACCTCAGCACAGTAATGCCGCATAATGTTTTCCCAAATAAATTTTATAACATAACACAAAACACTGGCAGCGACGGAAAAAATACAAAAATCACTTAGCACAGCGCCCTATTAAAATAGCTTACCGTTTCATGTTCATTTAACTGCCTGTTTCACCGCTCAGAAAGTTCATCTTTGGCCCAGGACCCAATCCCAGTAATATTTTCCTCCTTCATCCATGGGTATTGCTGGTGTCGAAATGCCTCTCAAAAGTCAAAAGCCTTGGTTTTTTGCATCAAATTAAGGTCTGGTGTAGGTTTTACCATGCTGATCAACTCCATGATCTTCTCATTGAATATTAATATGGAAAACGTGCTTAATAAACTCAAAACGATATTCACAGCTATCATGAACCAACAGCTCAGGTTAGCTCGCTTGGTTGTTTGCCGCCGATTTTTTTTTTAAATTTCGCTAGCTTGTGATTCGCCTCACCTGGGGGACAGAGGGCGGAACTTGTCATAATATTAGCGATAACAAAGCCCTCCCATTCATATGGGGAAATATGATTGGACAATTTTACTATCATTTGAAATTACTATTGCTCGGAGCCGAGCCCTCTGTAAATGCACTGTGGACCCGCAGCATTTCCTTCCCAGCAACTGCGGGGGGAGACAATTCAAAGTATTTAGGCGTAAGAGACACGACTTACTTCGACCATGCGCTAAGACGAGCAAGAACCATTAGCCAACGGTATACCTACATTCCAAGTTTGCTAGCTATGTCATGGCAAGGTCGCTAAACACACATTACAAAGGTCTGCACATACTGATTCGGCAGCAAGTTAACTCGGAAATGTTAATTGATATTGGAAAGATACCCATGGCTAAAATGATTAGCTAGCAACAATATTATATTATTTTTTTTCCCCATCTGCGTGCGACATGCTTGTAGCTAGTCAATATAAGTAAGGCAATTGGCATGAATTTACAACGTAGCCTACAATAGGCGCTGCCAGTAATCAAGCTACCGGGCTGTTAAGTCACAATATGAATGTCAATTCCAGTAACCAATCTAACTTTATGGTCAATGAAAATGCAGTATTTTATATCTGATAGGAAGTGTTGTGCAATAACATCTGATGCTTCTCGTGAAGATATGTTAGTGCAATTACTTGTGGCTAATTTGACGCCAGCAAAATTATCAATTTGCAATATCAGTATCTCCAAAGTATATTGGCTACCTAGTCTCCGTGATTATTTTTAACTGTGCCAATTGCGCATGTAAAACGGAAGAGACTGCAAAGTGGCAGAAAAGATCGGGATCCTTCGGGCAGTTAAATAGACATTTCCTATCCACCTTATTCCTGAGGGCGCTACTGTAGATATGATGAGGGGTGCAACTTCCGGCGGAAGTAGTTTATATCATTAGTTTTAGTCAAGAACAGCGGCGTTTCTTTCAGTTAACTTAGTGATTACAGCTCGTTTTTTTTAACAAATTAACTTGCTTTTCTTAAAATGTCCCTTCAGAGCTCCGGCACCTATTGTGCTGTTCGAGGCTGAACTAACAACCAGAGGAAGCTAAATTTATGGTTTGATCAACAGTGTTTTGAACACGCACCCAGAACATAGGGGATTATCCTTGTGTTCAGCGAAACGGTTTCCATCGCCTACCTACAGAAGAGGAAGCCAGAATTTGGGTGAAAACCTGAATTTGAAAAGACCCCGAAAAAAACATTAGGTGCTCATTTCATTATGTCGACAAACAACGATTCCTACTTTTTTTTTTTTTAAAGATTATTTTTTGGGAATTTTTCCTTTATTTGACAGTTATAGTGTAGAGAGACAGGAAGGTTAGGGAGAAGAATGGGGGAAGACAAGCAGCAAATGACCTGAGCCGGATTCGAACCCAGGTCGCTGCGGGAAGGACACAGCCTTTATGGTACGCGCGCTTAGACCGATGAGCCACCGGGGCGCAACGATTCCCACTTTATGGCTAGGCTCAGACAGACCGCCGCAGAGGAGACACCGGGTCCTCAGAAGCATTTTGACAGCAGTGCCAGGAAAGCACAAGGTATGATTTCATGTGTAAGGAGGACAGAAAATTGTTGTATTCGTCCGGTAATGCCAGTCAATTTAACTAACGTTTCATCCTGTACAGTTTAAGATGAGGCTGTAGAAGTAGCAATAGTCTACTACAATTTGAAAATAGCCTCCTCTGTTCCAAACAATAGTCTTGCACTCCAAACCTCATTTCACTAAAATTAAAAGTATGGGAAAAATGGATTCACTGTGTTTTACATGTTATAGTATTGGATTAGCTAGCAACTTAATACCGTATAATGTAGTTGGCTGGAGTAGAGCTAATTTGACTCGTACTGTCGGATGGCTTAATTTACTCTGTATAACAATCCATTACGTTCCATATGTAGAGCAATATTTACCACTGAAATATAGTGTTTCCTTCATAAATATTCTCAGAAAGTACTTGTATATCTGTTTTAAGGTACATAAGGTCGTATACTACCTCCTTTAACAAAACGCGACTGACCTTGTTGCTGTGGAAGTACTGCATACGCTTCGGTGCTTTGTAGATTGTTCATAGCTTCACAGTCTGTGGCAACGGAGTCGCTAATGTAGCCAAATGCGCTAGTGTGGCCACTGCTTCAGGTCGTTCTCCCATTCTTCGATAGTAGAAGGCAGCAGTACTGTAACTTTATCCCGTCTGAGGGCTAAAAGGTGATGTTCCCTCATATATTATTTTCCAATCGCTTAAAAAAAGAGGATTCGCGTGAGCCGCTACCATAGTAAACAGCTCAGTGTCAGGATGCAGCGGAAGTTACGCCCACTATTCGCACAAGGGATCATGGGACGTGGGAATAAGGTGGATAGCTAATTCTAATTCTAGCTGGCTATATTCACTCGCTCAAGCAAGCTTTTAACAAGTGAACGAAACAAAAATAAACTGACATGGTCAATTTCGAGAAGTCATAACTTAGAAACACAAAAAAGTAACCTGGGGTATATTTCCCAACAACGCTGTAGCTGCCAACTTGCATAGCTGCAACCTATGATCGAATGGTTCAGCCTATGCAGCTTAGTAGCTGATATGATTAGCGACTCAGCTTTTGGGAAACGCATCCTAGGCTGGCTAGCTAACATGTTAAATGAAAGCTTGTAGTGCATTTTCGATTCCCAACGTTGAGCTGTAGCAAGCTAACATATTATGCTAGCTTGTTCCCGGTTTTGCTTCATGTTGTAGCCAGAATAAATGCGTGCGGGTTTTTTTCAAATTGTACCACCTACCCAGTTTCCTTTCCAATGAGAATTCCAACTATGACTGTTTCAAATGCGCTGTCATGTTTGGAGGAGTTATCACGTACACCGCCCATAAGGAAGCTTTTGCCGCTCGTCCAGTTCCTCGCAATAAACACTCAATGATCTTCATGCACAAGATATTGTGTGTGCAAGATATTATGTGGAAGAATCCTAACCCCATTTTAATTTCTTGAGCTGAGATGGACGAAGTAATGTCAAGTTTGAGCTGCATCTTGTGTGTTTATACCACAGCAAGATGAATACATTTTTTGAAAGCGATTTTATTTGTTAGTGGCCCAACCGGACCAGTGAAATGCGAAGTGTGGTGGTCCGTACCGGCCCGGAATGCCTTAAAAACGTCGCCGGGCCATCGGATCAAAGGGAATGTCGAGCCCTGGAATGTTAATATCTTAAAGCAAAGGAACAGTCCCCAGAAATAAGATGGCTGGCCTGGTTTGTTAAAAGGTAATGTCATGTCTGCAGAACTTCAGAAGTCTGAGACAATGGTCCGCAGCTACTGCCCTGGTGATTTATATCGTTACATCATCACAGGTTGCCAGTAATTCAAGGCTTCATTAGTTCTCTCAGTTGTGCTTGAGGAGGAACAAATCAGATACCTGTGGAGTTGTGGGACCTTTGGTCTAATATGGCAAAATGTAACATTGGCAGCAGTCAAGGTCCCCAGTATTGTCACCTGTTGCACAGTCATTACAAGGCATTTCAAAATCTTTTCATTTGTGATGTCATGTGGTAAAGTGACCTCCCAGAGATAAGAAGAGCTGATCGACTTGAACCAACCAGTTAATCAGTTCCTTCATTATTCTGGGTGACCCCTCCCTCTTGTGATGTCACAAAGGACAGATTTTTAAATGGCTTTTAATGGCTGATTGGCTGTGCGCCTGGTGACCTGATAGGGTACCTTTAAATTTTCATGGCTGTACTGGCTATGTCTTAGCCAAAATGGCCGCCGCTTGGAGGACTCTTGCTGCGTCCGGCTTGTACTTTATTAACTGGGGCATCTCCCTGCTCCGCTGTGCACCTCCTCAGCTCCAGGGGGACATCCGACGGCTCCAGAGCGCCACCGAGGAGCAGGAGGCCAGCAGGAGGCGCCTGGAGGAGGAGATGAGCTGGAAGGTGCAGGAGCAGAGGGAGCTGATCTCCTCTCAGCGGGAGCAGGTCAGCACATCCGGAGCCACAGGAAGAGCCTCATTCAGGATATCCTGTATGGGCCTTGGGCCTCGCCAGACATGCACAGCGCCTGGTTAACGCTGATAAGAGCCAAAAACCTGCCTTGGTATCAAGGATTTCCCCTCTGAGGATAAAACGCTTCCTATTTAAATCAAATTCATTACACACAATGCACTCTTTGTTTTCTTATCTTGCAGGCTTAAGTTACATCACTTGTTTTTGGTCAACTTTGTTTTGGTTATAACTGGTGAACTTCACTTTCTGCATCATGTTATTTTGTGTGAGACGATGACTGAGGTTTCAGTTTTCAGGGCAACAGGGCAGATGGCCTGAGTGGAGTGTTTAGTTTGGTATTGTGTGTCTAATATTTTAATTGCAGAAGCTTTGTAGAATTACCAATGAGCTTGGTTTTGCCCATCAGAAGAACGGTCGACACTCAAGATTTATTTGAATATGAAGCTCTGAAACAACTGTGGACAAAGTAATGCCATTGTTTGGTTAGATTTAAATATGTGGACTAATTAATAACACTATTGTTACTTGTTTGATTTCATAAAGATTAATTGAATCATTTCCTTTTTTATCTTGTAGATGAGACAGCTGTCTGTAAATCCACCGGTCAGAGGAGCAGAGCCTACAGGTTTGCTTTTTTTTCCTCTACCACAAATCCTGTTACTGTCCTGCTTTCCTCTGTGTACAGTCCTGCAATATATCATCCAGTTTCAGTGTAATTCACACTGTAACGCATCTCCATCTTACTCTTCCTGTTTTAGTTATCGTTGCAGCTCCAGAGCCTAAACCCAGGCCACCAGTGACAGGTGAGTTACATACATTTCGTCTTGTCATCAAAAGATCGTATGTACTCTCTTCAGAAGAAGTTCATGAGGCTGCATAGCTTCGTAGTCAACTTCAGGCCTTTTCACACCAAACGAAAGAAAAGGAATGAAAAATGCAGAATGTTCGTTGACGGCGAAATGGGAAAGTTCGGATTTGTTGCGGGTAGGCTCATGGAGATAAATGGGCTTGAGTTAAGCGAATTTTCGTTTTGTTTTTCAGTTCTGTCTTTGGTGTGAAACCGCCCTCAGTGTGGAAAAAAAAAAAAAAAAAAAATTAGTCTTACTTATACTCATGCATTTCTGTTTGTTCACTTGTTGCCCAAAGACTTGTTGCATGTTAATTTGGCCCAAGTGCCACATGTATAATTTACACAGCTAATATCCTAAGAAAGGCCTATTTGGTGTCACAAGTCTGGTGTTAAAAGTAAAGCAGTTGCCACACAGATGCATGTTTACTGGTGAAGTTGCATGCTGCTGCTGTTATGGGCCATTTAAAGCTAGTACTGGCCAAAGTGTCGCAGACACCCCAGCTCCCTAACTGCGGTCTTCATGTGTTTGACCTGTATGTGCAGTGCAGATAGAGCAGCCTAAGTCAGTGGGTATTCTGGAGCCCATAACGGAGCTGACTGAGGAGGAGAAAGGTAACAGGGTCTGACGTGTTGCATGCCGTCTGCATGGCTGTCTCCGTCTGTACAGTGAATACGCCCTGGCGGCCTAGCAAGGCTCTTAGACTCTCAGACCAGGAGGTTGAAGGTTTAAATCCCTACATGTAGACTTTTATCGTTCGATAAGTGGGATTTTATCCAGTATCATCATTTGCAGGACATTGGTAATCACACTGCACTGTGGGTGTAAACATTCAGACCATCAGTTTCATTTTCTTCAAGTCTGAACTCTAGTGACGAGTTCTGCATTTCTTTTTCCTGTTGGTTTTATTGTTGGCTTTATGTCTCATGCAGATATTGATGGACATTAGTTTGGTAGAAAAGAGGCAGTTTAAAATAGTCATTTCGACTGCTTGGAGCACAAAAAGGTTAAGTGCATTTTTTTAAGGTTTGAGGAAAAGCAATGTAAAACTTTGAAACAATGTGAAAAATATGATTTGCATCCATCTTACGAGTTACCGCAAAAATTTTTTTTTTTTTTTTTTGAACGCTGTCTTTATTGACATTTTTTATGTTCAAAGATACATGTACACACAGTGCAGTTGAAGCGTTTACATAAGCTTTTGCTTCCAGAGTCCAGGTCTGCACTAAGGCACAGGTACCAAAGCACAAAAGGTAAAGAAAGAACAACGCACAAAAAACATAAAACAAACATCCCGCTCTCAGACAAAACAAATTACATTCTTAATTTAAGAAAAAAAAAATATATATATATATGTGTGTGTGTGTGTGTGTGTGTGTGTATAATAACTTCAAGGTCCTTCTTTGTTCTGCACTCTGTAGTTCCATCAGCCACTTTATGAGGTCCACATTAGTCAGCAATCAGTCCTCCTCATCCACCAGCTCCAGACCCCTCACAAACAAAACAAATGGTCCCGAAACCCTCTCAAATAAATCCTGCCTCCCTGTCTGTATGTATGTTATCTTCTCCAACGGAAAAGCTACCAGCATCTCTCTCATCCAGAATGTAACGCTGGGTCTACTGGTCTTTCTCCTGAATAGTGCAATTGATTTTTTAGCATGCAGAAGGCACATGTCGATCATAATTTGTTCACTTTGGGTGTACTTGTGACATTTTGGATATAATCCTAAAATAAAAAAACACCAGGGTCCATTAGAAGATCTTTTGAGATAATTTTTTCAATTGTTATTTTTACTTTTTCCCAGAAAGCCTTGAGTTTACTGCACTGCCACACACAGTGGAATAGAGTTCCTTTTTCATTCATACATTTTATGCACAGGTCTGGGATATTACTGTCAAATTTATTTAGTTTAACTAGTGTGATATAAGTCCTCATTGTCCACTTATATTGTAACAGTCTTAATCTTGTTTTGATCTTTTGAGTGTGGGCTTCAGTGCATATCCATCCCCCGTCTTCTAAGGAGATCTCCATTCCCAAATCCTCACTCCATGCTTTCCGTTTATTATCATAGTTTACTGGAGAATTAGACACTAATAGATTATATAGCTCTGATATCGCTCCTTTGCTTAAGCTGTCCTTCGACAGAACTTTCCCCAATTCGGATTCTAATGGTTTGGTTGTAAGACGATTTTGACTCATCCTAATGAAGCTTCTGAGTTGTAGGAATTTGAAAAAATGATTTTTGTCTATATCATATTTACGTGCAAGTTCTTCAAATGACATCATATTTTGGGAGTCAGATGAATACAAATCTGGAACACGTCTTAATCCATTTGATGCCCACAATCTAAATATAGCATCTGCTCTCCCTGCAGTGAAGTGTTGGTTTCCCCAAATAGGACTGTACCAAGACAATATATTAGGCTCTTTAATAAATTTTCTCACTTCAAGCCACACTTTGATCATGTTTTTAACTATTGGGGTGGTAGTTATCCTAACTAAGTTGGACAGTTTATCCGAATACAAGTACATAGAGAGAGGCAAACTTAAACCTTCAGATTCCATTTCCTTCCATTGTGGGACATCTTCTATCGGAAAATAAAACTTAATGGCCCTTAGTTGCACTGCCCAGTAGTACCAGATTATGTTCAGAGTTTTCAAACCTCCCTTGTCGTAAGGTAAATATAGTAATGACAGTTTTATTTTGGCACGGTTATTTTTCCATATAAATCCTCTGAATAATTTGTTAATTTCATGAAAGAAATCATCAGGTGGGGGCAACTGGACATTTTGAAATAGGTACAGTACTTTAGGCAGAATATTAATTTTTATAACATTTATTCCACCAATCATGAATAAAGGCAGGGGCATCCATCTATTGATTGATTGTGTTATTTGTTCCATTAAAGGATCATAGTTAATTTTAACAATCAAATCAAGTTTTGGTCTAATTTGAAATCCGAAATATGTGAATTGGTCTACCACTTTAAATGGAGAGGTTTCTGGCAGTGAGTTCTCCTCACTCAGTAACAAGATGGAGGATTTAGTGCGATTAATTGTGTATCCTGAAATGCCACTAAACAGTTTAATTAACTCCAGCAGAACGGGAATAGTTCTATTGAGGTGCGAGATAAACAAAATAACATCATCCGTGTAAAGGGCAAGTTTATGCTCTGTCTGTCCAAATGTTATTCCTGCCATTTCTGTGTGCGTCCGTACTGCTATAGCAAAAGGCTCCATCGCTAAAGTGAACAAGAGCGGTGACAGGGGGCACCCTTGGCGACATCCTCTTTTTATTGTAATTGGGACTGATATATTCTTGTTTGTTAAAATTTCAGCTGTAGGGTTACAGTATAATAGTTGAATCCATCGTATAAAATTATTTTGATATCCAAATCGTTCCAAAACATTGAGAAGGTAGGGCCACTCCCCCTTGTCGAAGGCCTTTTCAGCAACTAAAGATAGGAGCGCCCTATCCGAAGTATTCTCCAAATTTTGAATAATATTAGGGACCCTCCTAACGTTTTGAAACCCTTGACGGCCAAGTATGAACCCATTTTGACCTCTGTGTATTACACTGGGTAATGTATCTTGCAGCCTCCCTGCTTAGATTTTACACAAGATTTTGAAATCGGAATTTAATAAGCTTATTGGTCTCATATTTCCACAACTATTACTGGGCTTTCCTGGTTTTGGAAATAATGTTATTAACGCACCTGTCATCGATTTGGGTAGACTACCAGTTTTAAATGCTTCCAAAAGCATTTCCAGTATTGGTTTAAGTAGTTTAGTTTTACATTTTTTACATAAACCTACAGGGATCCTATCAGGTCCTGGAGTTTTACCTGTCTTCATGCTATCCATAGCTGTGCCTGTTTCTCCCTGTGTAATGTCTGCCTCTAATCGCTCAGCAAACTCCTGAGAAATAGTTAGAATATTCAACCTGTCCAGAAATACTGTTTGGGCTTGTCGGTCTAATTCAATTTGAGATGTATAAAAATTTTCATAATATTTTCAAAATTATTTATCTCGATGGGGTCTATTATTGTGTCACCATTATTGTTGACGACTGAAGTAATGTTCCTTCTAGCTGTTTGATCTGCCAAAAGCTTAAAGTTTGCCAGGTTTTTCTCCTTGCTCGTAGAATGTTCGATTGAGTTTAAGCATACCAGAAGCCACCCTAGTCGCTGATGATTTATCATACTTTGCTCTCAAGAGTAGTAGCTCTTTTTCTGCTCCAGGAGTTCTGTTTCTGAATACTTGCTCTTGAAGGGTTTGTATTCTTGATTCTAGCTGCTGTCTTTTCTGGCATGATTTTTTAGATTTGGATGAAGTATAACTAATTATATGTCCCCTTGAGTATGCCTTAAAAGCATCCGACCTGATACCTGCTGATGTTGTGTTGTACTGGCACTAAACTAATGGTCTATTTCTTTCCCCACATACTTGATGAAATCTTCATCTTGTAACCATTTCTGATTCAGACTCCATCTGAAAGGGTCTCTAACAAGATCAACATCTGCGTAAATTAGACGGCATAATCCATGATCTGATATTAATATACTATCGTAATAGCTGTCTTGTACTCTTGAAAGCAGAGATGCAGAAACTAAAAAATAGTCCATACGCGAGTAAGTATGAAAGGTGAGAGAGTGTCATGAGTAAGCAACATCATTATGTTTCCAATATCTCCAAATGTTTAGCAGATTCCGCTCTCCAATAAAGTGGTGAATGGTCAGTCTACTTTTGCCATGTCAATTCCTGTAGATCTGTCCCTAATCGGATCAAGTGTGCAGTTCCAGTCTCCCGCAATTATATATTCTCCTGGGAGGGATGCAAGTATAAGAAACAGATTTGTATAAAAGTCTGGCTCATCTGTATTGGAGCCATATATATTCACTAAATTCAAGTTTGTTGAGAGCAGCGATCCCTGAACAGTCAAATATCTACCAAATTTATCCTTTATTACATTAGAGACTTGATAAGGCACTAATTATATCCCCGAAATACGAGTTTCGGGGATATCATGGTTTCGCCCCGCCCGCCGCCACTGCGTCTGCAAATTTTAGCCGTTAGCGTGAAAACTCACAAAGCACTTTACATTGGCTTCTCATTTTTTGCATATGGGTAGATATGGTAGAGAGGATGAACTGATTAGATTTTGGGCAAGTATGCACTCCTAGGTTTGCCACCAGGTGGCACTATATATTGAAAAAATCAGTTTTTTTTACCCATCAGCCGACGAAAGTCGGTCGAGGGGTATTGTCGTGGCATGCGGCGTCTGTCTGTCTGTCCGTCTGTCCATTAACTTTTCGTTTCCGGACCATAGCTGAAAAACGCCTTGGCCAAATGTTCTCATTTTTTTGGTTGCATGTTGGGGGTGGTTAGAGGAAGCACCCTATCGATTTGTGTCCCACTCCGATCATCAGTATGGCCGCCTCGGCAGCCATCTTCATTTTCGTTTCCGGACGATAACTGAAAAATGCCTTGGCCAAATGTTCTCATTTTTTGGTGGTATGTTGGGGGTGGTTACAGGAAGCTCCCAATCGATTTGTGCCCCGCTCCAGTAATCAATACGGCCGCCACGGCAGCCATCTTCATTTTTGTTTCCGGACAATAACTGAAAAACTCCTTGGCCAAATGTTCTCGTTTTTTGGTGGTTTGTTGAGGGTGCTTAGGGGAAGCTCCCTATCTATTTGTGTCCCGCTCCGATAATCAATATGGCCGCCGTGCCAGCCATCTTCATTTTACTTTCCGGATGATAACTCAAAAACACCTCGGCCAAATGTTCTCATTTTTTGGTGATCTGTTAGTAGTGGTTACAGGAAGCTTTCTATCGATTTGTGTCCCGCTCCGATAATCAATATGACCGCCACGGCAGCCATCTTCATTTTTGTGTCCGGATGATAACTGAAAAACGCCTTGGCCAAATGTTCTCATTTTTTGGTGGTATGTTGGGGGTGGTTACAGGAAGCTGTCTATCGATTTGTGTCCTGCTCTGATGATCAATATGGCCGCCAATAAAGCGCAAGCCTGAGGGGTCCCGCTCGCGACAGCGCGCTATTTTTTAACCATATCTCTGGAACAATTACTTGCACAGACCTCAATTTTGCCTCATATTGTAGGTCTAGTAAAGGGGAATCTAATAAAGGGGGCTTCGAGGATTGGGGAATTTCGGGGATATACCTCTTGCTTTCGGCCGCCGACAGCGTAGGCCTAATTCGCAATAAGAATCATCACTCCCCTAGCTTGTGATGTAAATGATGCTGCACAAATGCTCCCTTGCCATCTCCTACCAATTCTTATATTATCCTCAGTTAAGGTATGTGTCTCTTGCAAGAAGACAACATTTGAATTTGAATCTTTTAACTTATTCATAACTTGTTTGATCTCTTTGGTTTTTTGTTAACCTCTACAGTTCCAGAAGGTGAATTTAAGTTCTATTTTTTGTGGCAGTTGAATCTGCATGAAGTTCCCTTAACATAAATAAAATATCTGAGAGCGTTAAAACATTTAAACACTAAAGTACACGTTAAACACAATGAATTATACTGAACAAACATCCCCTTTATCCCAATTGAATGGGAAGCCCCCCTAGTTAGTTGCTTCCAGTTACAACTTTGGACAGATCTCCTGATCAGTCCACTTGTCCTTTGAGACTGTTGTGAAATAAAAAAAAAAATAAATAAAAAAAAGCTGCTCCATATTATTTATTTGCATAAACACAATTAAGTAGCATACATTACTGTGCAAACCAATTAGTTGCCATTGTATAAATACTGAGTGTCACATTTTTCCACACCGGTGTGTAAAAGGAAAGCTCGTTAAAAGAAAAAAAAAATAGAGGGCAGTATTTAATCAAAGTTACACTAGAGTAACAAAAATTGTGTATAATATGTTGTTATTGCACGTCTTTCATAATGTGTGAACCTCTCACTTCTGTATCAGTCTAAACCAAACACTTGCAGTTAGTTTCTGCATTACCAAGACTATATTTTCCCAAATTTGTATGCTGGGTGTTTAAAGCCAAGCCCCCGGAGCTAAAATATGACATACTGGTGTATACTTAAGTTACTGACAATCCAAATATTATATCACCCTTAATCTCAGTATACAAAGGGGATTTACTGGTGTCCATGTAAAAATGTATACATACATGTACTCGTTCACATATGTGCACGCACATATGCACCCAAACAGACACTAGTATACACCTATATTCATATGAAGTGCTAAACAGAGAGCAGTATTTGTTAACTCTCCAATAATTATCAAACTCTATACTAATTAGTAGTCTATTGTTGAAGTTATTTTTACCGTACGAACAGCCCCATGTCTGAGAGAACTTAATCAAAAATGTTCAGCATAGAGTCTATTATTGTCTGTCTCTCAGTCTGCTATTTTTTATCCATCTTCTTCTTTTGTCTTGTTTATGAAGGCCTGTACCTCAGTTGGACTGTTAAACGTGTGTTTGTTCTCTAAACATTACCACCAGTTTAGCCGGAGGCATTATGCCGTGTCTGAGTCCCAAGCTCCGCAGCTGCTGCCGCACTAAATTGTACTGTCTCCGTTGCTTGTGCACTTCGGTGGCGAGATCATTGTAGAATCGCACCTGTTGGTTTTTGTAAAGGACGTCTTTCTTCGCTCTAGTTCAGGAACTTCATTATCAAAGTTCTCGGTGGTGTTTCATTGCCTCTCCTCGGCCCTACCCAGTGCGCTCTCTCCATCACTATCGGGCATCGCAGGGGGGCCATGTCCAACGCCTCCGGTATCCAACCTTCCAGAAACGAACAGGGATCCGGTCCTTCGGCACCCTTGGGGAGGCCCACCAGCCTCAGGTTGTTTAGTCGGGACCTCATCTCAATGTCTGTAACTTTCTCCTCCAGGACTTTATTTCTAACCTTTCAGTGTTAGAACCATCTCTCGTATCCAGTGTTTCCACTTTGAAGGAAATTTCCCGAAATTCAGGAAATCTTGGCTGTTTTCAGGTTATTTTCAGGAATTTAAAAAATTCCAGGAATTTTGGGAAATGTGGAAGGTCTTATAAATATCATTAAAATGACAAAGATATTTTTTTTTTTTTTTTTTAGAAATTCCTTGCCTGGTTTGTAAGAAATACTCACATTATTGATATTAGGCCAGCGACGTAGAAACTGTGTAACTCTAATATGTTACTCTATAGAGGGAGCACCTCAGACCCACTCATGTTATTATGCGTGGAATAGATACACACTCTGCATTCACATCAGCTGTCCTCACATAAAACACTTCAAGTCGGGCCAAGCTGAGAGCTGCAGTTCCGTTAGAGCTAGCAAGCTGGACAAACTCTACAAGGTTTTGATGAGTGTTAAGCAAGCATAATGCTAACTAGCTGATGTTACATACAGAAGCTATTGATAACTTTAGCTAGCTGGCTAGCTTGAAGCAGGAGAGCTTGCTTGGACTGCTCCATACAATTAACATAACAGAAGAGAGGAGAGCAGCAAGCAGCACAAATGGATCCCTGCAAGGACATGCTTAAACTGCATGCCAAGATGAAGGCTAATGCTGATGATGTGGAGGCAGCTGACCTTCACAAGAAATTCATTGCTGAGTTCCGCAAGTAAATAGGTATGTTGTAAAAATCCAATATTCAACTGTTTTTTTCCTGAACAAAGCAATCCATTTGAAGGCTATTTCTACGCAAAGTGTTAAAGTAATTCATACTTGAACTAGGCTACATATTGAAACCAGTCTGTATATGAGTGCAAGGAAGTCTGTCACTCGATTCAATTACTTACTCGCACCATGTTTTGAGTTTTGATTCCATTTGCTTTTTTACAATTTAAAGTCATGTGATACATGACACAACACATAAATTCCATCAAATGTCTGAATTAAAGACTAGTAACGAAAGAGTCTAAAGGGAGCTTTGTGCACATTGTACGCAGTGTATTGAAGTGAAGCCACGTGAGCAGTCAAACACGCACAGAGCCCTCTATAAAGGGCTCAGCACACGCAATATCCATTGTCAAAGGGGACCTATTATGCTGATCCTTCTTTTAGTACATATAAGTAATGTTATAATGTTGGATGTCCATACTCAACCTCTGTAAAGTTTCTAAACATAAGATACAGGGGTTAATCCAAGAACGTGATTTCATGAATGTGATTTCCTCTCTGAACAGCTTGTCCCGAGATCTTCACGAGATCTGGGCAAAATCTGACGTCAGGTTGTGCCGTCAAATTCATACAGACCTAGCCAGAGCCAATCATGGCGCTGGACCAGCCCACACCGGAAACTAATCTAGCAGGCACAAACAACTGCGGATCATACTATGCCTTAGTAGCCTCTACACTTTGAGGTGCAGTTTTGTCAATATCTCTTCCAAAGCTGCTCGTCTGTTTATTTTTGGACATGAAGAAAAGCACAACTATTTTCTCTTCCAAAAGAAGATGCCACCAGAAATCAGTAGGTAGCTTTTTTGTTTGCTGATGGCAGACACGGCCCAAGGGAACGTTAGCTGTTTGTGCTCAGCATTTCCCCAAAAAGACAGCTTTGTAAATAAAGGATAATTTGACGCCGGATAAGCGTTTCAGCTGCTTCTCAAACCTGAAGCAGTTGCATCGATCAAACGCTCGGAGTCACAAGCTATAAGTAATGATATAACAGCAAATACTGTAAGTGAAGCTAACGTGTTATGCGTGGCTAGCAGGACCGTTAACGATAGTTAGCGCTAACAACTGGCCTCAAACACAGGCTTTGTAAAATATCTGAAGATAAAGCCTGGATCAGTCGCGACTGTCTGTGACTCACAGACGTGAAAGCTGTAAGTTGCTTTACGGCATAAGCCTACCTGTTGATTGTGGCTGTAGCACGGCGGCTAACGTAAGTAAGTTACTGTTGCTAATGTCTGTGTCCTAAATATGCAAGAATAATATCAGGGGACATTCAACAGAAGGTGTGTGAACATAAACCTCATTTGATGCTAACTCTTTATACTCGTTTGTAATTTGGATGCTTGGTACAAATGTCCACGGTAACGGAACTTGCTGTCTGTAAGACCTGTATTGCAGGGTAACGTTTGTCTCTGGTGTTATGACCGCTCGGTTTCCAGCTACTGCATGTTAGTTCGCGTGCTGTGCTACTTAAAAATGCTCCTGGTTAACTTTTATGCAGTAATTCTGATCGGTATGCTTGCATTACTTCGGTAAGCATCAATGTGGCAGTTTTATCATAACGTTACCTGATTGTAGCCACTACAATTGAAGTTAACCAGAGAGGTGTTGTATGTGTCTGCAAAGCTCGGCTGGGCAATGCTTATCCATGACCGGGGTCAGCCGAATACTTCACAAATATCTGGGCTAGCTCTCTGATGCTACCGCGGTGAAAGCAATCGCGAAACGCGCAAGATATAAGGTGTCTGGTATAACAAATGATTTCTTTGCATTGCCCTGGTGTAATTTCATCCCCCTTTAGAAATTTTTCTGGCTAATAAACAGCTGGAAAAGGCGAAGATTGGATACAAAATTCTTTCCTTGAGAAGTTATCAATTCGCTAGATCCACATAAGAAACTGTTCACGCTAACGGAACTTACGGTCTTTAAAACCTGTATTATGTTCATGACACAACCAGAGCTCTCTCTAACTGTCGCTTACTATCCATAACGCGCCCATTTTCCGCGAGCAAACGCTGGTCATTCTGGCGCAATAAGTAAACCAATACCACGGGCAATTTCCGAAAAGACCGTTTAGTCTGGAGCTTTCGCCCCTCCATCATATACCAGCGCAGAAGCTGTTCGTTACTCCACGTTAACGACACACCACAGTTATGCACCAGCAGGTCCTTACAGTACACACCGAAGCAGTTCATAAGTTGTTGGTCCACTTTTTGCTGCTCCTTACTGTCCATGTTCCCCTCTAAACTCAGCCCCACCGGATTTCTACGGTCTCCGGTCTATACTTGGGTATGTCAACCCGTTCTACAAATGTGTCTATATGGGGTGGATTTTAGCTTTCCCTGAATCCTATATTGTAGAACAGTGTTTCCCATACATTGACGAGATTATGGCGGCCGGCGTAATCTAATTTACCCCTGCAATATTCGCAAAATCGTCTTGATGAGAAACGCCTCAGGTAAATGAATGTCAAAATATGTAGCACATCGACAGGAGCGCCTAATTCGGAGTAAATCCTTATAATTTGTGGGAAACACTGTAGAAACACCGCTATACTCACCACAGCAGCCGTAGGTAGATAGCAAATTCGACCCACTTGAATCAGAAGGATGCAGCACCGGATCACACCGCCGAAGGCCGAAGACGACTGACGACAGTGTTCGCACTGTTATAATGCATGTGTTATTTTGGTTAGTATCATTGTGGTAGTTTATCATGGACTATGTCAAAATTCCGATACAGCGTGTTGCAGTTGCTTTTAAAGCTGCAGTTGGTAACTTTGAGGAGAGAGAGGAGTTAGCATAA
The DNA here is from genome assembly GCA_029692085.1 of Gymnothorax javanicus. Lineage (NCBI taxonomy): Eukaryota > Metazoa > Chordata > Actinopteri > Anguilliformes > Muraenidae > Gymnothorax > Gymnothorax javanicus. The sequence continues at coordinate 11,908,302 of CM056205.1, forward strand.
AAATTTGAAAAAATGCAACTTTCAGATCCCTCCCCCTCCCTCTCCACCGCACTCCTAAGACCCTCCCTCAGAGGGCTGCCTTGCACGCGAAGGTACGCGAGCTGTTATGCATGCGACTATGGAGAGATTTTGCGCGTTCACATTATGAAAACGGCCAAGTTGCCAAAGCTAGACATTACTGCTGTGAACAGTCAACACTGCTGGCCAACAAACAGGCGCATCGTTAGACATGAAAATTCCGGGGGCTAATATCCCTCCTTTTATTGAAAATAATTAGTCCTGGCTAATTCTAGATGGTTTTCCTTTATTAACACGTTTTCCAATTCAAAAATAATCAAGTGGCAATTGAAGACACGGCTTCTCTCCCCCATGCGATCTAAAAGCGACAAAATAATGGGCTACATTCAGTACAGAAAAATAATTTGATTATAATTAGGTCTATGCACCGTCACTCGGCGACGGCATTTCAGAACTCTTAATTGAATGAAGGAAATTTCGGCGACAAGTACGTACACCTGTTTTTGCAGCACGGTCACTCAATTCGCTGTAAAAAAAAAACAAATAGACAGCTGTCCGATTGGAAAATGTAAACGGACGAAACCACGCACTAGTCACCAAAATTACCTTCATTCGCTGAAGAGTTTTGAAATGACGTCGCCGAGTGACGGTGCATAGACCCAATTATAATTCAACTATTTTTCTGTACTGAATGTAGCCCATTATTTTGTCGCTTTTAGATCGCATGGGGGAGAGAAGCCGTGTCTTCAATTGCCGCTTGATTATTCTTGAATTGGAAAACGTGTTAATAAAGGAAACCCATCTAGAATTAGCCAGGACTAATTATTTTCAATTAAGGGAGGGATATTAGCCCCGGAATTTTCAGGTCTAACGTCGCGCCTGCCAACAAACGAGCAGAAATAAATCATGTCGACATGAAAAGTAATCTACAGTAGTATGTATTCATTAAAAACCCAGCACACGCTTATTTCAGTGAGTTTTTTTTTTTTTTTTTTTTTTTTTTTTTGAGTACAGAAACAGTCGTGAATCCTGCTGAATGGCCAGTAAACCATGTATGGCAGCATTTAGCTGTGAGAGCACAGAAACGTTACACATATTTATAAGGACAACAACACAAACGATAAGACTGCCAGGTCACTTCATAAAGATATTTTCTGCTACTTTCTAATAAAACGACGCCAGTAACGTTAGCCCTCGCATCGGAAACAAGCTAACGTTAGCTCGACTGCAACATCACAGTAACATCACATGCACTACGGAGTACTGTAACAATTACAAGACGCTGGCTATTCGAACAGCGACTGTGCTCGTTCACTCGCTTATTTGCAGAGCGAAAATGAATTGATGCTGGTTAGGGCTGGGGTTAGTTAGCTGCGCATGTGAGCGACGCCAACTCGCTTATTTGCAGAGCAAAAATGAACCAACGAATAAAGCAGGGGTTTACCTGTCAAGCAGAAAAGTCGCCAACTCTGCTTCAGTTTTTAATCCTTCCAGATCACGGAGTTCTTTCCACCTCTAAAAAGCCACTCCGATGTTCACTCTGGTTTTATCCCGGGCTTTGTCAAATTCTTTCTTTTGTGCTTTTTTTCTTCTGGCGTCCTCTTTTTACTTGTCTTAGCCGTGTGTGCTGTTGCCGGTAACGGAGGTATCGGTATTTTTTCCCTCGCTGATGGCTCTAAGCTCCTGAACCCTCTCTCGGAGATTTGAGCTTGACTGAGCGCTGGCGTGAACTGAGGGGGAAGGGGGAGGAGGCTGTCCGCAGCGCGTGCATGTGTACTGTTTGACGGCTGTCAGACACCATCCTGGCTCTAATTGGTTCTTTTTGGTCGGTCCGAACGATTCTTTTAAATTGCAGTAGGAGCAGTAGGTGGATTTAAAGGAGCCTTTTTTTAATTACAGAGTACTAGTTTTATATAATACTGTCTGTACACAGTGACAGTTTCAGCAAAAATGACAAAAAGTTACTTTTATAAGACTTACCAACTGCAGCTTCAAATGGTGGACGATTTTAGAGTGAGGCATCAATGTAATTTGGGAGGCGGGGGGGAGGGGGATTATCATCGAGAAGGGATTTTAGAATATTAATATCGAATATTAATATTCCGAATGCACATCCTGCGCGCGCAATAGCAACCCGATGTGTCATCAGTAACGTGGATTACCACATATAGCAGCACGAGAAATTAAACATGAAATTATCTTGACTGGATACTTGATGTTTTTACTCACCTGAAACTTAGGTTACGCAAACATGAAGATAAGCTGAAAAAGAAAAGTAACGAATACTATCGGTATTGATGGAGGTTGAAAACGGAATACTTTCGCCCTTGTGTTTTTGGCCGATTATGCTGTCCACTGCCTATACCACGAAAATTTATCTTTCTCATAACTTGAGCTGCCAGACTTTCGCACTGCGTCCTCCACTTTGAAATATCGCAGCCGCAGTTTCTTTAGTTTGTCATGGCACTGTTCTACTGTTCTGTGATAACTATCTGAATGCAAGTACTCACAAATTCTTCCATAAATCTCCGAGTTTTTCTGTTTGCCTAAATTTCGAGTAAGCATTGAATTTATTTGTTTGAATGGAGAGATCTTTTCGCTGCTGCGTTTATTAGAACAAATTCATTTCATTTGATCTATCTATACACATGTACAGCGTTTGATTGCGGAATTTCCCCGCCGATTCCTTAGATAAGATGGCTGGCGCGTCTCACGTTTCACGGTAGCTCAGCCAATGAAGTTGTCCTCTCTTGTGTTTTCTTTAGCTCCTTGGTCATAATACTTAGCAAGCGGAGATGTCTCGGTCCATTTTTCCTTGCCTGGGCGAATGTTACTCTTGTTCACTCTCCGGGTCAGATTCGGGGTCCAAGAAGTACGGCTGTATTTCACTACTTGTCATTTCTAAATATCTCGATTAAAAACGTTTAGGTATAATGCCCTCCGGTCTGTAACATAGGGACACACTAGGGAGGCGGACCCGGAAAACTGCCTTCTGCTGCCTCGTCCCGCCCAGCTCCACCATCTACAGAGCTGGCCAATCAGAAGAAAGTGCTAGCTTTATGCTCCATTCCATACCGTAAAAAATTTACTTAACACTTTTATGCACCAAGCAGTCAATTAGCTAGATATGACCAATATCCACTTCCAGCCAGATTTGGAGCGTATGATTCTAAGGCTTAGTGTGAATGAACTGCGGGAGGGTTTGTGACTGAGGCAATACTTGTACAGACTCCCCCAGTGTATCGGAGAGGAAGCCTGAGGTGAGGCGGCAGCCCCCGATCAGTGCCTTAAAGAAGGACCCTGGTCTGAAGAGGCAGCTGCGTCTCGCACTGGAGCAGACCCTTGTCGAGAAGCTGGAGTCACTGGGCATCAGAGAGGTGAGTGAGGGGAAATATATGCGCGGAAAGTACTCATTTACAATTCCATTTTGTAATTTATTTTAAAAACTAGACAGTATGGTCTAGTGCGACTGCATTGTGTAGCCCTCGAAAGTCCGCTCCTCCGAGGCTGTACTGCGTCCACTAGAAAATCTCTGTTTCAGCACAAATTTGCACATTATTCAGCCAATACTGTCGCCATGGGAAACAAAATCGATAGGTGTCATAAATGAAGTATGTCACATATCCATACCAAATATGAAAGTAATCAGTTGAAATTTACAGCCTGTACAGCATCCACAAGGAAGTGTCTATGGACATGGAGATGACAAGCTTGAATCCATAGTAGCTGCCCGACTTCATCCTGGGGCTACAATAATGTATTTGATACTGAAATACCAGATGTCTTAAAGCATCTTTAATATTAAGTTTCATATGTTGCTCACTGTTACCTCGAATACGCTATTCGTTTTTGTCTCTTGGGGAGCATCTTTCCGTTTCCTTCTGTCTTCTCTGAAATACAGTGAGCCCCTTAATGTATGGTACAGTGGCGTTTTAGTATTGATTCTGTACTCTAGCACTTTGCTGTTGCAGCCCTTTAAAATTTGAGGTTGAAGTGCTGACTGTCAGCTTTAGTTGGAGGGAATTTTCATCCAGGTCATTCCGTGTCAATTCACCGAATGGCTCCCGCATGACCCCCTCAGATTTTCTTGAAAAAAATCATGTTGGTGGATTCGCTTTTTAACAGAATAATCCCAAAATTGTAGGTCTCTACTGCCAATAGTTTGACCACAAAAAATTATTAAAAGGAAAGGTTTGGGCGATTTTTTGCCTTTTTTTAGCATCGCCTTCTGAAGTTCTAAGTTTGAGCTGGAATATCTTAAAAAGTACTTGAGCTAGGACCTCCTAACTTTGTATGTCAAATATCTGGTGCTACATCTGTACAAAATTTAACTTTCAGCAGTCTTGTTCATGAGTAACATGCAGTGATAGGCCCCTAGATTCTGTTGAAAATTTCTATTCGCGAACTGTGGCAGCACTTTTAAGGGCCTGTAAACTCATCGGTTTTTATGACAGGGGGCTGATATTTTGTAGGGGGTGTCTTTTGGACTAGGTACATGGTTTTCTGAAATATTACCAATGTGAAGTAAATAGCATCTGAGATATTGCCGATCAAAAATAAGAAAAAACACATTTTCCTGCAACTTTGAAGCTATATTCCCGTTGAATGGCACCATGTACAAATCCAAATCAAGTTCACCTTAAAGAGCAGGTTTTTGTTAATGATATATCCAAAAATTGTGATGGTGTTCTTTCTCTTTTTCCCAATATGAATTTTTAAAATTATGTTTTATATTCGAATGCTAATTCTCAGTTATAGCTTCATGGTCTTGTGTACAGCTCTGTAATTATGTCAGAGATCTCAAATTTTGTACAGTGCCTCTTATAAACCATTTGACAGTAACTTTATATACATATTTGTCACATACAAATTATTATATTAGTGCCATTCACACTAGTATATGGAAAGATATTGAAGCTTGAAAATGGAAATAAAAATAAGCTTTATTGCAGTTCAAAATCGAGCATTTTAAGCATGTGACAGTACACAATTGTACAAAAAGTATTGTCAAAATTATTTCAAAGTAAGGTAGCATCTATTCTGTAATTAGTTCTAAGAAAATAAATGTTGCAGATAACCATACCCTTGCAGCTAACCTACTCACACACGTATACTTTTCAACTATATTGTGATAATGATAAATGTTCTGCAGTATACAAAAGTACAGACAAAACTTAACAGTTCTAATGAATAACACAGAATGAATATGATAGAACATGTTCTGCCAATTTAAAGAGTCACTTGAAATCCTTCATGAATACATATGCAGCTCTAATATCCTTCTCTTTTAGCACATATCTACGGCCTGTGGTGGTAGAAGGAGCTTCCACCTTTGGCATTATGTACTGTTTTGGCACCCAGCATACATCTTCCCTTCTGGGCCAATAAAAGCTCCTGGCTGGTCCATGGGGGTGCATGAACACTATCAGCACATCTTGCTCTTCCTCAGATGTATTTCTTATGCTGCCTACCCACCACTACTTATCATACACCCATGATTTAGCTCAACATATTTATTTTAGAACAAACAAAAAATAAACTAAAAGCATTGGCTAAACAAGTATCAGCCAATTTCATATAATGTTATAACTTAAAAACTTTGACCAGCTTTACCGTCAATGTCAATTTGAATTTTAATTTGAACAGGTCAGTTGCAATGCAATAATTTTCAGCTTAAAAAAGTCACAGCTAGAAGTACTCTGAAATGATTTCTGGTGATTGTTTTGTGTTGTCACATACTTAAAATACTCGATTTCGAACTGCAACAAAGCTTATTTTGATTTCCATTTTCAAGTTTCAATATCGTTCCATATACTAGTGTGAATGTGACAAATATGTATTTAAAGTTAATGTCAAATGGTTTATAAGAGGCACTGTACAACATTTGAGAACTCTGACATAATTGCAGAGCTGTCCACAAGACTACGAAGCTATAATCAAGAATTAGCATTCCAATATATAACATAAATATAAAAATTCATATTGGGAAATAGAGAAAGAACACCATCACAATTCTTGGATATATCATTGACAAAAAAACTGCTCTTTAAGGTGAACTTGATTTGGATTTGATACATGGTGTAATTTAACAGGAATATAGCTTCAAATTTGCAGGAAAATGTGTTTTTTCTCATTTTTGATCGGCAATATCTCAGATGCTATTTACTTCACATTGGTAATTTTTCAGAAAACCATGTACCTAGTCCAAAAGACACCCCATACAAAATATTAGCCCCCTGTCATAAAAACTGATGTGTTTACAGGCCCTTAAAAGTGCTGCCACAGTTCGCAAATAGAAATTTGACAGAATCTAGGGGCCTATTACTGCATGTTACACGTGAGCCAGACTGCTGAAATTTAAATTATGTACAGGTGTAGCACCAGATATTTGACATACAAACTTTGGAGGTCCTAGATCAAGTACTTTTTAACATATTCCAGCTCAAAATTAGAACTTCAGAAGGCGATGCTAAAAAAAGGCAAAAAAGCGCCCAAGTCTTTGTCCTTTTAGTAATTTTTTGTGGCCAAACTATTGGCAGTAGAAACCTACAATTTTGGGATTATTCTATTAAGAAGTGAATCCACCAGCATGAATTTTTTCAAGAAAATCTGAGGGGTCATGCGGGAAGATTTTCTGAAATTTGGTGAATTGACATGGAATGACCCTTTTATGCAGCATCCCAACATTTCTGGAAACGGGGTTGTAATTTCTGAGATGACGGACTGGTTACCCCTCGGCCGACTCCGGTCCGGAGGGGTATTGTCGTCACCTGCGTGTCCGTCCGTCGTCCGTCGTCCATCCATGATTTTGTCCGGGCCAGTACTCGGCAACTAATGATCTCAGCTTCACCAAATTTGGTATGGTAACTCACTATGACCCATAGATGTGCATCGTCAGGTTTTTTGCTGGATTTGACCTTTGACCTTAGCGCTGTGACCTTGAGCCTGGAAATCTTGTCCGGGTCAGTACTGGGACCCATAGATGTGCATCGTCACATTTTTGCTGGATTTGACCGTTTTGACCTTGACCCAACTAATTCTTGCAGCTTCACCACATTTGGTATGGTAACTCACTATGACCCATAGATGTGCATCGTTAGGTTTTTGCTGGATTTCTCCGTTGACCTTTGCGCTGTGACCTTGACCCTGGAAACCTTGTCCGGGTGACATTTTCCGGGCCAGTACTGGGCAACTAATAATCGCAGCTTCACCAAATTTGGTATGGTAACTCATTATGACCCATAGATGTGCAACGTCACATTTTTGCTGGATTTGACCTTTGACCTTTGACCTTAGCGCTGTGACCTTGACCCTGGCAAATCTTGCCGGGTCAGTACTCAGTACAACTAATCATCGCAGCTTCACCAAATTTGGTATGGTAACTCACTATGACCCATAGATGTGCATCGTCAGGTTTTTGCTGGATTTGACCTTTGACCTTAGCACTGTGACCTTGACCCTGGAAATCTTGCCCGGGTCAGTACTCGGCAACTAATCATCGCAGCTTCACCAAATTTGGTATGGTAACTCACTATCACACACATATGTGCAATGTCATGTCTTTTGCTGGATTTCACCTTTGACCTTTGCGCTGTGACCTTGAGGCAGGAAATCTTATATGGGTCAGTACTCAGCAACTACTGATCGCAGCTTCACCAAATTTGGTATGGTAACTCACTGTGACAAATAGATGTGCAACGTCACCTTTTTCGCTGGATTTGACCTTTGACCTTAACGCTGTGACGTTGAGGCAGGAAATCGTGTCCGGGCCGAGGGGTATTCAGCAACGCGTTATGTTTAAATCTTGTGCTCATTCTGCAGGGAGTGAACAGGCTCACTAAGGAAGAGTACAGTAGTGCGATGGCCAAGCTGCGCTCTGAGAGGGACAGGAGGGCAAAGAAGTTTCCAGATTACGGCCGTCTGCGGGACGAGCTGTCGCGCACCGTGACGCTGAAGGCTAGAGAGAGGGACGCCGAGGGCGGGTCGACGCCTGAGCAGCTGAGCCGAGCCAAACGGCCCTCAGACGGTACCTCCCGCCAGGTCACGCGGCCTTGGGGCCGGCGCTCTGGCAGCGTCCCGAGTCGCGTTCCTCCCAAACATTCATAACGGCCCAAGATGCGTGTCAGTCCTCCGTGTGCGAATCAGGTCTTCTGTTTTCTCGGTTCTTGAACTCCATCAGAAGTGACTCAGACGCGGAGCAGGTCCGGGAGCCCCCCCTCTCGGATCACGCAGGTAGTGTCCAAATCAGGCCCCCCCCTCCGTGCCCCAGCATCACCCTCCGCGGCACACCCCACAGCACCCCCCGCAGGCCGCTCCGAGGACCAAGAGCAGCACCCTTCCCAAAAGCTCCACTCCCAGGTACCGCCTCACACCCAGAGGCCTGCTGCACACCCTCACGAATCAGGGGAGGTGTTAGGGGCTGAGGTGAGAGGGTGAGGGAGGTGTTGGGGGCTGAGGTGAGAGGGTGAGGGAGGTGTTGGGGACTGAGGAGAGAGGGTGAGGGAGGTGTTGGGGGCTGAGGTGAGAGGGTGAGGGAGGTGTTGGGGGCTGAGGTGAGAGAGTGAGGGAGGTATTGGATGGCTGAGGTGAGAGGGTGAGGGAGGTGAGAGGGGCTGTGCTGAGAGAGTGAGAGAGGTGTTGGGGGGTGAGGTGAGAGGGTGAGGGATGTTCTTTGACTCAAACCCGCACTCTCACTTCCTCAGAGCTGTGGAGTCAGAGAGCTCTGAAGAGGAGTCAGAGGAGGAGGGGCCCTCACCGAGACAGGGGCCCTCCTGGGGCCAAAGCGCCCAGCCAATGAACAGAGGCGTGGCCAGAAGCGTTGTGACAAAAGCCATGGCAGCCGAGAGTGACAGCGAGTGGTCGGACGGCAGCATCGTGGAAGAGATTGACCCGCGACAGCTGCAGCGCTACGGGGAGCAGAACGGCACTATGGGAAAGGCCTCGAAAGGTGAGTGGGGCTCCCTTACCAATCTAGGAGCTGTGAAGCCACAGGTACTCTGGTGCACTGCTGTTGAGCCCTGTGCTCTTAGCTCTAAAAGCTCTGTCCTTCAGCTGGCGTAACTGTATCATTTCCGTAAGATGCTGTTCTTTGGGTCATTTGCTGTAGTGCTGTCCTGGCCTTCATCATGTCAGTTCTGCTACAGAGCACATCTCATTCAACTGCTGGAGATACTGCTGTATCATCAATTTGGCGAGTCAGGGGGTGCTTTGTTAGGGTTGGAGTGAAATTCTGTAAGATGGTAGATCTGCGGGAACTGGATTGGGCAGCCCTGATTTACAGGGTTGATCTGTGGCAGTGGGCACTCTTAAATGTAATTTCGAGATCCTGTAATACAGAATTGTTAGACGGTCCCGGTTTTCAGGCAGGTCCAAAGCCACATGGTAGTCCTTAGAGAATCTGATAAGCCTTTGCTTGTGACCTTTACTACCTGCGATTAACAGAGTTCCTCTGAATTAAGATTTTTACAGCTTCGGTACGCCATGGGTTTCTTTCGCGCAGTCATAGGACCAAGTTGGCTGGGTGTCTGTAATCAGTAAAACCCAAAACCTTCTGGGATCTCGATCCAAGACTCCAGTTAAAAGTTCAATTGACCGATCCCAAGCCCCGCCTCCCATTGTTACTGTTGCTAGGTCGGACAACTAACCAGGAAGCTTCAGCCTTGCCTGAGTTGAAAACAACGAGCATAGCGGTGCTGGTTCCATTCACTGATGTCTTGCATGCGAATCGGTGTTATTTTGGCATCGACATTTTGTCACTCTAAACATATGCTTTTTTGAGGATGGAAAGCGGCACACTTAGTAATGGGAGGATCGAAATGTGACTTGGTGTCTCAACGTTTAAGTGCGAGCAGAAAAGTTAGTGTGACCAAGGCTTTTAATGACCCTCTAATAAGATCATTGCTTGGAAGTTTTCCCCATTCGAAGAAACGTCGATGAATGTCCGTGTATGTGATCAAATTACTCTCTGGTTTCCTCACTTCAACCCTGGTTGCCGGGAACTGAATTGTTTATATTTTGGCTTATGCCAACATTGTTAAAAGGAAGCGCTAGTTATCTCTGGCTACTCCTTTACTAAGCTTCATCTTTGCCCCTGTCCCGTTAAAGCACTGCTCTCAAAAATAATCACTGCACAGCACGGATTGAGGGGACAGAGAAAACTTTTTTCTCCTGATTTATAGCTAACTGCCAAGCCTTTCTCCCCTCCTTGTCTTTTTGAACTCTGTATAAACAGACAAAGCAGCTTGTCCACTGTTTGAAATATTATGCAGGTAAGAAGTATTGTCGTTGAATGTCACTTACAAGTAGCTAGCTTGTTAGCCACCTAGTTAATTTTATTAACTGCTCAGTTAATGCAGTCCCCGCGATGGTAAGGGTACCAAGGTAGCTCGCTGGTGACTGTTATCAATTGCTAGCATTTGTTGTTAGTCAGCGGTCTATTCAAGTCAGTGGGACGGCTAATTAGCTAGCTAGCATGAAACATTTTATTACAGCCCTTCAAATGAGTATTGCTGCAAGAGACATGAGAATACAACTGCGTAGGTTTGTTTGATAAAAGTGCCTTCTGTAATATTCTTGTGTCGTAAATTGTAATTATCTTGTGAGATTTATCACCAATGAAAAAGACACTAATTTCACAACTGTTTCAGATCTTTTTTTAATTAGTTTGAGAATACATTAAAAAGCTTATTATGGTTTTGGAAATGGAATGAATAACACGTCTTTAACATGGTCGGCATATCGAGTGTCACTGTTGCATGTCCCCCGCACACATCGTTTTACCATCATCAGAAACCCAAAGTGCCTGGTTCAGATTTTTTAGTGAGATGGCTGCCTGAGGTGAAAGTTGTCCGTGGTTCGGTCAGACCCCTGCTTGCCCTATTGTGACGTACCGAAAATGGGCGGGGCTTGGGATCGGTCAATTCTGGATTTTACGTTGCGCAGTTATCCAGCTAACTCCAGCCAAGTCAGCTAAGCCTGCTCCATAACATGCCCATTGGGTACAGATATTTGTATGGCATGGCACTACCTCGTATGCAGGACTCAGGTCTCTCCTCTCTCCCACTGTAAGGCTTGTATGTGAAGGACCTGCGGCAGAGCCTGGAGAAACAGCTGCAAGACCGGAGCCAGCGACGGCCCCCTGGGGGCGTGGCTCTGCTGCCAGCCAATAAGGAGGCGGTCAGGGAGGCGGTGCAGGAGCTCAAGGTGAGGGGGGGGGGGGCCACGAAGTATTTGATCTGCGGATGCGGAAATCTTTCTGATGACTTATCTTGGCTCAGGCGATCCATTGACCATTCTTAATATTCAGGTCACGAATATTCTGCTTTGTCCTAAGTGACGCTTGTGACGTGCAACTGGATTGCTGGCTTTGTTTACATGATGTTTGCAATGGCTTGCCCATAGAAGAAAACCGTGATTTAGCATTTATTCCATACTTTTCTTTATCACTTAACTGTTGTACTTTTCCCATAGCTCAACTCTCGACATAAAAGTGATCAATACAAACCGTTGCTAATTCAAACGCTTAAGTGATGGCTTGACTGCAGTGTAAGTTAGCAGAATGATGGCATTACTATTCTGGAGCTTACAGAAATTACATTGGTTTTCTGTTAAATTGCGCAATTCAGTTAAGCGATAAACAGCATCTAATACTCTTTAAGACGTGACCTGATCAGGCCACTGCTAATGCCTCGATAAACAGAACCACTGGAAACGTGTGTCGCGATCATAAAAACCCCTGTAGTTCTGGCCCTTCATCTCTCCTTACAAAAATAATCTTTTGGAAAACTATGAAAAATAAGATCAGCATGCAATCTAGTGTCCCCAGTGCACTGCGGGACACAACAGTGAGACGCTGATCTGGACGCGCCCATTCTTAATTTTGCTCGTCAAGCCTTGTTTTGACATTGGAATGCGTGGTATGCACAGAATTTAAGAGTGGTCAATAGAAGTGGGATTTACACTTGGTTTTGTTGTATGATTCTTGAGTTTCTTTGATATTATGGCACAAAATGGCTTCTGTGTGTCACCTGTCAGTTGAGTTGAGATGCCCCCTTCCATTATGTGGAGCTTTTGTTCTTTAGTTACAAACTTCTTTATATATCCAATTAATTTTTTAACATTACTTGGACTGTTTGGTTGTATACCATGGAGCCATTGTATATCGTGGCTGTAGAATTGGCGTCTTGTGTAATGTTACGGTGTATAACTGAAATGAGAAACGCTGTAGGCCCTCCTGACTCGGCATGTTTGATGGACATTGTGCTCTGGCTGTGAAGTGAAGCGAGTCTGCACTGCCAGAGAAAACAATGAGGGCTGCTGGTGTTTTCCATATCTTCTGACCTCTTGCCGTAACACGTCTCTCACTGAGTCACTCACGTGCACGTACGCATGCACGCACACACCGTTATTCACACATGCAGTCACTCGTATACACAGAGATACACAGTTCCTACACTTGCTCCCTCACTCGCTTGATTGATCTGTCTTTCTCTTACCTGCCCCTTAAGTGTATTGTTCTTCCTGCCAAAAGAGTCCATCTTTGGCCTCTGGCTGTTTGCAACTGCACCAGATGTCTCATGTTTTTTCCTGGCGTTCCTCTTCCCTGGGAAACCGTATGTATCTCAGTGCTGAAGCGGTTATTGCAGTTTTCACCCATGCCAGACTTCGCAACATCACTGTGGCTGAAGCGTTTGTGCTACATCTGAAACCTAAAAGTCACCCTTTGTGTAAAAATCTTATTCAATTGGTTACCTTCTAATACCCAGGGCAGGTAGTTCCCCATGACGCTTAGTTTGACCTTCTAATTCTGGTCACAATTTCTCTGTCAGTTCCTGTATCATGGCCCTGGGAAGATGGCTAATAAATATGCTTTACTGTTGAACAGCAACTCATTGTTTGGCTCAGAAATAAGCCTCTTTATCAACATTTGTCTACGATCACCATTTTAAGTATTATAAATTAATGAAATGTCATGTTAACGTGGACAAACTTAACCAAGAGCTATGCTGCTTGTCAGCCAGATAGTGGTCAGTGGCTGAGCTCAGGTAAGGCCTACATTCTATTTACAGCAGCACTAATGGCTTAATATTTAAGTTTAGACACAGTATTTGGGATGCTAAATTTAAGACTATTTTTCGGATGTTTTTGGCGGTTCGGATGGTTCTGTAATTCTGTTTTCCTATCTGGAGTTAAGGATCATAAACTTAGGAAGTGTTGTTCTGGATTGCTTCTGCCCGAGACGAGAGCGTAACTGAAATTGCTTTGGTGGCTAAAACAGTTAAAGGGGAACTCAGGGCTAAATCATAATGCTGTTTTATACTATCATAATTAGTCAATAAATATTGTAAAATAAAAGAATGTGGAATTAGTTGTCGTCTGTTTAAACGGTCGCGTGATAATGACGTGTGGGCAAAGGGTGACGGTTCGTCATTCTCGGGCAACGTTATGTCATTATCACACGACCGTTGAAGCAGATGACAACTAATTAGGGGGAATAAAACCTCATTTATCTCGTCTTTGAGAACAAAAATTCCACATTTTTGTATTTTACAATATTTATTTACTAATCATGATTGTATAAAACAGCATTATGATTTAGCCCTGAGTTCCCCTTTAAGAGAGGGTTTCAGAGTTAAGACATCTTTGTCAAACGGCCACCAGACTGCATTTGAGTTACGTAGTGAATAATAAATAAGGAAATTAAATCAGGTGATCGCAAGAGTCTGGCGGTTGTCCAGGTGTAAACGTTTCAACGCCATGCTTCTGAGAGATGACATAATTTAATGTACGAAACACAACAGAGAGCAGAGTATTGCCCGCATTGACCGCGAAGGTGTGGTTTTCGCATGATTTAGCAGCCCTGAGCTGGAGAGAGGCCACTCCGCTCTGCCCGTTGATCCCAGAGCCAGAGTCACTGCAGTGATAACACCGCACCATCTGTGATCGTTTCACACGCGCCGCTACAGTCAGGGCCTGGTGTGACAGCCTGCACTAGTGTTCTCGGGCCTACATGAGGGGGCCTCAACCAATGGAAAGAGGCCCTTCTTGAGATGTACTTTGTTGAGTCACTGCTCTCGAACATCTTTCCCAGCTCTGCAGCTCAACAGTTGCTTTCACTTACCTTGAGTGATTGTTGCATCTCATAAGAATGTTCAGGTCATTAGAACATTCTAGTCATGTATTTGTGACGTCGTACCTTAAAGCGTTGAACGGACATGGTGTGGCAGATTTTCATTGCAGTGTGCAACGTCTCTCTGTGTCAAGTCATTCTGTCCTGGACTCAAGTCCTTTATGTGTCACCTGCTGCGCGATGCTCCATGTTTCTCATTTATTGCTTACACAGGATGAAAAGCAGAATATTTTCCATATCCATATTTTCTGGGATAAACCTGGCAGCCTGTTTGTTTTCACTCAGGGAGGTGAAATCTGTGCAGTGCTGCAGTGTGGTAATTGCAGGTGTGAAGGTGTTGTGCGTGTCCTCACCTGTGTTTGGGGCTTTACTGGTAAACCTGAGAGGGAAAAGTGTGAGGAGCAGTGATTAGCACTCAGGCTGTCCCTGTGCTCCTCTGGGCTTTGAAATAAACACACTGCACTGGACTGACTTTTTATACTTTCAAAAAACTGCTGCGCTTGGCTAATTGTGTTCACATTTCAGGCTGTAGTTTGGCTGCTGGAGTAGTTCTGCCATAGCTACTGAGATTTGAGCAATTAAAAGAAACTGCTATACTGTGTCTGAAATTGCATATGTATATACTCCATTATTTATAAGGTTATAATCATAAAATTATTACTAAAAGGTATATCCTGGAGTGAAATGACCCAAATCTTTTCTTTTCAGACATTTCCAGTAACATCATGACTCTCTTGATTTTAACAAGTAAACATGTTTGGTGATTTGAAATTCAGTCACTGTTGAAATTGAGGAGGCATCAGCTGTGATAGTGAAATATGCATTAAACCTGTGACTGAAGAACATCCTCAGCTTATGTTTGCTCAAACACTCCTGGACTGCAGTGGCAGTCCTCTGATTTGGAATAAAACATTTGTATGATTGAAAATCGATTTTATGCCTGCTGAATATTCTTTCCGTTGCCTTTTTCAGTATGCCGAAATAGACGAGGATGACGATGACGACTGGGACATCTCATCTTTGGAGGATAAGCCATCGGTGCCAAAACAGGACGGTGTGGTCGCACTCAAGAAGAGCCATGACTCCAGCACCAGCGTCTGGGGCTCTTCGACCGGAAAGGGACAGGATGCAGGTGAGCACTTTTAAAGGAGAGGGTTAAGGTATTTTGGGAGAAACTGCAGGCTGGAATAGATGTACCTACATATGATGTCTCCCCCTTTATAATTTGCTGTGGTAAGACATAGCCTAGTTGTGCATCTGGAATGATTCTTGGGGCTGCTTTATGTATGTTTATGCATTTTCCCTTTGGGAATGCCGCATTATACTTAGGACAGTGCTCACAGTCACAGTCTCTGTGGTGAGTTGGGTAAAGCTCACATGTATGACCTCAAATCCTCCAGAATTGAGACAGTGTGTAAGATACAAATAAAAACAGAATTAAGTGATTTATAAATTCTCTTTCACCTGCATTTATTTGAATACTGTACAAAAAAAAAATTAGTTTCACCTTATTGGCTGTATTGATTTTTTATAAATATTTGCAAATTCCGAAGGAGGTAATGTAGGGTTTAGGAAAATTTGCCCACCGCCCAATTTGAACCGTCTTCTGGTTATATGTACCTACTTATGGGACTGTCCAGAAAATAGATTTGAAATGTGAAATTTGCATACAGGAAGTGGACTGTGACCTACTGTATTTAGTGATTTCAAGATTTTTGTGGGACAAGGCCTCAAAGTGCAAATTTTAAACCCATAAATGGTTGTTCTGAAAAACCAGATGATTTTTGATGGATACACAACAACATGACGGACATTTTGATACCAAACGTAAGTATATGAAAAACTGAAGAAGTTTCAAACAATTTTCCATTGAAAAATGCATCTGTCTTGACCAGAATTGATGCAAAACGTAAAGTTCATCTTGAAAAACAGCCATATTCCTATGAAAACATACCAAAGATATTTTCACAAAAGTTGCCTCATATAGTTGGCTAAATAATCTGCGAGTGTCGTTAAATTGCGAGACCGGTAACATGGATCCGGATTGTGAAAATTGGAACCATCCCTGTATTTAGAAAAAAGCAAACAGGATGTGATGTCATATCTCAGCAACGCTTAGACATATCAACCCCAAACTTGGTACATGGTCTCAAGACCTGCCCCTGGGGAAGACCAAAAAAGCACCATGACTTTTGACCTCTGGGGGGCGCTATAAATAGCAAAAACATGTTTTAGCTGGTATTTCTTGATCTGTTTGGACTTAAGCCCTAATTCCAGTGTCTGCTGATGCTGTTGGACATCCCTAGACAGATCCTAGAAGACTGTGTATGTAAGCATCAGAATTTGGCAACCATTTCTAATTTTGTCCAAAATGTGCTTAAATTTACAGAAAGCGCATTTTGGACAAAATTATAAATCATATAACCAAACCAAACTCATCAAATTCACTTAGGACCTCATCCTGATGTTGCACAATAAATTTTGTGATCACTGATCCTTGGACAGGGTTGTCAAAGCCTATCGAAATTGAAAGCGTTGCTTAGATATGACTTCACTTCTTGTGACTTGAATATTTGCCAGGGGTCAAAGGTCACCAAATTAAATTAGTCTTCTCCAGACTGTGTCATGAGTCCATATACCAAGTTTCGTGTTGATACACCAAAGCATTGCTGAGATATGGGCCTACTTCCTGTTTGGCGGCTTCGCCGTCTAATTCGATTGGCTGTTACAGCCAAACGGTTTGGATTTGAGATACCAAACTTTACAGACTTCTCAGACTTGATGTGTAGATCATGTGTGGTAAGTTTCGTAATGATCGGACAAACTTTGTAATTTCTGTAAATTTAAGTGCAATTTGGACAAAATGAGAAATGGCCGCCAAACTCTGATGCTTACATACACAGTCTTCTAGGATCTGTCTAGGGATGCCCAACAGCATCAGCAGACACTGGAATTAAGGCTTAAGTCCAAACAGATCAAGAGATATCAGCTCAATCATGTTTTTACTATTTATAGCGCCCCCCAGAGGTCAAAAGTCACGGTGTTTTTTGGTCTTTCCCAGGGGCAGGTCTTGAGGCCATGTACCAATTTTGGGGTTGATATGTCTAAGCGTTGCTGAGATATGACCTCACATCCTGTTAGGTGGCTGATTTCTAAATACAGGGATGGTTCCAATTCTCGTAATCTTGATCCACGTTACTGGTCTCGCAATTTAACGACACTCGCACATTATTTAGCCAACTATATGAGGCAACTTTTGTGAAAATATCTTAGGTGTGTTTTCATAGGAACCTGGTTGTTTTTCAAGATGAACTTTACGTTTTGCATCAATTTTGGTCAAGACAGATGCATTTTTCAATGGAAAATTATCTGAAACTTCTTCAGTTTTTTCACACATATACTTATGTTTGGTATCAAAATGTCTGTCATATTGTTGTGTAGCCATTAAAATCATCTGGTTTTTCAGAACAATCATTTATGGGTTTAAATATGCACTTTATGAGGCCTTGTCCCACAAAAATCTTGAAATCACTTAATAGGTCACAGTTCACCTCCTGTATGCAAATTTCACATTTCAAATCTATTTTCTGGACAGTCCCACAAGTCGGTACATATAACCAGAAAGAAGATGGTTCAAATTGGGCTGTGGGTAAATTTGCCAATACCCTACAAAACCTCCTTTGACACCTCAAGCACATTCCAAAACAATGTGGAGTCTTCAAAAAACACCTGTTTTGAAAAAACACCGCGCGTAGTCCAATTAATGGGTCACAGGCGAGTTAGTCATGATTTGGTATAAAATGAGCGGTCTCAAAAGCTGCAGTTTTTTATCAGCAAGATGGTTTTGAGGTTTGTCACTTTGCCAAAAGCTACATGAACAGATAATTAAACTGCTCAAGAACATTTCTCTTCATGCGATTGGATAGGATTTGAGGATTTCATCATTGTCAGTCCATAATCTAGAGAAAAGTGCATAAAAGTGCATTAAGGACAAGGCTGAGTACTAATATTGGATGTGCCTGTCCTTCGGGCCCTCGGACAGCACTGCATTATGAACCAGCATGCTTCTGTGATGGACGTAACCTCACAAGTAGTAAATGCTTCAGAAGACCCGTGTCAGTGAACGCATTTTGTCGTGGCATCATCAAATGTAAGTAAAGACTCTATTCTAAATGAGGAGGCCATATACTGTATCAACACCATTCAGAAGCACTGCTGATTTCTCTGGGCTCAAAATCTTCTGAAATGGACTGACAGGGAAGTGGAAAGAAGTGCAATGATCTGTAGAGTCAATCTTTCAAATTGTTTTTGGAAATAATGGACATCCAGTTCTCTGGACTTAGAGGAGAGGGACCATCCTGATAGTTATCAGCAGCATGTTCAGAAAACAGTGACCATCGTACTCTGGGGCTGCATGTCCGCCCATGGCATGGGCTTCTTACACATCAGTGAAAGCATAATTTATGCTGAAGGGTACGTGCACATTTTAGAACAACATATGCTGCCTTCCAGTTATCCTCCATTTCCCCATTTTCAAGGACACCATTTTCAAGGGTTTGTAGTCACAGAGTGAGGGTACTACGCCAGCCTGCCTTCAGTCCACTCTCCTGGTAAAAAAGGGCTAATTATGATGCAAAAAATATTAGCATCAAGAACCCAGACTATTGTTGACCAACTAAAGTTCTATATCAGTCAAAAGTGCTTTTGAACTAATTGTTTGACACTCCAAAAATTAGTCTCCTCAGTTCCAAAATGACTACTGAGTGCCATTGAAAGGAGGGGTGATGGTACTCAGTGGCAAACTTGCAACTCTCCCAACTCAAAATGGCTAAAAAAAAACAATGAAGTTGTTTGCTTATTTTTTGTCAGTACTTTTTTCAGTTTAATGCTGGGTGAAATTTATCAGCAAATTAGTGCTTGCTGTTTTATTTGCATTGTACACACTTGTTTTGTGTGTGTCCTTCTCCAAAGTGCTGATCATGTCAGATTACCCTGTTGCTCATGGGTCAGACTTGTTCAGACATGTTGGAGAGATGCACTTTCTGTACCGCTGGGAAGGCTAACCTGTCATTGGTTGTGACATTGAGAGCTGTCAGTATCCATGTTCAAGAATTTGCATCTTATCATATTTCAGTGACCCCTACTGGTCACTCGGGGTGCCTGCAAAGCTACCTGTAAAGTACAGGTTAGGCGTTTCTGACCAATTCGGAGTTATGAGCTGTGGTCTGGTAAGGGGCACTTAGCAGTGTGGAATGAACTAGGGAGCGCACTTCCTCCAGAAAATTCTAAGTGATCCAAGCTCATGGCAACAGTTTCCATGCATACCACAAAACCGTTTCAAACTCGGAAACAAACACAGCCAGTTATTGAACGGACTGCAGATGAAAAAACATAATAACATGGGACCGCCCTAATGTTTCAAAAAAACAAAAATGCACGCGCACTGCACGGGAACTGTGCAAATCTTAGAAACCAGGTTTGGAGTCTATATCTGTAAAATTGCTGGAAGAGAAGTAGGTACATTACAGTATTTAAAAGGCCATAAAAGATTCTCTGTAAGTGATGACATTTGCTGCATGGATGAATTAATGAATGAATTATTTGATCCTGTGCATGTGATGTGTTGGGAGCAGGCTAACGCTGTCTGGAAGTAGACCTGGCAGCTGGGTTGGATTATGCCCTTTTATCGCCTGTAATCACCTGTATCCTCTCTCTTTGGTCAGGTGCGCAGAAGGGGGGCACCAGTAGCACTCTGAAGAGCAGTGTGATGACAGTCAGTGACTGGAGCGACGACGACATTTGAAATGAGCACATCATCCCAACGGCACGTTTATCACTTTACAACATTATTGTACCAACAACAAACTCCGCCAATAAAACTGAAGACTAAAAAAAAAAGAAAGTGTGGCGTCTAATGGGACTTATATGATCTCTGTGCCTATTAAATTCAGTCAGCCATTGCCAGTGGTGCTGTAGTGTAGAGATCACGCCATCCCTGTCTGTCTGTTTGTGTGGCTATTTAAATCAGGGTAATGAAAATATTTCTGGTAGCTTCTTGGGACAGAATAGTAAAGATGTGATTTTTATGGCTGAGGATCAATTTTTCAAAGGTGGAGGTTTGCTGTCTATGAGAGGCTCATGTTTGGTAACTATTATCACAGCAATAATGGAAGGTTCTAGATGATATGAAAAAATATTACACCATGCCTGTTGACAGTAATTATTATTATAATTGTAATTATAATTTGAGTATTCTTATGAATTAACTGTATTTGGTATATCTCTGAATACTATCTGGGCATGTGGGTAAAGCCTTGTTTATTGTTAACTGAAGTCATGAGAAAATGGCAGCGCTAAGTTTCATAATTATTCAGGTTTTTGACTCGTTACAGGACCTTGTGCACTCATGTACCGCTGCTGCCTCTGAGGGAAAAGATAACATCTTGCTTATTTCTGTAGGCAAATATTTCCTTTGTAGTTTCACACATGCATTTTCACGAGTCACGTTAAAATACATGTTTGTGTTCAAAAAGTGATTATTCATTAACAAAAAACTCTCGGACAGTGGTTTGGTCAGGACAGAAGTCGTAATAACTACCCTTAGGACCACTGTTTTCAGCAATATTGACAAATCTACACATTAGCAATAAATGAATTTCTTAAACCGGTCCGTGTTTTATTTTTCTGGTTATAAAGGGATTCTGTTCTGGCCTCAGTAGCCGAGCACATTCAGGACGGGGTCATTTTTTTATCCGCAGGGTGGATAAGTCTCTTATATCTTGATTTTATTGATATGCAGAGGGGTGACAAATTAAAGGAAAAGCCTGAGTACATGTCTGGACAGACATCATAAATGCAGAGGCTTTTGTTCATGTTCCTGGCATAGATTATATCCACTTGTCCCCTTAAAGGTAGAAGGGTCGCTGCAAATCAGTGCGGAGTTATTCTGTGTGGTCACCTTTATATGCCATGATGAAGCATTCCTGCCATGATGGGAGTGGTCTCTTCCAGGACGACAATGGCCCAAGCCTTACGGGTCACAAGGGGTCACAGAGCGATTTTATGAGTATGAAAATGATTCTAAGCATATGCTACCACCATCAGGCACCAGATCTCAAACCAACTGAACTCAGGTGATTTTGGAACAATATGTTAGCGCTCTCAGTCACTTTATTCAAAACGCTAAATGAGGGAATATCTCTTCGACGAAAGATATCTACCCCTCCTTCACACTTTCAGACTCCTCTGAGGTGCGTAAAGCTGATCTGACAGCTTTTAGGGGCCAACTCCTTACGAAGATTGTACATGTTGATTTTTCCATTAGTTATTCACCCACGTCTGTTTTTACTCCGAAGTGTGAGTTGACACCAGCTTGTGCTTTTATTACCATCACCAACATTTTTTGAGGTTTAAGAGCTACCTCACTTTCATATCTGAGTATCTTGCATTCAGTTTGCTGAACTATTCAAGATATGAATTTATACTTTTCATGTTTCTTGGCTGGGTGTGGTAGTTCTTCGTGTGTTCTACCAATTGCAGAAATGCAGGTTTTGAACTGAGACAATGATTGTTTAGTAAAGTATGATCCTTCTGTGATATATCAATGTCAAATGAAGTGTCTTGCATTGACTTATGTGCCAGAAAGTGTACTTTAAAAAAGTATTCTGTATTTGTATGTTGCATTTTATTAAGCAGTTTACAAAAACCAGAAGCTGTTTATATGTACAAGCATTTATGCAAATGTACAGGTAGATGAATATTTACACAATAAAAAGGTTTTCAAAAAAAAAATCACAATTCTTAATTATCATTTTTTTCTTTTCATGATGTTGCTTTTATTTTATTTCAGCTCAAATTTTATCTTGGACGTGCTTTTTTTTTTTTTTAAATCTTTAATTTATATAAATGGCAAAACATTCACAGTTAAAGAACAAGAGTTCAAATGATGCTCGTGTGTCAAATAATAGATTTTAATTTATTTAAATTTCTACTTGGCCATCATTTAAACGAAAATGCTAAATTAAAAGTCCTATTTTAAATTATGATTCACGCGACACATTGTACAGATTCAAAAATATTTCTAACGCAATTCTAAGATATGTTATATTTCATCAAGCTCAATCTTTTCCAATGTACTGTATTTCCCACAGTGATTACTGCCCTCTGCAGGAGAAGGTAAATAAGACACTCATCAGGTGCTGCATGCATCCCATATTACATGATGTTAATAAGAGGCATTTCCCTTCTGCACATGAAGTGTTATTAGTTTACTTTTGGGAAGCTGTATGTTTGATGGGAAGGTCACCATTTAATTTTTTGAAATATTACCTTGGTTTTGGGGTTTTTTGATTGGCTTGGTTTCTTTGCAGTTTCTGAAACTGCGGGCATACTGGGGTTCATCGGTTACAGCAAGAAAACAAATCCCAAAGCAGCAATATTATTATTGTCTTTGTCTTTATTCGTACTCAGGGTACAGGTTGGTATTAAAAAAAATATGTAAAATTTCTCTCACATAACACATTAAACAACATTTGCCTCAAAATATCAAGATTAAAACCATCAATATGCGCATTGCCATCCATTACATCGATAAGCTCTTTAGCAATACATATTACACTTTCTTTCTCTGCTGCTGGTTTAGCTGATGCATATATACGACGTAGATTACCAAGTAGCGGGCGATTAAAATTCACACCATACATAAAACGAAGGCGAGCTATGTTGGCACCCATTGGAGAATCTGCGTTACGCATAGCCATCTTACCAACAAAACCAACAATTTCATTTTTACTGTCGGCCACAGAAAATAAAAACTTCAAGGTCTTAGCACGCAATTGTTCTCCAATATGTGCCTGTCCCAACAATGGACCTAAAATATAAGTATGTGTACACAGTGGTAAGACTAAAAGTTTGCGAACTGCCTTGTTCCACTGCTTGCAGCAGGACACAAAACCAGAAGAACCAATTGACCACAACTGTGAACCATAAAAAGCACAGCACTGAGTAACAAACAATTTAATTTTAACGCTAGCTGAAAGATAGCTCTAATTACTCAGAAGTTTATTTACAGAGCTATTGAACTGACACTTCCTTATATAAGAGTCGTCAGAATCGCAGATGTCAGAATTAACAGTAACACCAAGATGTTTAACTGAGGTCGACCATTTCAGTTCGTTACCGTTTAAATATACCTTTTCGCATTTTTCAACCGGAGAGCTTCAAAATGTACTACTTTTCCCATGTGCCTCCTGGGGCCTGAGCACTCAAAGAAAATATTTATAGAACATAAACTGATTTATAATGCGATTATGGTTAAAACTATTAAATTAATCCTCATATGTACGGCTCCTAGAATAAAACACTTGCCCATCCTGCTTTGAAGTTATTTGAATGGTATTTCATGCTATATATGAAAACCCCTGAATCTCCTAGTAGCCCAACATCAAGGATTATTGACTATCCTCGAGGAAATTTCCTTTGCACAGGCATTAAACATTTTATTAAACAATGCAAAAAACACATAGTGAGGTAAATGAGTTAAAAATTGTGGGACAGACTAAAAATTAGGACACTCCTGAGACTCTCTGAGGCTGTGTTCCAACTTTCTAGGAATGTGTTATGGACTATATAAATAAAAACGCATTATCATTATTTTTATTATGAACTCTCAGCTCCTTTTATAGAGTAGACTTACTTGCTATAAGGGTAACCGTATCTCACTATGGTTAGACTCTAAAGGTCAAGAAGGGAGTCTGCAAGCTTCCACTGTTCTTCAGCAGTTTCACAAGGACCTATAGAACCACCCCAAGAACCGTTGAGCACCAATGTTTTGTTACAGACATTCGCACAGACCAAGATGCTCATGAATATTTGCACAGTGGCACAAATATAAATGTCTGTAATTCCAACCAGGTTCACTCCATGTAAATCTAAATTCCATAAAAAGAGTACTGTCTGCACTAATCAGGGTTCTGCCCAGGGTGCTATATTTTACAGCATTATTTTTTTTTAAATTGCTGATTACGGTTTTTACTCATTGAAAAGACAGACCACTCCAAACATGCCGTTGTCATTTTCTTGTTTTCAGAGCACAGCATCCAGTCGTTGGGAAGCCAAATTACGCCACGTTAAGCCTCGGTCACAACCGGCCGTACTTCCACTCCACGGCGTATCTACAGCTAAAAAACGCCAAGGAACTCACGGGCCACGCAGGTTCTTCTTGCGAAATTTAGAGCCTGCAGACTGCCCGTAAGCACGTAAGATGGATTTTGATCATGCACAAAAAACTCCACGATTTCCAGAGAAAGGCCAAGGATGCAAGTTTCCCTTGCTCCCCACGTAAGGAGCACGCAGGTCAGACGTGCGTTTTTTTTTTTTTTTTTACTGGTTGTGGAAATAAAACCGTTTGTCCAAGACGCAAGTCGACGGCAAGTTTCCCGCGAGTGTGAAATAAGACGGGCGCACACACTACGTATGAAATAAATAGAACTTCCGAGCACGGTTAAAGTATAGGAAGGCGTGCGCAGCTGCCGCAAGACTGCCGCACGTCTTCCTTTTAACTTCTACGAAGCACGCACGTGGCAAATGGCAGGAGTATAAAATGCGTTCTTCTTTTATCACCCTCAAGAGCAGGGATTACTCCCGCCTTACGAGTTGACTGGTGCTTTTTTTTTTTTTTTTTTTTTTAACATCCAAGTCCTCTACTACTCTCACCTACGGCAAAAAACGCAGAGAACGCACGATTAAAAAATCCGTGCGTCTGGTTGTGACCGAGGCTTTATTGTGCTCGTGCAGTGTGCTTTCCTGAAGACTGTTCACCTGACGCAAAAATTTCTTGAAGTGAAATTATTTATCCAGAATCCCTGAGAGATTAAGATATTGGTACAAGCGTGTTGTGAGGGACTGCCCACCATTTTTTAACCCCTTCTCTTAGCCAGCCTTCCGTGCCCCTGTCCTGCACTCGTTCCTCAGTTTCCTGCACATCTCTCACTCGCGCTTTTTCCATCCAGGCAGCAGTGACGCATACACTCGTCCCTTGGCGTCGCTATCCTCTGCACGCCTGCCGTCAGACCTGCAGCGAGGTGCACGAGACCGACTGAGGACGGCGTACTCTCATTTAGCCGGAGGGTAACGGAGGGTACTTCAGGAAGAACCACAGCTGATGCTCGAGAATAGGTAGCCTAAGTGAATGGTAAAACTACAACGCAGATGCGTTACTTTTGTTCATTGTGAATGTAATGACGAAGGTCATAGTGCCTTTCTTAAAGGTCGCTTTACATGTCACACAGAGAGACATTAAAACAAGGTAATGCAAACATAATACATGATGACAGGATGAAAGATCAATATAAAAATAGGAAGGCAAAAAAAAAAATCAATAATCAATAAAATTTAATGGGGACAACAGGATTGATAGTACTGTCTGAAGAGGTGAGTTTTCAGTTGTGATTTGAATTCAGGAATTGAAGGTACAACACGGAGAGTTTGAGGTAATGAGTTTCAAAGTTTAGGAGCCATGACACTGAATGCTCCGCCACCCATGCTGGGGGGCTTGAATCCGGGGACAGCAAGTGAACCAGAAGCTGAGGACCTACGTGAACGCACAGGAGTGTCTGTCTGTAATCTTTCCTGCTGGTCACCTGTAGGAGGTGGAAGGAGTTTGTGCAGCTTGGCGCATGAAAAGCTATAGAGAAGGGAAAGAACAAGACAGCATGGCAGTTATGCAGGAATTTGACCTAGAATTACCAGACAGGATATATTTGGATTATGTGAATTATAGGGTGAAAGCCTATGAAAGGGTTCCACTCCGATGTTATTGGTGCCAAGAATACAGGCATGTTGCCGCAGTGTGTAGGGTGAAAACGTACAGATGTAGACGGTGTGGCAAACCAGGGTGCACAGAATCTGAATGTAAACTCATGAAAGAGCAAGCGGTTTGTTTTCATTGTGAGGGGGATCATGAAATTGGAGATAAACAATGCAATTGGAGAAAATTTGAAAGTGAGGTGGAACGAGTGCGGACCCAATGTAATTTATCATATGCCAAAGCTGCAAAGAAGGCGAAGATGGAAAAGGGAAATGTGAGCGAAGAACTGCATACTGCAAAGAAAGATAAAAGAACCAAGGTCTGATACTGAATAGATAAGTATGGTTAAGAGGAGGTTTTTGGCATTTGTTGCAATAGTTATAAATTGTGCAAAGGAAATTGAGTCAAAGACGAATAGGATTAGGATGGTGGTCCATGCAGCAAGGGAAGTTCTTGGTATTACCGATGTAAAGGGAGAGGAAATTCAAGAGATTTTAGGCAGAGAATTTGGCGAGAGCCAAATGCAAATTAACTAGTTGGGTATCAATATCGTTATTGAAAATAGTGGGTTAGGGTTATGGGTCAGAAGTTTTTTTTTTTTTTTCCCTTTTTTCCTTTTCTAATGCGTCCAATATAAGACTTGAAGATTACTGGCAGGGGGCAGTAATACGCCTTAGTAGCGTCTAAACTACCGGTAATACAAAAGAAGAAGAAGAAGAAGAGCTAATTGGCTGAATCCAAATCTCCACCCTCTGGACTTGTAGACTGAGCCCTCACGGACTTCAGGCGTATGTAATGTGACGTTTTCACCATCATCACGTAAAGTCTGCAAGAGCGGGAGTCTGCAGCATTATAAAAAAAGCTAATAGACAGGCTTCGAGTCTGTTTCACTCATTTCCGTGCAAATGCATATTGATTACCTCTATAGCCTATATTTCTTTTTCATGATGTTGAATTTTATATCTGGTCTACGTTATTCAAGTAACGTTTTAATATTATAAATTTATAACAAGTTTATGAGGTTTTGTGTGTGTGTGAATGTGTTTTTTTTTTTCAGTCAGCAATTTGGAAAAATTAAAACGTCACGTCCGTATTGCAAGGAATTGTGGGTAACTACGCTAGTGAAGTCTGCTGAAGTCTGCACCCCTAGCGGACCCTCTGGAAGCCCGCAGAAAGTCCGCTTGAGGCCCCTTGTGGACTGGATCAATTGTGGATTTGGACAGCCCTCAGCACTCCCGGACTTCCCGTGAACGCGCCCGCAAAGTCCGCGAGTCTGCGAGTGCGGTGAAGTGCGGACATTGGGATGCAGCCTTTCTTGTTTTCCTATCACCTCGTCCTTCATGTGTCATGTGATTTGTTTTGCGGAAAATGTAAATGGAAAAAAAATCGACATTTTCATAGCAATACAGTGGGTAATACCTGCCTGGAGCCTATTTATTTTGAGATTGCATGTTCTACCTGCGCTTAAATGGGCATCAAAAGACATGAAAATGACTATTTATTTGTGTGTCCGAATCAGCTATGCTCAACCCAGTCCCCGGAAATAAATTCCCAGCTGTTAAAAAGCACACTTAATTCTACACAAGCGATCTGACAAGGCCGTTAATGTATACAAACCGTGAGAAGCAAATTAGGTTTAAATGCTGCTAACAAGGCTCAAATTCACTTCCTGATAGGAGCAACACCTGAAAGCACTTGCTAATCATATTAAATCGACCTTACATCGCACCCATCAGTGCATATACGTTTTATTCGCCAAAGCCTTTTGAAGGTTGTATTTGGTTTGGAGTAAGAATCAGAAGCAAAAATGGTAAGCAAGTCTGATATCATTATTTTATTTGGTGGGATAGCAACGTGTTTGTTTCTACTTTATGTTTTGCTTCCCCTTAGATCATTCAATTTTGGGAAAACGGGTATTTTTTTTTTTCTCCCAGAGGTTTTATTGGCAATATTTGAACACTAACTCAGCATATTCCTCTTGTAAACCCATTTTAAATGTTGCTTTTTTTCCCCAAATGAATTGCATTGTAGTCTGCTCAGATGTCCTACACTGCGCTGACCCCTATTGAGTTACTGAGACCTGGTTTGAAACTGAGTGAGACCCCTAATCTCTACTGGATGACTGGCAGGAAAGCATGACTGTGATTGCAGATGAATATTTTTTTTTGAAGGGTTCCATGAATATCGGGGCATGAATGGCTCATGTCATTATTCCATTCTTGGTGACCTCTTCTCCACAGAGAGAGTGTATCTCCATACACATTGGCCAAGCAGGAGTCCAGATGGGGAATTCCTGCTGGGAGCTGTACTGTCTGGAGCATGGCTTTCTCCCTGATGGGACAATCAATGGCACCTACCCTAGCGATTCCTCTTTTGGAACATTTTTCAGTGAAACCGGAGCTGGAAAGTTTGTTCCATGGGCAGCTTTTATTGATCTGGAACCAACTGTGGTGGGTGAGTAAAGCATGTGTGGATTGGGTGGGGTTACCTGTTGGTGGATATAGAGGGAATATCTAAATGGGCAATTTGCAGGAATTGATCACGTGATGAATCGCTCCATGGCAACAGGACCATGGGGTGCAAGCAAGCTCTACATTCCTTGACAACCATATGTTTGACTAGCTGTGCGTGACATTCCAATACTTTGGTGACCCCATTTTTTTTTTTTTTTTTTTTTTTTTTTTTTTTTTAAACTATTCGGACGCAGCCTAGGTCTGATTTTTCTGCTTCTTTGAGCGGCTGACCTGACATGGTGGCCAACTGAATGGCCTGTCGAACATTCCTGAAAAGTACAAGCGTGGCTATCTAGGAAAAGCCCTCCTTGTTTAAGGACCCATAAGTGGAACTGCTCCTGAACCTTAAACAGAATGATCTTCTCTGCCAGACGAAATACGGACTGGACCTTACCGTCAGCTGTACCACCCTGACCAGCTGATCACTGGGAAGGAGGACGCAGCCAATAACTATGCCCGTGGGCACTACACTATTGGGAAGGAGATCATCGACCCTGTGCTTGACCGCATACGCAAGATGGTAAGTTGGTGATAGTTGAACTTGTGCGTGGGTGTGGGGTTTGGTGGCTGCTTGCTTTTTTTTAAATCCCCATTCAGTTCAGGCCAACTCCATAATCCTGGATTGTAGAGCAGGGCCTGGTTTTTATGTCAAGCTGTGCAATTGATGTCAATAGCCCCAGCTTAGAAATCAGGAAATGCTTTGCCACTAGATGTACAACAGGGGCTCAGTGCTTGCACACTACCAATACACCTTGGTGTGTGCGCGTGCGTGTTTGTGTTTGTTGCTCAGTGTATATATAGGCCTTCGGACACTTTGACCGTTCTCACATTTTGACAATGGCAGATCTCCTCTTGTTACTGGAATAAGCTTCTGTCCGACGTGAGAGGAACTCTCGGCACAGAGAAGATTTCCTCCGGGAAAGTGACGAGTTTTGTGTGGCACCCAGTAAAATGACATGGAGTAATACTAATAAAAGTACAATGAAGAGTGATCTCTGCAGACTGTATTTTAACAATTACCCTCATGCAGCTCCGATCGAGGCGGTGGGCACTCATCCGTATCCCCACCGCCTCGTATTCCCACGATGGAGGGGGAGCCCTGCTGCCACCCGCTCCTAGAACGGTGACAGCTGGAGGTTGGAGTCTGGTTGGCCTCCACCGGTCCGTGCGCTGACGCGCCTGAGCGCCGCAATCCGTTTTTTTGGTGGCGATCTTTAAATCGGACAACTTTTTAACCTAGGCTACATGAAAAGCATTTGGATTGTCAATTATGTTGGCTATATAACATGAAATATCATGGATCTATAAATTGAATTTATTAAGGCCGATGTTATTCGCACTTATACGTGTGGCCAATGCTGAATTTTTTTCTTGGCCACACTTATTAATTGCGCCAGTTGATGACCATTCCAGTGCCGCTTATAGAAAGTACCACTTAAAATAAGTTTGGCCAAGAAAAAAATTGTAGCCTCGGACACACTTAAAATGAGTGTGGGCAATGGAGAAATGTGCATCTTGGCCACACTTAAGTGCGTCTAACGCGAATTTCGATCAATTTCTGTGCTTGGACGCACTTAAATAAGTGTGAATAGTCGCTTCGATTTATTAATGAATTAAATCAAACGTCTGCTGCACTCATCCTACGCAAGTTTGATAAATGAGGGCCTTTGCGTTTTGATTTTATTCACAATTTACATTTTGTAATTGGGGTTGCAATCTTGATCAAATCGGCTAAAATACATGTTAACACATCAAACCAATATGGAACATCATGTCTCTGACCACCTGCGTAAGGACTGGGGCCACATTTGCCCTGAATACGCCCGGCTTCTGTCTGAGATGCCCGGGTTTCTGACTTAGGGTTTCTGCCTTAGATTTCTAAGTCAGAAACCGACCAAAATGCTTCGCGCGCTGTAGCTATGTCATTATTCAATAAATAATTGATCTAAACAGTGATTTCCACTTTGATTTAGGCCAACAACAATACCTGAATTGCATTTGGCTATATCTTTTACAGTTTTTTAAACATACATCTAAGTCAGAAACTTTTCTTAAAGGTCATTTTTTTGGGGACACAAAAATCCCACTCAATCCCTGTAGGTTGGAGGTTTTTTTTTTTTTTTTTTTTTTTTTTGCCCTAATGCACCATATATTTGCTTCATCCTGAAGGATTATTCGGGTGTAGGGATCTTCTTTTATTTTTCTAGAGTGCTAAATGTAAAATCTAAGTCAGAAACCAGTACCTTGTGGACAATTTATTAAATGTCACCGAAATACACAACACGACGATAGGGACGTATGCCGACTGTCAGACATAGCCTACACATGCCTATAATGCACAGGGGGGGAATAGAACACACTTAAATATAAAAAAACAAAGTGAACTATTTCACTTTTTACATGGGCATCAAAAAAGTGCCATTTTTGACCACTTTTCCAACTTTAAGGGCAAAAAATACAGGGAAATATTTATCGCAGACCGACAAAAGTGGGGTGTTCCAAGTTGCTCTTGGTGAGCTCTATCCATTCATGGTGGTTCTGGAATGATCTAAGCAAAATATAAGATTTGCTAGCCTGTGGACACATTTAAAGGGGGGGAGGGGGGCACATTTCGTGAGCCTGGCCCCTATGCTCGCGACTGCTGTGACCTTACTGACGTGTTCGGCAAGTTTCGACACCTTCCTAAAATTGACGAAATATCTACGTAAGGACGAAGCGCCACACGAAAGGTAGGCTATGAACTCGTATTAAAAGTTATCTTTTAATCATTACACGACCTTTACACAGTCTCCCCGTAATTTTACAGCTAATAAACTTAGGTCTGTACTGTAGCATCGGTACTTTGTGTATGCTTAGGTTGCTTTTTTATGTTAATTTTAATGGTGTGCGTTTTTTTTACCGTTTGTTTTTGATGGAAATAATCTTAGCCTTGGCGAGTGTTAGCTACCGCCAACCGAGTAATTTATGGGCCTGACTGATGACAGAAGCAGCTCTGACAAATATAACTTTTTTTTTTTTTTTTTTTTTTTTTTTAAATTTCGTATGAAAAGCTAGCTGACTGGCAAACTAGCTTTGCTCAGGTCAGTTTGTCGAGCTAAGAATAAGTGTTGCATACCACGTAGAAACTGTACTGGGATCGGCTGGAATATCGGGCTAAGCTAATATAACGGTGCCTGCGCACACACCTGCCTGCAACCTTCCGACCCATTTTATTCGTAGTTTATTCATACTTTGTGTCCCTTTTTATGATGAACGTTTGACTTAACGCTAGCAGAAGACAATAGATGTGATTCCGATTACCATTGTTTTTATAGCTTCTGTTTACAGTGCTGAAGCGTCAGATCTGTCGGCTGCTAGTTCGACCTTGACTCTGGTCAGTTTTCTGACAGGCGCTGAACTCGTTCCGGTCTGTGCTACGTTTGAGGACTGCGAAAACCCCAAAGTGAGTCCAAACTTTACTTCTGATAGATAGATATCTTTATTGTAGGCTCATAGCCCATATAAAAAACATTGACATACACTGTTAATTGGAGCACACAAAAATAATAAGAAAACTATAATTAATAAAATAAATATCACAATACCTTTTTCTTACACTTAAAAACATTAAGGTGAGGAGTTGGAGTCTAATACAGAGGCCCAGTGTCTCCATAGGCTGGGCCTGTACATTACCTCACCAAAAATATGATAGACCAAACAATTGTCACAGTTTAGAAGTTTATTTCTAAAGCTAAAAATGGCCTTTTGCCACAGCTCACCAAAACTACAGACTGAGTTAAAAGTGAACATGCTACTTGCACTGCACGACCTATGTAATACTAAACTGGATGCTCGTTAAATGTTAAACCAGCTTTGAGTTCCTCTGCAAAGGTATGTGAGGGTTTTCGTTAAGTGTATGTTCATTTTTGTTGTAAGCTATGTAAATTATGCTGATCAATGAATGAGTTTTTGCTTGTCCAGCATTTGTTTATTCTAAAGGCGTGAATTAAGTATTTTGTGGCGGGAAATTAACCTTCAAAACGTTCTTTTTTTTAATGTGTAGAATGTCTACTTCCAATTCCAAACTGGAAGCTGTGCTTCAACTTGGTGATGCATTTCTTGAAGAGTTGCAGGCAAGTGGCCTTTTAGTCTACAGCATTACACAAATCACCAGAGTAATCAGCAAGTTTCACATCCTGAGTCTTTAATCAGAGAAGGTTCTTGTACAGAAAGAAAGCCAGGAGTTGTCGGGGTATATGGTGAACACACCGGAGCCTCGCAAGGTCAAGTGGTGGAAAAGGGACCTAGATGGCCAGAGGCTAACTGGGAATAAGGAAGAGAAAGGTATCATCTGCTGGTAAGTTGCTGTATTTTAAATTTATGTCAATCTTTATATTACACCTAGGTTAAAATACTGTTGGGTTATACTTTAAATTGTGCCATTTGGTAATTATATTATTTCACCATAAGCTTTAGATACAGAATTTATTAACTCAATAAAGTAATGTGAGCTCTGTAAAGGTATGTACTGTAGTAGAGGCAGGAAATTTTACAGTTTAACAAAAATTACATCAGTGGACTGAAGCAGTAAAGTTCGCTGGGAATTCAATAATCATGAGCAACAATAAATAAAGAGGGATCAAACACGCATAAAATGTGTTCAGTATAACTAAAACCAAGGCAACTGTGTAGGGGAAGCAAGCTACAGCATCTTTATCTTTTTATAGTATATTTAAAAAAGAGTAATCATATCAACACATTTCAGACAACATATAAACAAATACCAACATACAGAGTGTCATAGGCCAATATATACTGATTGTCATGGGCCAGCTGATAGATTTGTCTGGCTCTACTGAGTTCTACCAAGTTGGGCTAGTTGTGTTGCCAAATCTTTGAAAATATTCTCCTTTAGGGAAAAAAAAACAAAACACTGAACATCTATTTTTGATCTTGCGTGGTAGAGCTTGGTGTCGTTCAATGTGATGTGTTATGGCCCCAATTTGTTATGGCGTCAATTTGTTATGGCGTAGCGGGCAGCAAGGGATGACAGACAAAATTTTAAAACTTTAACAGATTTAATTAAACACACACTTTGAACTAATCTACAATCTACTCTCCTGACCAAGATTGAAATAAAAAAAAAAAGAGATATTTACAGTCCCTTGGTAATTGAGATGGGCTGCTATGTTGCGATGTCCTGGGACAGGAAAATGCTCCAACACAGGCAAAAATCCACAAAAAGCTTCACAGGTCTTGAAAAGAGTGACAGGTCTGGTCAAATGTATCCTTCCACAATTTCTCCTACTACCTTTCACTCTCTCAATTTTTCTCCTTATATACTCTTTTCCAGCCCCCTCTGAGGCATGCCCAGGACATGCCCCAAAACCTAGCTCCAGACTGGGCTTAACAAAAAAAATGTCAATACTGCCATCTAGTGGCTTTTTTTTCCCGACATTACAGATGACATTTCACACTAACAACTGTACAGTTCAACAATCAGGCAGGGCTCAGTTTTTATTTGTTAATTTTTATTTTCTAACCAGGTGCTCATGCAGCTGAAAGTCCCTCTCTCAGTACCTCAATATCCAATATATGTATAAATGCTGGTAAGTTGAAAGTGCAGTTCTGACATGGTTTGGTATTACCAGGCAGAAAGCACCAGCACTGAAAAGTGAAGTCTATGGTAAGTGCTAAAGACCTGCGTTCTGTAGAGCCAGCAGCAGAAGGCGTCTAGCTGGTTGCAAAAAGAATAGTCTTGTTAAAATGCCCAATTTTACAGCAGAAATAAACATATTCGCAGCCTTATTTAAAGATGGTTTATGCCTCTTTAGCTAATTTCCTCCATAGTGTTGGCTGAACTGGGATTGAATTTTCATATAAGTCATCTGTTTAAGTTACATTAAAACATAAACTTAGCCAATCAGAGGCTGAGTAGGGGTGGGGCTCCTGGGTCTACACCCAACAGATCTCAGTGCTACAGGGAGCAACACCCCCCCTTTAGACCAAATATGATCACACCCTGTGTAAAATGGTGATGGTCAAACTGTCAGACTCTAATTTTCAAAATGGCTGAACACAAACTAATGGGTGATGCCATGATGGCTTCATCAATCTTTCATATACAGGCTATGACTATTACTCACTTTTGTTTAAGTTAATTATTTTCCAAGTACCTGTGTTCTAATGAGACTGTAATGCACTAAAACTTCTAACACCACCTCAATCTTTTCTTTTATTTTTTAAGATTTTACTTTACAGAGGCTGGAGGAGCTGTTGCAGGAGGAGAGCCATCATGATGTGCAACAACCTCCATTATCTGTCTGGGGCAAAAGGCAGAGAGAGGTACATCAGCGCTGGCAAGACTCAAGACAGCAAAATCTTGACAGCCTGCTGGCAGCACAGAGCACCACAGACAGGCAGTGCAGTCACTGCCGCAGAGAGAAAGCGGTCATCCTTTGTCTGGAATGCATGCCTGTGGAATGGTTTTATGCAAAATGTGACCATGCCATCCACAAGCAGCACATTCTGCACAACAGGCAAGCCATGATTGCTGGTTTTTATAAGTACATTCCACCTTCTGTGGCAGTGACTCTTATGGATGAAAAATCAGCGCCTGTGAACAAAGTAAGTGTTTCTCTTAAAATTTGTTATCCATGATACTGTCTTGTCTGGCAGATGTTCCTAAAGATATTATTTTTATCTTTGCTCATTCCTGTAGCATGTTTGCTGCCGGTCAGCTTCAAACCCAGTGTGCCCTGTGGTGACTCTGACTTCACTGTGTCTGCTGGAAGACTAGTCATTCTGGTTTGCGTAAATGGTGTGTAAACTGATACAGCTGCGCTCAGAGAGCGCAAGTACCTCCGCCAATGTACTCAATGTTATTTTTGCCAGTATTAGCTAGCAACCCCTGTGTTTATGCCGTGCTTTAGTCTTGGTGAAAATATGTTTTTAATGTGTTTTTGAGGTAATAATGCCATTACAAATTACTAAGGGTACTTTAATTTCTCTTTTATCCTTGTATTGCTTTTAGGCCAGAATGATCTTCATGTGCCACAAGTGGCCTGCAAGCACTGTAGGAGTCAGTGGACTCCTGAGGTGGCAGATTTTGTAAGAAGTGGATACTGGCCAACCACTATGCAGGCGGCACACTTTTCCATCAAGATCTGTTTGCCTCTTTTGAGGCCATGAAAAGCACAGCCCCGGGGATGTCGCGGCAGGCATTCACAGCAATGCTTGACCAAAGGACCACTTTCTTTTGAATTGCTTTTCACTCACTCTTCCAATCTGCATTATATATTGCATTGTTTAACTATCGGAAATGCAATGAATGGAAAATGTATTAAATCAGGTAAGGTGTAAAAATGAGAAGAACAGTGATTGTCCAATAAAAGGAAAATTACAATGTCGGTTTTTGAGGTGATTAAAACCCTTAAATTTTTATTTTGCAGGTGGGCAAGGTTAATTCAGATGCCTTTCAGAGGAGCTTTTTGCAGTATATTTACTGCAAATTTGAGGAAAGGCATCTGATGGAACTTGAGCCTTTCACATGTCCAGCGTGTGTCCCTGAGCAGCTAGTTGTGTCTCTCGATGGCAACAGGAAGCTGTACAGGTTCCAAAGTGCAAATCAGTGGGTTTCTGTTGCTGATGTTGCTGTTTCTTCATTGTGTCATTTGGATGTATAGTTATTGTCTGTTATTTAGCTGTGATTGCAGTTTTTAAGTGGCATTGTTGCCCAAGACAAATATTCCTCCGGTAACAATAAAATTTATCTTATCCGTATCTTTATCTGCATCTACATTCAGAGAACCCTCATGACAGGCAATACCTAACCTTGCTTTTAAGGGTAACAGTTAAACCTTGTTTTCTGCAGACACATTTGCTTATATGTGTTTCTTGCCAATATTGGAATGCTTTCCTTAAGGGATGAGGAGCCTGGCTTCTTTGATGGAGTCTTCTTGGCCAAAGACTTTAAGGTGTCCAGTTTTGTTGAGGAGGCCCGTGGCGCCGTTAAAAGTGTAAGTTTATCATCAGTCTAAACCAAATAAGTCAGTTTCAACATTTGGTGTGGTTGCTTGCATACATGTCTCAGCAAAAGATGACCCATTTGCCATTTGTGTGATGACCCTGCTTTTAGAGATGAGAAGGGGATGTAAAGCAATGAAAGGTAGCTGTTGTGATTCAAACATCAGCCGTAAGCTTATCAAGTACCACAATAACTGGGTGCTCTGGTGTCAGAGGAGTTGTAGGAAATTTTTGTGGTTTCCATCTTTCTCCCTCTACCTCATTCCATTTCTCTGCTTGAAGAAATACAAATCTATACTCAGCGCCATTAAAAACGCACAGGTGAGGTATGTACTGTATTTGCGGCAAATTGAAGAATCGATTGATTTTTATTGCTTTTCCAGTGAGGCACGAGAGGAAATAAAGAAAAGCGCGTGGTATTGTAATCCTGACGCGCACCACGTGCACGCGCCAAGCACTTCAGTAATAACAAACATTGAGCTGTTTGTGATGTGCACAGTGACACTTGACTTGTTCTTTTTGGTGTGGTCAATAGCCTACATAAGGCCAACAAAAGAAACGAAAAATGCTACTGCATCAAGAAAATGGAACGGCTTGTGACACAGGAGAGAGAAAAAGAGCCTTTGGCATGTTACGGGCAGATCTCAGCCGCCGAGAGGTGGTGCGTCATTTGCACTGTCACCCTTCAACAATCAGTCAGCTGTCTATCCGAGAATGGAACACAGGCACTGTCACTGACCGACCCTGCTTAGGGCAGCCACGAGTGACGATGGCAGCTCAAGAGCGCCGCATCTGGTTACAGCCTGTACGTGACAGATTCCAGACAGCAACCAAAACTGATAATGAGATGAGGGGTCCGAGACGATTGAGGGTGAGCTCAAGTACCATTTGACGCAGTCTACGTGAGCAAAACATGCGTGCACACGGCCCCTTCAGAAAAAAGTGTGTGTGTGTGTGTGTGTGTGTGTGTGTGTGTCCATGATGGCTTATTTTGCACTGTTTACTCATGTTTGCTGGTTCTCTGTGTTCACGCGTGTGTTTGCACTGGGTTCTTTCACTGGTCAGTGTACATACACGTGTGCAGGGCTCTCATCATCATAGCCATCATCCTGGGCTTCTTTGCTGCCATCCTGGCCCTGATTGGGATGAAGTGCACCAAGATTGGTAGCTCGGAAATCGTCAACGCCAAAATCACGTTTGCTGCTGGGATAAACTACCTGATCTCAAGTACCCAACCCTTCACTTTCTCTCACTGGCATATTTGTTTGGTTACCCGGCCTATTAAAATACATGATTGAGGAAATGAGAAGGTATTGGAGTGCGTTGTTCTACTTGGGATTCAAAACTACAACCTCCTGATTTAAAGTTTGATTTCTTCATTACAAGTCTGTAATTATTCCCTCTCTTTGCTAGGGTTTTGTGCCATGATCGCATTCTCCTGGTATGGAAACAAGATAAGAGCTGAATTTGTGGACCCGAATTTCAAAGCACAGAAGTAAGTCACATATTTGAGGCCAAAAACACCATTGTTTTGAGCCTAACTACAGAATATGAGAGCTTGTTCGCAAATTTCTTTTGTCCAAAATGTAGAGCAAGAGCTATGAAAGCAGTCATGATGAGTAACTTTTATACTGCTAGCGACATTGTTCAATGCACACAACTTCCTCCATATGAAGTGTTCACTGTTCAACACTATTCATATAACACCAAGAAATAAAAAGGAAAATTAATCCAGATATCAGCAGTTGGGATCACGCCTGCTTAGCACAAGTTTTCGGAGCTATCAAATGCCCAGTTTCACAGCGATTAAAATTGGTCCCAGTCTAAATATAATTCTGTATCGAGAACCTCCTTTCAAAATTGAAGTGAGTCAGAAACGAGGCATAATCTGTGTCTGAGCAAAGGGTCCAGTGTCTGTTCCTTAACTGTTAGAGAGGAAAAAAATGAGACAATAAATGTGTAAGATTTGAGATTGGAGCGGCGGTTTTTGTGGGCTGGGGGGGATCCGCTCTGCTCATAGTGGGGGGGTTCGTCTACAGTTTCTTCGGTGGAAGAGAGGGCCTTGGCTCCGGGTACAAGCCTCTGCAAAGCTGTACTTAAATAGTAACTATCAGAAACCTGTGTGATACAGACCTTAACTGCCCTTCCTCACCCCTTGTCCTATTTCAGGTCAAAGTACCCGATGAAGCCTGGATCTGCCATGACTGCTCGAACCGGCGCGAGACGACATGCTGCCACCCGAGCTAGGGGGCGGCATAGAGAGCCGAAGGACCAGGGCCACCAGCAGAGATCACTACGCCCAAACTGTCCGATCACTCAGCAGAGATCCCTACGCCCCATCTGCAAAATCACTCAATAGAGATCCCTACGCCCAATCGCCCAAATCACTCAATAGAGATCCCTAAGCCCAATCGCCCAAATCACTCAATAGAGATCCCTATGCCCAAACTGCCAGATCAGTCAGTCGCAATCTTGACGCCCAAACCGCAAGACCTCCCAGCAGGGATGCTTATGTCTAATACACGTCAGTACAGATTAGATATATGAAGTGCCTTACACACTGAAAAGTTGATATTAAGGATACAATTTGTACTAATTTTTGGGTAGCAATTTCGTCACTGTACATACTTCTACACAAATAGAGGGAAAATAAAAAAAGTGAAAGCTAGATCATTGAATCCATAGACAATAGTTTACACCATAACACATTCCTAGAAAGTTAGAACACAGAGAGCCAGTTTCTTTCATTTCAGTTACTGTGGACAAGCTTAATTTATTGTGCTGCATAATTCTGTTGTATCAGGAGGGTCCACATTTTTAAGTCTGTCCCACTATTTTTCACTCCTTTACCTCAGTGTATGTTTTTCGCATTGTTTAATAAAATGTTTAATGCCTGTGCAAAGGAAATTTCCTCTAGGATAGTCAATAATCCTTGATGATGGGCTACAAGGAGATTCAGGGTTTTCATATGTAGCATGAAATACCATTCAAATAACTTCAAAGCAGGATGGGCGAGTGTTTTTTTTCCAGGAGCCGTACATATGAGGATTAATTTAATACTTTTAACCATAATCATCATTATAAATCAGTTTTTTTATGTTCTATAAATATTTTCTTTGAGTGCTCAGGCCTCAGGAGGCACATGGGAAAGGTAGTACGTTTTGAAGCTCTCATATTGCTGCTTTAGGATTTGTTTTCTTGCTGTAACCGATGAACCCCAGTATGCCCGCCGTTTCAGAAACTGCAAAGAAACCAAGCCAATCAAAAAACCCCAAACCAAGGTAATATTTTAAAAAATTAAATGGTGACCTTTCCCATCAAACATACAGCTTCCCAAAAGTAAACTAATAACACTTCATGTGCAGAAGGGAAATGCCTCTTATTAACATCATGTAATACGGGATGCATGCAGCACCTGAT
Source organism: Gymnothorax javanicus (assembly GCA_029692085.1). Taxonomy (NCBI): domain Eukaryota; kingdom Metazoa; phylum Chordata; class Actinopteri; order Anguilliformes; family Muraenidae; genus Gymnothorax; species Gymnothorax javanicus. The sequence continues at coordinate 11,948,191 of CM056205.1, forward strand.
GAGTAAGTGTCTTATTTACCTTCTCCAGCAGAGGGCAATAATCACTGTGGGAAATACAGTACATTGGAAAAGATTGAGCTTGATGAAATATTACTTATTGCGTTAGAAATATTTTTGAATCTGTACAATGTGTTGCGTGAATCATAATTTTAAATAGACTTTTAATCTAGCATTTTCGTTTAAACGATGGCCAAGAAGAAATTTAAATTAAAATCTATTATTTGACACATGAGCATCATTTGAACTCAAGTTCTTTAACTATGAATGTTTTGCCAGTTTTTATATTTATAGACATTAAAGCTTAAAAAAAAAAAAAATTGCACATGTCCAAGATAAAATTTGAGCTGAAGTAAAATAAAAGCAACATCATGAAAAGAAAAAAACGATAATTAAGAACTGTGATTATTTTTTTTTTTTTGAAAACCTTTTTGTTGTGTAAATATTCATCTACCTGTACATTTGCATAAATGCTTGTATGTATGCATGTACATATAAACAGCTTCTGGTTTTTATAAACTGCTTAATAAAATGCAACATACAAATACAGAATACTTTTTTAAAGTACACTTTCTGGCACATAAGTCAATGCAAGACACTTCATTTGACATTGATATATCACAAAAGGATCATACTTTACTAAACAATCATTGTCTCAGTTCAAAACCTGCATTTCTGCAATTGGTAGAACACACGAAGAACTACCACACCCGGCCAAGAAATAGAAGTATAAATTCCTATCTTGAATAGTTCAGCAAACTGTATGCAAGATACTCAGATATGAAAGTGAGGTAGCTCTCAAACCTCAAAAAATGTTGGCGATGATAATAAAAGCACAAGCTGGTGTCAACTCACACTTCGGAGTAAAAACAGACGTGGGAGAATAACTAATGGAAAAATCAACATCTACAGTCTTCGTAAGGAGTTGGCCCCTAATAGCTGTCAGATCAGCTTTACGCACCTCAGAAGAGTCTGAAAGTGTGAAGCAGGGGTAGATATCTTTCGTCGAAGAGATATTCCCTCATTTAGCATTTTGAATAAGGTGACAGAGTGCTGTCTAATATATTGTTCCAAAATCACCTGAGTTCAGTTGGTTTGAGATCTGGTGCCTGATGGTGGTAGCATATGCTTAGGATCATTTTCATACTCATAAAATCGCTCTGTGACCCCTTGTGACCCGTAAGGCTTGGGCCATTGTCATCCTGGAAGAGACCACTCCCATCATGGCAGGAATGCTTCATCATAGCATATAAAGGTGACCACACAGAATAACTCTGCACTGATGTGCAGCGACCCTTCTACCTTTAAGGGGACAAGTGGATGTAATCCATGCCAGGAACATGAACAAAAGCCTCTGCATTTATGATGTCTGTCCAGACATGTACTCAGGCCTTTCCTTTAATTTGTCACCCCTCTGCATATCAATAAAATCAAGATATAAGAGACATATCCACCCAGCGGATAAAAAAAAAAAAAAAGACCCGGTCCTGAATGTGCTCGGCTAGTGAGGCCAGAACAGAATCCCTTTATAACCAGAAAAATAAAACACGGACCGGTTTAAGAAATTAATTTATTGCTAATGTGTAGATGTATCAATATTGCCAAAAACAATGGTCCTAAAGGTAGTTATTGCAACTTCTGTCCTGACCAAACCACTTCCTTGAGTTTTTTGTTGATGTAAAATCACTTTTTGAACACAAACATGTATTTTAAGGTGACCCATGAAAATGCATATGTGAAACCACAAAGGAAATATTTGCCTACAGAATTAAGCAAGGTGTTATCTTTTCCCTCAGAGGCAGTAGCGGTACATGAGTGCACAAGGTCCTGTAACGAGTCAAAGACCTGAACAATTATGAAACTTAGCGCTGCCATTTTCTCATGACTTCAGTTAATAAACAAGGCTTGACACACATGCCCACATAGTATTCAGAAGTATACCAAATACAGTTAATTCATAAGAATACTCAAATTATAATTACAATTATAGTTACTGTCAACAGGCACGGTGTAATATTTTTTCACATCACCTAGAACCTTCCATTATTGCTGTGATAATAGTTACCAAACATGAGCCACCCGTACACAGCAAACCTCCACCTTTGAAAAATTGATCCTCAGCCATAAAAATCACATCTTTACTATTCTGTCCCAAGAAGCTACCAGAAATATTTTTGTTAACCTGATTTAAATAGCCACACAAACAGACAGACAGGGATGGCGTGATCTCTACACTACAGCACCACTGGCGATGGCTGACAATTTAATAGGCACAGAGATCATACAGTTGCAAGAAAAAGTATGTGAACCCTTTGGAATTACCTGGATTTCTGCATAAATTTTTCATAAAATTTGATCTGATCTTCATCTAAGTCACAACTATAGACAAACAGTCTTCTTAAACTAATACCTCACAAACAATTATATGTTTTCATGTTTTTATTGAACACAACATGTAAACATTCACAGTGCAGGGTGGAGAAAGTATGTGAACCTTCGGATTTAATAACTGGTTGACTCTCCTTTGGCAGCAATAACCTCAACCAAACGTTTCCTGTAGTTGCAGATCAGACCTGCACAATGGTCAGGAGAAATTTTGGACCATTCCTCTTTACAAAACTGTTTCAGTTCAGCAATATTCTTGGGATGTCTGGTGTGAATCGCTCTCTTGATGTCATGCCACAGCATCTCAATCGGGTTGAGGTCAGGACTCTGACTGGGCCACTCCAGAAGGCGTATTTTCTCCTGTTGAAGCCATTCTGTTGTTGATTTACTTCTGTGCTTTGGGTCATTGTCCTATTGCATCACCCATCCTCTGTTGAGCTTCAATTGGTGGACAGATGGTCTTACGTTCTGCAAAATGTCTTGATAAACTTGGGAATTCATTTCTCCGTCGATGATAGCAATCCGTCCAGGCCCTGAGGCAGCAAAGCAGCCCCAAACCATGATGCCCCCTCCACCATACTTCACAGTTGGGATGAGGTTTGATGTTGATGCGCTGTGCCTTTTTTCCTCCACACACAGCGTTGTGTGTTCCTTCCAAACAACTCAACTTTGTTTTCATCTGTCCACAGAATATTTTGCCAGTAGTGCTGTGGAACATCCAGGTGCTCTTTTGCAAACTTCAAACGTGCAGCAATGTTTTTTCGGACAGCAGTGGCTTCCTCCGTGGTGTCCTCCCATGAACTCCATTCTTGTTTCATGTTTCACTTACAGTAGATTTGTCAACAGAGATGTTAACATGTGCCAGAGGTTTATTTAAGTCTTTAGCTGTCACTCTAGGATTCTTCTTCACCTCATTGAGCATTCTGCGCTGTGCTCTTGCAGTCATCTTTACAGGACGGCCACTCCTAGGGAGAGCAGCAACAGTGCTATACTGTCTCCATTTATAGACAATCTGTCTGACTGTGGACTGATGAACATCAAGGCGTTTAGTGATACTTTTGTAACCCTTTCCAGCTTCATGCAAGTCAACAATTCTTAATCGTAGGTCTTCTGAGAGCTCTTTTGTGCGAGGCATGGTTCACATCAGGCAATGCTTGTTGAGAATTGGGCATGAAATAGGGCAGTTTCAGGAAATCGGAGAAAGTTCCCAGTTTACTATATTCGGCTTTTTCGTGAAGTGGCCCAAAAAAACAGTGCAAAAAGGGTTAATACCGCACCCAGCCACGAAACTCTCTTTACCCCTGACACTAGAGATGCTGAGTGTCAACATGAGCCATATTTCGTCACTTCTGACTTAGGGCACATGGAGAAATTGCAGTGTGCAAATGTGGTAATTTGACCTTTCAGCAGCAAAAAGCGCCCCCTATACTTGTGCGCCTTTAGTCAGCCGCCGTAATTTTCATCCAAATCAAAGTAAGAGGTCCAAACCTATAATGACATGCATAAAATACCTTGGCTGACTTAGGGTGCAAGCCACACAACCCCTGGGAAAGTGTACATAATTACAAAAAGTAGTGATTTGCAGCGCCACCTGTGGGCTGCTCCCCAGGAAAGCCGCCAAAATTTTCACATTTTTGGAGCGTCCATACCCGATAGACTTGCACAAATGAAAATCAATTTGGCTCACTCAGGGCACACAGAAATACAAGCATTCAAAAACCTAATTTTGGTGATTTTGCCATTTTGGCTGATTTTGACCCCAGTATTCCAGGACCCCCTAAAAAAAAAAAAAAAAAAAAAAAGCAGTCCCTATTAAGGATAGAAAATGTGATTTTTGTTCGTTTCTAACACACATCTATCAATAAGGAAATTTCAGACAAATCCGAAGGGGTCATGAATCACCGCATACCTGACTCTTATAAAAACTGGCTCTTAATATTGTCTCAAATAACTCATTCTTAAGTGGAAAATAATAATGCAATAGTGGAATTACATTTTCATTTTAATATTGTCCCCTGTGGGCTTCCATAGAGTTTGTTATCTGTGCAACAATGCTGTAAAGTGATAAACGTGCCGTTGCGATGATGATTTCAATAGTCGTCGTCGTCGCTCCAGTCACTGATTGTCATCTGCTGATTGCCACTGCTCTTCAGTGCACTACTGGTGCCCCCCTTCTGCGCACCTGACCAAAGAGAGAGGATACAGGCGATTACAGGCGATAAAAGGGCATAATCCAACCCAGCTGCCAGGTCTACTTCCAGACAGCGTTAGCCTGCTCCCAACACATCACACGCACAGGATCAAATAATTCATTCATTAATTCATCCATGCAGCAAATGTCATCACTTACAGAGAATCTTTTATGGCCTTTTAAATACTGTTATGTACCTACTTCTCTTCCAACAATTTTACAGATATAGACTCCAAACCCGGTTTCTCTGATTTGTTCTGCTCCCATGTAGCGGGCGTGCATTTTGTTTTTTGAAACAATAGGGCAGTCCCATGTTATTATGTTTTTTAATCTCTCGTTCGTTCAATAATCAGCTGCATCTGTTTCGGGGTTTGAAGCTGTTGTGTGGGACACATGGAAACGGTTGCCATGAGCTCGGATCACTTTGAATTTTCTGGAGGAAGTGCGCTTCCTAGTTCATTCTACACTGCTAAGTGCCCCTTACCAGACCACAGCTCATAACTCCGAATTGGTCAGAAAGGCCTATCTCACACTTTACAGGCAGCTTTGCAGGCACCCCAAGTGACCAGTAGGGGTCACTGAAATATGATAAGATGCAAATTCTTCAACATGGATACCGACAGCTTTCAATGTCACAACCAATGACAGGTTAACCTGCCCAGCTGCACAGAAAGTGCATCTCTCCAACATGTCTGAACAAGTCTGACCCATGAGCAACAGGGTAATCTGTCATGGTCAGCGCTTTAGAGAAGGACACACACAAAACAAGCGTGTAAAATGCAAATAAAACAGCAAGCACTAATTTGCTGACAAATTTCACCCAGCATTCAACTGAAAAAGTACTGACAAAAAATAAGTAATGTTTTAACCCATCAGCTTATATGTTTTCCCTTTTTTTTGGCCATTTTGACTTGGGAGAGTTACCATCACCTCTCCTTTCATTGGCACTCAGTAGTCATTCTGGAACTGACGAGACTGATATTTTGAGTGTCAAATAATTGGTTCAAAAGCACTTTTGACTGACATAGTACTTTAGTTGGTCAACAATAGTCTGGGTTCTCATTTCTAATATTTTTTGCATCATAATTAACCCTTTTACTAGGAGAGTGGTCTGGGCTGCTGGCAGGCTAGCGAAGTACCTGCACTCTGTGACTACAAAACCATGCTTTGGCATCATGGCTTGGCGTCATCCTGCTGGAATAAGCAGGGGTGTCCTTGAAAATGGAGAAATAGAGGATAACTGGAAGGAAGCATATGTTGTTCTAAAATGCGCACGTACCCTTCAGCATAAATTGTGCTTTCACTGATGTGTAAGAGGCCCATGCCATGGATGGATATGCAGCCCCAGAGCATGATAGTCACTGGTCTCTGCACATGCTGCTGATAAATCAGGATAATCGTTCTCCTCTCTGGCCAGAAAAGTGGACGTCCATCATTTCCAAAAACAATTTGAAAGATGGACTCTACAGATCATTGCACTCCTTTCCACTTCCCTGTCAGTCCATTTCAGATGAGTTTGAGCCCAGAAAAGTCAGCAGTGCTTCTGAATGGTGTTGATGCAGTACATGGCCTCCTCCTTTAGAGTCTTTACTTGCGTTTGATGACGCCACGACGAAATGCGCAGACACTGACACGGGTCTTCTGAAGCATTTACTACTCATGAGGTTATGTACATCACAGAAGCATGCTGGTTCATAATGCAGTGCTGTCTGAGGGCTCAAAGGACAGGCACATCTAATATTAGTACTCATTCTTCTCCTTAAAGCACTTTTACGCACTTTTCTCAACATTTTGGACTGACAATAGTGAAATCCTCAAATCCAGTCCAATCGCATGAAGAGAAATGTTCTTGAGCATTCTTGATTATCTGTTCATGTAGCTTTTGACAAAGTGACAAACCTCAAAACCATCTTGCTGATTAACAACTGCAGCTTTTGAGACAGCTCATTTTATACCAAATCACAACTGAATCGCCTGTGACCCATCAATAGGAGCGATCTGATATACTATACGGCACATCGCAAGGCGGACATGCTTGCCGATAATGACGGCTCAACGGTCAAATGTCGACGAGTGAACTTCCACTCATATCCACGCGCAGTCGAACGTTAGCTAATACAATGGCGATTTATCGCGTTTAGTTCTTGGACGTGAACTCCGGCTATGACTCGAATGTAGCGTTTATTTGAATTTTGCGGTATTTTCATATTCATATCTTTGTATCCACGATGGTATTCGACTGCGAAGCTGGGCAATGCTCATCGCATTTCGTCATGCATGCACTGACTTGGCGAAGCTCATCTTATTACCGGAAGTGCGGACGTTGACAAAAAATCCACTTCCTTCATCTCATCTCCCGATTTACGACAGTTTTGCGCTATATCAGATCGCTCCTATTGGATTACCCTTGGATTATTCAAAATGGGATGTTTTTTGAAGATTCCACAATTCTTTCCAGTGTAAACTGTTTTGGAATGTGTGTGAGGTATCAAATTTGGAATTTGCAAATACTTCCAAAACTGATAAGGTTAAACTAAATATTTTTCCTAGTACTTTGTTCAATTAAATTCAGGCGATATAGAATTTACAAATCACTTACTTCTGTTTTTATTTGCATCTTACACACTGTCCCAATTTTGGAGGATTTGAGGTCATACATGTGAGCTTTACCCAACTCACCACAGAGACTGTGACTGTGAGCACTGTCCTAAGTACTATTGGGCAGTCCAAAAGGGAAAAAGGCATAAAAATACATAAAGCAGCCACAGGAATCATTACAGAACCTCAACAATGTCTTACCAGCAAAACTATCAGAAAGAGACATTATATGTACATCCATTCCAGTCTGCTGTGTCTGCCAAATACCTTAACCCTCTCTTTCAGATGTGCTCACCTCTGTCCTGTCCCTTTCCTGTAGGAGAGGCCCAGGCGCTGGTGCTGGAGTCATGGATCTTTTTAAGCGCGACCACAGTGTCCTGTTTGCGGGCCGATGGCTCATCCTCCAAGGACGAGATCTCCCAGTCGTCATCGTCGTCCTCATCTATTTTGGTGCGCTGAAAAACGCCAAAGGGAAAGAATATACAGCGGGCGTAAAATCGAACTGTTTTCAATCAAACAAATGTTTTATTCCAAAACAGTGGACTGCCACTGCAGCCCAGGTGCGTTTGAGCAAATATAAGGTGAGGATGTTCTTCAGTCACAGGTTTAATGCATATTTCACTATCACAGCTGATGCCTCCTTAATTAGAACAGCGACTGCCTTTCAAATCACCAAACAAGTTACTTGTTAAAATCAGGAGAGTCATGATGTTATTGGAAATGACTGAAAAGAAAAGATTTGGGTCATTTCACTCCAGGATATACCTTCTAGCAATTATTTTATGATTATAACCTTATAAATAATGGAGTATAAAAGTACGCAATTTCAGACACAGTATAACGGCAGTGTCTTTTAATTGTGCAAATCTAAGCAGCAATGGCAAAACAACTCCAGCAGCCAAAGTACAGCCCGAAATGTGAACACAATCAGCCCAGCGCAGCAGTTCTTAGAAAGTATCAATGAGTCAGTCCAGTGCAGTGTGTTTATTTCAAAGCCTAGAGGAGCACAGGGACAGCCTGAGTGCTAATCACTGCTCCTCACACTTTTCCCTCTCAGGTTTACCAGTAAAGCCCCAAACACAGGTGAGGACACGCACAACACCTTCACACCTGCAATTACCACACTGCAGCACTGCTCAGATTTCACCGCCCCGAGTGAAAACAAACAGGCAGCCAGGTTTTTCCAGAAAATACGTTAACTGTATTAAGCTTTTCATCCTGCGTACACTCTCAGAAATAGGGGTACAGCAGGAGTCCATTTCTGTTCCCCAAGGTACATTCAGCACTTATGTACCCCCTAGGGCTAATCGTAGGACCTCAGGGGAACCTGTGTGAACCTTTTTAGGGTCTAAAAGGTACTTTTATGTTCCAAAGTAAATAGGTACCCACTTCTGAGGGTACAACAGCAGCACCTTTGACGGTACCGTCCCAGTGATAAAACTTCTACCCCTAAAGGCACAAATAGGTACTTTTTTCTGAGAGTGTAGCCAATTAATGTGAAACATGGAGCATTGCCCAGCGGGTGACACATAAAAGACTTTAGTCCAGGACAGAACGACTTGATTCAGAGAGACGTAGCACACTGCAGTTAGAATCTGCCACACCGTGTCTGTATAAAACGTGGACACAGCACCCGGGTCTGAAAAGTGAGGCCAGTGCAGAAATCTCTTAGAATTGCATTGTATTTAATGGCCAGCAGATGGCGATGTCGGTGGTTGCAGAAAGAAGTTCAACGCTATAGAAGTCTGAGAAAATGGCCCTACTTTCCCACCTGATTTATTATTTCAATAATGAGTTTCCACATTATTTTATGGTATCTATCGCAAGTTTCAAGTCCCCTTCGATATATCATGATGTTCATTTTTGTGAATTATGGTACCAAATAGACTAGAATAAAGGATAAAACCAGATATGCTTTAGGGCCATGGCTATCGTCTGGTCCTCGTCTGATACGGTCAGATCCACCCGTAAATCCATCCCTCACTCCTCCCTGGATCTTCAATTCATGCTCTCATCCAATAGGAATCACAAAATGACAAAATGGCACAGTTCAAATTGCCAAAATCGAGGTTTCCTAAATGGTATGCAGAAACCAATGGGTGCCGTCACGGTTGCATCGTCAATCTTTTTATACAGTCTATGGTTCAGCCCTTAAAGGTCCGACGTCACAATTACATGACTAGAATGTTCTTATGACCTGGACCTTCTAATGAGATGCAAAAATCACTCCAGGTAAGTGAAAGCAACAGTTGAGCAGCAGAGCTGGAAAAGATGTTAACTCAAGTGTTCGAGAGCATTGACTAAACAAAGTACATCTCTTTTCAAAGGGCCTCTTTTCAAAGGTCGAGGCCTACTCATGTGGGCCCGAGAATACAAGCGCAGGCTGTCACAGCAGGTCGATGAAACGATCACAGATGGTGCGGTGTTAGCACTGCAGTGACTCTGGCTCCGGGATCAACGGGCAGAGCAAAGTGGCCTCTCTCCAGCTCACGGCTGCTAAATATTGCCAAAACCACACCTTTGCGGTCAATGCAGGCGATACCCTGCTCTCTGTTGCGCTCTGTACATTAAATTGTTTCATCTCTGGCAAGCATGGCGTCCAAACATTTACGCCTGGACAACCGCCAGACTCTCGCGAATCCTGATTGAATTCATTTTATTTATTATTCATTACGTAACTCACAATGCAGTCTTGTGGTCGTTAGATAAAAATTTCTTAATCCTCTCTTAACTGTTTAGCCACCAATGCAATTTCAGTTACGCTCTCATCTCGGGCAGAAGCAATCCAGACCAGCAGTTCCTGAGTTTATGATCCCGTCTTTACTCCAGATAGGAAAACAGAATTACAGGACCATCCTAACCACCCAAAACATCTGAAAAATAGTCTTAAATTTATCAGCCCAAATACAGTCTAAACTTAAATATTAAGCCATTAGTACTGCTGTAAACAGAAAGTTGGCCGAACTTGAGCACAGCCACTGACGACTATCTAGCTGACTAGCAGCATAGCTCTTGGTTAAGTTTGTCCACATTAACCCCTTTGCGCAGAATACAAATAATGCCAATTTTTTCCCGTTATGCATGAGCCTATTTAGGCTTTATGACTCAGTATCTGCGTCACAGGGACTCTGGAAAATTATTCCAGTGAAGCAAGATATTTGGAAATTCAATTTAGGAATTAAATTTTAGAATTTACGGACACCAGCGTCTATATCTGTGCAAAGGGTTACCATGACATTACGTTCATTTATAATACGTAAAATGGCGAGTGCAGACAATGTTGATAAAGAGGCTTAATTCTGAGCCAAACAATGAGTTGCTGTTTAACAATAAACATAATTAGTAGTCGTCTTTCCAGGGCTATGATACAGAGACTGATAGAGAAAGTTAAGGTAAGTTAAGAATGGCTTCTGTAAACTGAATTTGGGAATAAACATGTCTTAACTTAGGACTTGAGATAGGAAGTTTGTGTAATACCACCCAAGGATAACGGGCAGATGTTACTTGCTCACATCTTCAAAAAATCAGAAGCCAGGAAAAAACATGAGATCTGGTGCAGCTGCAAACAGCCTGAGGCCAGAGACAGCTGCTTTGGGCATGAAAAAAAATCACACACTAAAGAGGCAGGTAAGAGAAAGAGTTCAGTAAAAAGAGAAAGAGACCAATTGTATGAACTGTGTATGTGTGTGTCAGTGACTGTGTGTGCGTGCATGTGTACGCACACGTGAGTGACTCACTGAGAGACGTGTTACGGCAAGAGGTCAGAGGATATGGAAAACACCAGCAGCCCTCATTGTTTTCTCTGGCAGTGCAGACTCGCTTCACTTAACAGCCAGAACACAATGCCCATCAAACATGCCGAGTCAGGAGGGCCTACAGCGTTTCTCATTTCAGTTATACACCGTAACATTACACAAGACGCCAATTCTACAGCCACGATATACAATGGCTCCATGGTATACAACCAAACAGTCCAAGTTATTACTGATGTTAAAAATTAATTGGATATATACAGAAGTTAGTATCTAAAGAACAAAAGCTCCACATAATGGAAGGGGGCATCTCAACTCAACTGACAGGACTGCATAAGCTCACTGCTGAGTGACACACAGAAGCCATTTTGTGCCAGAATATCATAGAAACTCAGGAATCATACAACATACCCAAGTGTAAATCCAACTCCTAGTGACCACTCTTAAATTCTGTGCATACCACGCATTCCAATGCCAAAACAAGGCTTGACGAGCAAAGATAAGAATGGGCGCGTCCCGAACAGCGTCTCACTGTTGTGTCCCACAGTGCACTGGGGATACGAGACTGCACGCTGATCTTATTTTTCATCGTTTTCCAAAAGATTATCTTTGTAAGGAAAGATGAAGGGCCAGAACTACAGGGGTTTTTATGATCGCGACACACGTTTCCAGTGGTTCTGTTTATCGAGGCATTAGCAGTGGCCTGATCAGGTCACGTCTTCGAGTATTAGATGCTGTTTATTGCATAACTGAATTGAGCAATTTAATAAAAAACCAACGTAATTTCTGTAAGCTCCAGAATAGTAACGCCATCATTCTGCTAACTTACACAGCGATAAAGCCATCACTTTCGCGTTTGAATTAGCAACGGCTTGTATTGATCACTTTCACGTCATGAGTTGGAAAAAGTAAAACAGTTAAGTGAAAAAGAAAAATATGGAATAAATGCCAAATCACGGTTCTCTTCTATGGGCAAGCCATTGCAAACATCATGTAAACAAAGCTAGCAATCCAGTTGCGCGTCAAAAACCTCGCTTAGAACAAAACAGAATATTCGTCACCTCAGTGAAACACCTGAGCCAAGAAGAGTCATCAGAAAGATTTCCGCATCCGCAGGTCAAATACTTCATGGCCCCCCACCTCCCCCTCACCCTCACCCCCCCTCTCACCTTGAGCTCCTGCACCGCCTCCCTGACCACCTCCTTATTGGCTGGCAGCAGAGCCATGCCCCCAGGGGGCTGTCGCTGGCTCTGGTCCTGCAGCTGTCTCTCTGGGCTCTGCCGCAGGTTCTTCACACACAAGCCTTACAGCGGGAGAGAGGAGAGACCTGAGTCCTGCATACGAGGCACTGCCATGCCATACAAATATCTGTACCCAATGGGCCATCTAATGAAGCAGGATTAGCTGACTTGGCTAGAGTTAGCTGGATAACTTCACTACGTAAAATCCAGAATTGAACTTTTAACTGGTGTCCGGGCTTGAGATCCCAGGAGGTTTCGAGTTTTACTGTTTACAGACACCCAGCCAACTTGGTCCTATGACTGCGCGAAAGAAACCTCTGGCGTACTGAAGCTGTAAAAATCTTAATTCAGAGGAACCCTGTTAATCGCAGGTAGGAAAGGTCACAAGCAAAGCCGTATCAGATTCTCGAAGGACTACCATGTGGCTTTGGACCTGCCAGTAAACTCCACGACCATCAAACATTTCTGTATTACAGGACCTTCGAAATTACAATAAAGACTGTCCACTGCCACAGATCTAACCTGTAAATCAGGGCTGCCCAATCCAGTTCCTGCAGATCTACCATCTTATAAAATTTTACTCCAACCCTAACAAAGCACCCCTGACTCTCCAAATTGATGACACAGCAGTATCTCCAGCAGTTGTGCTCTGTAGCAGAACTGAAATGATGAAGGCCAGGACGGAAAAACTCCATGACCAGGGTCGAGTAGCACTACATCAAATGACCCAAAAAACAGCATCTTACGGAAATGATACGGTTATGCCAGCTGAAGGACAGAGCTTTTGGAGCTAAGAGCACAGGGCTCAACGGCAGGGCACCACAGTACCTGTGGCTCCACAGCTCTAAGATTAGTAAGAGAGCCCCACTCACCTTTCCTAGCCTTTCCAATGTTTCCCCTACCATTATATTAGGGGGGCGCCCCGCCCCCCCAACGGAACCCCCCCCCCCCTTTGAAGGTCGAGTTAATTTTATTTTATTTTCTATATAGCGCCAGATCACAACAGAAGTCACTTGTGACCCCGGATCACAAAACCAGTCGTAAGTCGCACGAGCCCATTTTGCGCTAAAGCCGTCTAATACATTTTACATTAAAATGATCGATTTTTCGATTTGTGCATTAAACATTACAAAAATAACTTAACCCATTAATGACCACTGTCCCATTTCTGGGACATGGCACATTTTAACCTCTGTAACCCAAGTGAATGCGTTACTGTGACTAAGCTGCTGTAGCTTAATCAAAGGAAGTAACTCGCATCCAGGAAAAGTGCTTATGAGAGTAGTCTCCTTTACAGCAGTGGTGGGGCCGCCATTTGCATGAATTTCTCGAATCTGTAACAGCACTATGTGACGCTCCAAGAGGTGTGTGCGTCATTTTTTCTGACTGAGGCACATTTTTTTATCACACTAAAGACAAGAATTGGAGATTATAGCATTGTCTAAATATGTTTTTCTCAGAATGATGATTTTATGCTTTCAACAATCTGTGTACATTCGTGAAGGAACATACAACTTGGGGTCCTCGATGACAAAATAAATATTTTTCCCCAGAATATAAGTGTTGAATGTTCATTGTGCGCCATATCCGATAGTAAAAGGTAACTTTTACTTTGAAAAGAAATTTGGGCATTAATGGGTTAAGATACCATTCCAAGAGAGTATTTCGCAAAAATCCTACCATAGGTGCCTCCAAACTTGATTTTGGAGAAGTGGGTGGTAAAAATCTTTGTGTAATTAGCCCCAAAAACAATGAAAAATGCGCCGACAAAAGCGGCCCAGTTGGGGATTCCCTCTATTTGATTATTTATAAGATGACTACGTATGATCAAACGTGAACCAATAGGAGACGTCAGAACAAACCGCACTTGGCGTAATCAAAGACAGGCCTTCCCAATAAACACATTTTTTTTTTTTTAAACCGGAACTTTTACTTTTACTCTACTACATTTAAAAGATAAAAAGTATACTTTTACTCTGTTTCTTCGACACTGGCCACCTAATTACTCGTTCCAAATTAAAATGTGAATGTAATTCATCATTTAAGGATTATCTGGATGTGGCGTGTTCGAGAAGAACAGCGGTGCTCGGCAGGCTATCTAGAGCACTTTGTGCAAATGTATTTTCCAGCGGATAGGGAGCAGCACATTTGTGCACCCAGTTCCAATATACCTCCACTAGATGGCATCCCCTGATCAGTTATTGAATATTTACTAGCAAGCCGAGTTCGCTCCAATCCCTGTCTTTCAGGAGTTACCTGAATTAAACTCCTCAGCTAAGCCTGATGTGCAAACTGCTCAATATCCTTGTCCATAGTATCTAGGAGGGTCTGTCTGCAAGCTGCAAGATGGAGGCGTAACGTGTAGTAGGAGGCGTGTCTTGCACTTTTCTAAATCGCGGTCCACGCGAGATCTTCCTCTTTTTTTCTTTTTTTTTGTATAAAAGATTTAATTTCTCCGCCATGCTCACTAGCGCGGGAAGTGCCCCCCCTCCCTTTTGCAGCCCCTCCTGATGTCAGCTGCAGGCTGGTCTTGGATGTCACAGTAATTTTAACAGTGAAAATTCAAACAGAAAAATAAACGCATCAATTGACTTAAAACCCTTTTGTACAGTCTGTGTCAAATACTTGTGTTTAAAAAATTTGGGTTGAAATATTATCAAATTATTCATTTATGTATTGAGGAAACTCTTTCTCAAAGAAGCGGAAGGCGCGGACACAAACGCATTGACATGTTTAAAACGGCGAACAGCAAGCAGAGAGGATATCTGATTTTTTTTCCTCCAAACAATATTTCTGAGAAAACTAAAGTAAGTGATACAAACACTTACATCACTCGTGGAGGGTGATGAAAGAACAGTACAAATGATGGAAGCAACACTACTATCATCGCAATAGCTATCACCCAGGACTAGCTAGCTTGTTGCTCCGGTAGAGAGCATCAACACGGGCTCACTCACTTAAAGGGACCTATTTTGCTATTTTTCCAAGTTTATATTTTGGTCTTTGACTCCCTAGAGTACTCCTGATCGTGCAAAGTAAAAAAAAAGGGTATTTATTTCGCTCATACTGCCATCCTCAAAAAACTGCATTTGTAGTACATTGTAGTGTCTGCCTGAAACGCCTCACTGGGGTGGCTCTTCGCTATATTTACTCCCCGTGTACCCACTTTCTTCTGACTGGCCAGCTCTGTGGAGGGCGGAGTTGGGCGGACGAGGCTGCAGAACGCAGTTTTCCTGTCCGGCTCCCCAGAGTGAAACCTGAGACACGTCTGCAATCTGATAAGGAAGCGGGCGGGCAAATTCTGCAATCTAACGTTATACTTGAATATAGATCTAATGACATGATCTTGTTCTAACAAACGCAGCGGCGAAAGTGGAGGACGGAGTGCGAATATCTGTCAGCGCAAGCTCAAATTTGCTATCGGCTACAGTTTTGCATGGCAACAGTTGGTGAGTACCGCGGTTTTCTACTCCCAGCTAGGATGCAGGGGAAGCTAGAATCCACCCCATATAGACACATTTGTAGAACGGGTCGACATGCCCAAGTGTAGACCGGAGACCGAAGAAATCCGGTGGGTCTGAGTTTAGAGGGAAACATGGACAGTGAGGAGCAGCTAAAAGTGGACCAACAGCTTATGGACTGCCGGGTGTGTATTAGGACCTGCTGGTTTGTGTGCGTTGTTAGCATGGAGAAACGAACAGCTTCTGCGCTGGTATATGACGGAGGGGCGAAAGCTCCAGGCTAAACGGCCTTTTCGGAAATTGCCCATGGTAATGGTTTACTTACTGCGTCGGAATGACAAGCGTTTCCTCGCGGAGAATGGGCGCGTTATGGATTGTGCGCAAGAGCAAGCTAGAGCTCCGGTTATGTTATGAGCATAATACAGGTTTTACAGACCGTAAGTTCCGTCTGCGTGAACCGTTGCTTATGTGGAGCTAGCGAATCGATCACTTTGACAGGAAATAATTTAATATTCAATCGCCGATTTAATATTCAATCGACAGCAATGCAGAGAAATCGTTTGTGATACCATACACGTTATAGCCTGTGCTTTTCCCTATTGCTTTCACCGGTAGCATCAGAGAGCTTGCTTAGACATTGGGGATGTATCAGGCTGACCCCGGTCATGGATAAGTAAAGCGATCGTTTCACAAGCACCCAAAAACTCACCCCAAGCTTTGTAAAACCTACGTCTGGTCTAACTGCAGCCCAACTCGGCAGACACATACAGCACCTCTCCGGTTAGCTTCAACTGTAGTGGCTACAATCAGGCAACGTTATGATGAAACTGTCACATTGATGCTTACTGAAGTAACACAAGCATACCGATCAGAATCGCTGCATATAAGTTAACCAGGAGCATTTTTAATTAGCAGAGCAGGGGAACTAACATGCAGTAGCTGATAAGTGGTCATGACTTTGAATGTAATCTGTCGCGCGAAAAATTCGTTTCGTGTCCGATGTGAAAGCAGCTTTATGGATAGTACGCGACAGCTAGAGAGAGCTCGGTTATGTTATGAACATAATACAGTCAAGCTCGGTTATGTTATGAACATAATACAGGTTTTGCAAACCGTGCGTTCGTTCTTTGCGGACAAGTTGCTTATGTGGAGCTAGCGAATCGATCACTTCTACAGGAAAGAATTACCTATTTAATCTCCGCCTTTTCCGGCTTTTTTATTAGCCACAACAATTTCTAAGGGGATGAAATTATGTCAAGGTAGTGCAGAGAAATCATTTGTAAACCGGTAGAGCTTCTGCGTTTCGCATTGCTTTCATGGTAGCACCAGAGAGCTTGCTCAGACATTTGTGAAGTATCCTGCTGATCCCGGTCATGGATAAATGAAGCGATCACTAACTGTAGAGGCTACAATCGGGCAACGTTATGATGAAACTGCCACATTGATGCTTACCAGTAACACAAGCATACCGATCAGAATTACTGCATATAAGTTAACCGGGAGCATTTTAATTAGCCGACACGCAAACTAACATGCAGTAGCTGGTAACCGAGCGGTCATAACACGCAGAGACAAACCCTTGCAATACAGGTTTTACAGACAGCAAGTTCTGTTACTGTGAACAGTTGTACCAAGCATCCAAATTACAAGCAAGTATTAAAAGTTAGCTTCAAATGAGGTTTATGTTCACACACCTTCTGTAGAATTTCCCCTGATATCACTCTTGCATATTTAGGACACAAACATTAGCAACAGTAACTTGGCTACGTTAGCCGCAGTGCTACAGCCACAATCAACTGGCTAACATCTCAGGTTGGCTTATGCAGTAAAAGCAACTTACAGCTTCTGTGTCTGTGAGTCATGGACAGTCGCGACCGATACAGGGTTTATCTTCAGATATTTTACCAAGCCTGCGTTTGAGGCCAGTTGTTAGTGCTAACTATCGCTAGCAGCCCTGCTAGCCACCCGTAACACGTTAGCTTCACTTACATTATTTGCTGTTATATCGTTACTTACAACGTGTGGCTCCGAGCACTTTATCGATGTAGCTGCTTCAGGTTTGAGAAGCAGCTGAAACGCTTATCCTGTGTTGAATTATCCTTTATTGACAAAGCTGTCTTTGGTGAAATGCTGAGCAAAATCAGCTAACGTTCCCTTTGGCCGTGGCTTTTTGCTGCCAGCAAACAAAAAAAGCTACCCACTGATTTCTGGTGGCATCGTCTTTTGGACGAAAAATCGTTGTTTTTCTTCGCGTCCAAAAGTAAACGGACAAGCAGCTTTGGGAGAGATACTGACAAAATTGCACCTCAAATGATCTGCGGTTCTTCTTTTGTATTTCCAAAAGTGAAGATGCTACTAAAGTATGATCTGCCGTTGTTAGTGCCTGCTAGAATAGTTTCCGGTGTGGGCAGGTCCAGCGCCATGATTGGCTCTGGCTAGGTCTGTACTAATTGGATGGCACAACCTGAGGTCAGGTTTTACCCAGATCTCGTGAAGATTTCGGGAGGAGCTGTTCAGAGAGGAAATCACGCTCACAAAATCACGTTCTTGGATTACGGCAAAACCCCTGTATCTTATGTTTAGAAACTTTTCAGAGGTTGAGCATGGACAACCAACATTATAACATTACTAATATGTATTAAAAGAAGGATCAGCATAATAGGTCCCCTTTAAGCGCTGCCGTGCACTCGGCATCCTTTCTAGAGAACATCGTATTTCCTGGAAGCGAATTTGGCATGGTGTGATTTGACAGATCGTTTCAATGAGGTTTGTTTGAAAATGGCGATGATTGCATTGTGTTAAAGAAATCGACCTCATTCTTTGTTTTATCAGCACAACCGCAGTGACAATTCGTTTGCTAAAGGGGATTTGCTTAACTGGGAAAAAGGCAAAAGTAAGAACTTGGTCAGCATGAGTTGTCAGACCTGCACTCTGATTCATTACGTGTGTTAGCGATGCTTTAAGTAACTCCAGTCACTGCTATGTTTTGGGAGTTTGCAGCTTGAAATCAACATATGCAAGGACAGTGTTGTAACATTTATTCAGATCGACTAAATTCCTGGGCCATGAAGGAATACCGCTCAGAGGGCACTATCATCGCGACACGCCGCAGCAGCTTGTGTGACAGAATGCACTTTTTACCGAAAACTCGAGAATGGCTTTAACACCGCTGTAAAAAAAAAAAAAAAAAAAAAAAAAAAATGCCAGTTTGGGAGAATTTTAAGAATGCTGATTATGATCCCAAAGGGCACGATTATTTCGCCTTTTATGGGATTAGTCTGCTGCCTGGATGTTGGCGAAACTGACAAGCTACATTCATTAAGGATAGTTGATTGAATTAAAAATTACTAATGCGATTAATCACTTTATTCAAATGGAGGATTTTGTTCGAGGATTATTTGTTTATTTTTGGGGCTGAGGACCTCCTGTAGCTTATAAACGGCGCATAATAGCTAGGCTTACAAAGTGAAGTCCTTCTGCGCCAATGTTTTATAGAGCGCGACAGGAAGATGTTTCTGTTCTAAATGTAAAAAATGCTGAAACGGGAGATGGAATTCAGAGAAAGGGAAATAATTCCGTATCCAACCTTAAAGCTTAAAAAAAGTTTATTTCCCAGAACAATTTTACAATTTTTTATTTTGGAGGGTTTTATTTGAGAGAAGGTGGGGTAGGCTACTTGTCATCCCTACAATTACGTGCGCGTTTTCAATGTTGCCTGTCGGTGGTTTCTTGGTCATTTCCTCATTAATAATTTCTTAATCATTATACGATTATGTATTGGTCTTGTTAATTCAAATAATAAATTGTTTGATTGTGAATCATGCGATATCAAACCAGGCGCGTTGCTAGAACAGGGAATTGGGGGCACAGACGCGTCCCTTTATGACAAGAATTAGTCCTGGCAAGTTCTCAATCATTTTCCTTTATTGGCGCGTTTTCCAATTATCGTAACTGGTAACTGAAGACACGGTTTCTCTCCATATGCGATCTAACAGCAATGAAATCATGGGCTAAATTCAGTACAGAAAAATAATTTATGTACTAATAGGCCAATGCTTCGCGTTGATTGAACTGGTCTTTGTTCCAATGAAATATCGCCTTTCACTCTCGGTATTGCCTGGGTTGATAAAACAAAAGCGTGGCACTTTCGGTGGTTAAATAGGCTATAAAAAGCATGCGGCTCAAGCTATTTGCGCAGGTATGCAATTTTGAATAACATTGATTTAAATGAGCAAATCTGGCGTCCAGATGAATGATTGTCGTCTTACCTAATCGGGAGAACAAGCAGCACCTGTTAAGTGTGGAGTGCTCTCGGAGTGAACCTTTTGTTAATCATGAAAATGACCAATAACTGTTTTAAACGGATGTTTTGTGCAACTGAATTCGCTGTTCTTGTTCCGCAACTGTACTGAATTTAGCCCATCATCTAATCGCTGTTAGATCGCATATGGAGATAAACCGTGTTTTCAGTTGCCAGTTACGATAATTGGAAAACGCGTCAGTAAAGGAAAATGATTGAGAACTAGCCAGGACTAATTCTTTTCATAAAGGGACGTGTCTGTGCCCCCCCAATTCGCTGTTCTAGCGACGCGCCTGTATCAAACTGGGAGGGGTTGTGAGCCATCATGTGTGAGATAGGCAAATCCCGGCAGTATTACCAGGAGTTGGGGTTAAAGAGGATGAAACAAATAAGGCAACAAAAGCATGATAGCTTTTTAAATGACACATGCGTACAAAACAAAGGAACTTATTGAGATAAAACGTAGAAAAAATTCAGGCCCCAGGACAACAAAACGATTATAAATAATTTTTTGTAATCGGTTATGATTTATGTGACGAGTATTCTTTTATTCCAGTACTCGTTTGCACCCTTAGTTGCCATGACCGCTGTTGCAAAGACCAACATTATCATAACGCCCTCATGCAGCGCTATTTAAAAAAATAAAAAAATAAAAAAAATAATTTTTTTTTTTAAATGACGTCACTCTTCTACTTTCGGTTGGCAGCCCCCTAATTCAAACATCTTCCCGCGCGCCTGGCCATGCTATAATGTGAAAAGCGTATAAATGGCAGGTTGAACCAATTCTGGTGGTTTATTTATCTAGTTATTGTAAACAGAATGTTGACCCAATTCTGAATATGCTGTGCAAAAATGTAGTCATGACCATGACGTTCCACTTCTGATTTTAGGCAGCCTATTTCTTTGGTGGTATAACAGGCAGATGTTCCAAAATTATTGAAAGTTTAGTACAAAATTATGTTATGGAGAAGCAATATTTAGTATGAAAGGTGGTGGTGTGGCCACCCGGTAAATGTTTTAATAAATACAAAATCGTCACTAATGAATGACATAATGAATAAACGAAATGTGAAGGCTTTCTCATAACTATCCTCCTGTTAGTGAGATTGTTCTTGTCTTGTTTCTATCATCAGTAATATTTATTTATTTTAATTCAAATTGTTTTCTATCTCTCATGCAGAATATTGAAGACATGCGGGAAGCAAGCAATTGGCTGACACAGCTAAAGGAACAGAACTTCTTCAAAGGTGAAGTCCAGGTGCAGCGCTTCCTTAGCATGGAAGACAGCGAGGCTGTACAGGCGCTGGAGAATTTCATTATTAATGGTGACACCTTTGATGCAGATGAAAAACATGAAATTATGGATCCTTTCATTTTTAAATTTGAATACTGTGAGGACATGGAGTTGTTTCTACGTAAAATTCAAGAAAATACGAGGATTAAAGTCCATTGTGGCTTGATTAACCGATGATCAACAACTAAAAATGGGTGTGGTACCAAGCACTTTAACTCTATGTATTTTCTGAGATGGAGCCCTTTTTCTTGAATAACAATATTTAGTCATTAGATACAGTAAGTTGAGTTCTTAAAAACACTATTAGAAATAAAAGTACTATTGAACACATGGTCAAAAAATGTAATAATCCCCATATAGGCTACTAGTGTATGAATTGATAAGGTGTTTGTTTTTTTACTTTGGGAAAAACTTGTACATAAAATACACATGTGCACAGAATAGCCGTTCATTATATTTCAAAAATCCTTTTTGTGTTTTATCTTATGTGAAGGGGAGGACTGATCAAAGTGATGGATGGTAACCCCATGTGAATGTTTATGACTGTTTAATGGCTATGAAATGTCTTCAATAAAATTATTTGAATTAATAATCTGCTGTCTTTTTGTTAAAGGTGTGCCATAAAGTGGATATGTAGCCTTATGTGATGCCAGTAATGGTCCCTGAAAATGCCCTTCGAAGTCTGGTGGGAATATCCCAAGGATGAAAAGTCTTAAGGGCAGACAGGCAGCCTCATAGAACTGTCCAACACATGAACCAAGTGTTTGGTAGTGGGCGTGCCTTGTAGTGTCTGGTAGTGAGCGTGTCTTGTAGTGGGCATCTTGTAGTCTTGCAGGACGCAGACAGATACTATTGGAGATCTATCCAGCAGTTAAAAAAAACCTCTCTTGCCACAGAAAAAAATCTTTCTCCTCTATAGCAACCACTTCAGCTACAGTGAGCCAATGATATCCCAATTAGTAGTTCAGAAAAATCAGTCTTCTGAAGCAAAAATTCGACATGGTATTGGTCTATGTAATTCTGCTATCAATTATACTCAATTATAGTGTTTTTTAAACTGCCAGTAAAACTCGAAGAAGAAGAAGTAGAATATAAAGGAGAGACTGCCTGTTTGTTTTTGAATACTGCATCTTTCATTCACCTGAAAATTGATTAAAGAACACGAGGAGAGAACAATGCCTGGTTTTTGCTTCTTTCTCGTAGGCTACTATGAAAAAATACTTTGTACTTGTACTTGCACTTTTTAAAGGCGATAGTATGCTTAATTTCCGTTTTCTGGAAATTTCGATAAGTTTCCCCATCTTCAAAATAATATCTCGGTCATTTTTACCCCTTGACAAACCATACAATGTTGGAAATTTTTAAAAAGAATATGCATGAATCTTCAAATGAAAAAAACACATAACTGGTTTTGTGGTCGGGGTCACATTTGATACCTGTATGTATAACAGGTCTTCTGCTTTTATTAAACAAACTAAATAGCCGTAATTATAGTGTGTCATTTTAAACTGCCACTCCAAACACACAGAGAAGAAGAAGTAGAACTCCCAGCAGCGGACAGAGAGACAGCGGAGGAGAACATGTCACGTTCACTGTCTGCCAAAATATCTGCATTTTTAAACGATCCCAGGCTGGTCAGGATGTTAACACTGCTCACACCGGACTCTGCAGTGAGTAGGAACCGTGTTAATCCAAATAATTGTTCCTAGTATTTTGATATATTTATAATCTTTTCGGCTCCCAGTAGCACTGCAGCTGCCGTGGGTCAATCTCCTATGAAAAACCACTTTGCTCTCAGCTGCCACTGCTTTCAGTAACAATGCTTTGTACGCCTTTTGGCTGGGCACTTTGGCCCCAGGAGGGCCCCTGTCTGAAGGGCCCCTCCTCCTCTGACTCCTCTTCAGAGCTCTCTGAATCCACAGCTCTATATGTGCGGGTTTGAGTCAAAGAACCTCCCTCACCCCCTCACCTCAGTCCCCAACACCTCCCTCACCCTCTCACCTCAACCCCCAACACCTCCCTCACCCTCTCACCTCAGTCCCCAACACCTCCCTCACCCTCTCACCTCATCCCCCAACACCTCTTTCACCCTCTCACCTCATCCCCTAACACCTCCCTCAACCTCTCACCTCAGCCCCCCAACACCTCCCTCACCCTCTCACCTCATCCCCCAAGTTTCCCTCATCTTCAGCCCCCCCAAAAAGCTCAGCCCCCCATATCTCACCTCAGCCCCCCAACACCTCCCTCACCCTTTTTAACACCTCCCTCATCTTGACTCCCAAACCATACAATGTTGGAAACTTCCCTCACCCTTTTCAGTCCCCAACACCTCCCTCACCCCTTTCAGAATCACCTCAGTCCCCAACACCTCCCTGACCCTCTCAGCTCAGTCCCCAAATCACCCTCTCACCTCAAAACACCTCCCTCGCCCTCTCACCTCAGTCCCCAATACCTCCCTCACCCTCTCACCTCAGTCCCCAACGCCTCCCTCACCCCCTCACCTCAGTCCCCAACACCTCCCTCACCCTCTCTCTTCAGTCCCCAACACCTCCCTGTCTCTTCTCAGAACAGGTCTTAGACCTCCCTCACCCTCCTTCTCAGTTAAACAACCTCAAACACCTCCCTCATTCTCTCACCTCAGTTACCTTCATCAGTCCCCAACACCTTATCACCGACACCGTGTCACCCCTTTCAGCTTTCTGATCACCTCAGCACCTGTCACCTCCCTCACTCTCTCACCTCAGTCCCCAACACCTCCCTCACCCTCTCACCTCAGCCCCCAACACCTCCCTCACCCTCTCACCTCAGCACCTCTCACCTCCCTCACTCTCTCACCTCAGTCCCCAACACCTCCCTCACCCTCTCACCTCAACCCTCTCTCTCTGGCCTTCAGCGTCACAGTGCGCGACAGCTCGTCCCGCTGACGGCCGTAATCTGGAAACTTCTTTGCCCTCCTGTCCCTCTCAGAACGCAGCTTGGCTATCGCACTTCTGTACTCTTCCTTAGTGATCCTGTTCACTCCCTGCAGAATAAGCACAAGATTTAACCAGTCCGTCATCTCAGAAATTACAACCCCATTTCCAGAAATGCTGCATAAAATGTAAATACAAACAGAATGCAATGAATTGGAAATAATTTAAACTCTATACCTAATTGTAAATAGCAGAAAGACAACATCAGATGTTGAAACTGAGAAACCACTGTTTTTTCAAAAAATATGTTCTCATTTTCAATTTGATGCCAGCAACACATTTAAAAAAAGTAAGGTGAATGTTTACCAGTGTGTAACATCACCTTATCTTTTAACAGCACTCCGCAAGTGTCTGGAATCTGAGGAGACTCACTGCTGTCATTTTATCACGCTTGACGTAGGGTTTCAGCTGCTCAACAGTTTGTAGCCTCCTTTGCATATTTTCAATTTCATAATGTGCCAAATATTTTCAGTGGGTGACAGGTCTGGACTGCAGGCAGCTCAATTTAGCACCATGTCTCTTTTACTCAAGAGCCATGTGATTGTGATAAATGCAAAATGTGCAATTCGGAATTTCCTTATAATAAACAAGGCCTTTCAAGAAAAGGAAATCTGGATGACAGCATATGTTGGTCCAAAACCTGTACATATCATTCACTATGAATGGTGTGATAACAGATGTGCAAGTTCCCTCTTCTGGACCCTCTTCTCTTTAGTCCAGAGGACACGACATCCATTATTTCCACAAAAAAGAATTCTTTTTTTTTTTTAACAGGGATCCTGTATTCTGTTTATATATGGATTAATCTTTACATGGCATAGTTTTAACCAACTTTGTGGATGCAGCGACAAACTGTGTTTACTGACAATGATTTACAGAAGTGTTCCTGCTCAGAATTCTGTCTGTTCTTTCATGCAGAGCCACCTGATGGCCAGAAGATTATGACCTTTCAATATTGGTTTTCTGCCTTGTCCTTTTCAAACAAAGATTTCTCCGGATTCTCTGATTCTTTTAATACTTACACTCTAGAAGATGAAATCCCAAAATTCTTTGCAATTTCACATTAAGAAATGTTTTTCATAAATTGTTGAACTATTTTCCCCATGCAGTCTTTCAAGAGGGCCCCACAATCTTTACAGGTTACTGACTTGTTGCTAAATAACCTACTTAGCTGCAAGATGCTCCAACAAGTGTATTTTTTTTTTAGCATCATACAACTTTTCCAGTCTTTTGTTGCCCCTGTCCCAACTTTTCTGAAACATGTTGCAGATATAAAATTGAACATGAGCAAATGCTTTTTCAAAAAACAATAAAATTTCTCAGCTTCAACATTTTGTAACATTTTTGTACTAGTTTCGGTATAAGGCCTCTGTGATTTGGAAATTATTATTGTTAATATATTATTATTATTATTTATGATTATTACTGTTTTTATAAACATTTTACACAGTGTCCCAACTCTTATGGAAATGGGGTTGTACAAGTGCTGGGAGAGGACTGAGAAGCATGAGAAGAAAGGATAGATTTTCAGTAAAGGTGCCCAAGTTTTAGTGGATTTAGCCGCATGCATCATCACTAAATTTGTTTTCACACTCCAAGTACCTGAGTTCAACTCAAAACCAAGCTATGTATTACCAAGTGTACAATGCGTGCTTATGCAGCGAGTACCATTATTCACTGGACAGAGACTGCGTTAACGTAGACTTGAGTATCCCAGTTATGAGCCTTATCCCAGTTTTGATCATATTCAGGATATGGTGTTTACATGCACAAACACAAAAACAGGACACTAAAAAACCCGATCAAAACCAGGATAACTCAAGTCCATGTAAACGTAGTCACGGTCCATCTCCAAATCTGAATCCAAACGAACTTGCTTTTTACGTGCTGAAAAGGAGACTGAAGGTGAAAGGTTGTTTTGGAATTTTTTTTACCTTCAGTCTCCCCTGTATTGAAGATGCATCACCGGAGAGGATATGCGCCACAGACATCAAGCAGCCATTGCAAGCACCCGATACGCAAGTGAATATTGAAAATGCTTAATTTTTTCTACATTAAAAGCTGTCCAGAATTTTTTATGTACCTGAAAACGGGGAGGAGACCATGCAGGGAAGGTGCAGTCATTCAAAAACAGATCATCCAATACGGATGAAAATTCCCTCAAATTAAAGCAAACAGTCAGCACTTCAAACTCAAATTTTAAAGGGATACAACGGCAAAGTGCTCGAGCACAGAATCAATACTAAAATGCCACTGTACCATAAATTAAGGACTCGCTGTATTTTAGAGAAGACCGAAAACAACGGAAAGATGATCACCAAGAGACATAAACACATAACGAGGCAACACTGAGCAACATGTGAAACCTAATTTTAACCTCTTAAGACCTGATGTCCAAATGCGTGGATATCACATTTTGGGTTATATTACTACAGTAGTTAATTCTGCTTAACTGGGGCCTTAGGACCACATGTGTGGCAGAGCCGTATATAGAGAGAGTCTGGCCAACTCGGGGTTCGAACGTCTGAGCTATCCCGCTATGCTGATTGGTTCTGAGCTGGTCACGTGCTTTATGGACGCCATGTTTGCTACCATTAATCAATATTCATCCAGTGATCCCCATAGGGAAGAGCCGAATATGAGGTAATTAAATTCAATAAGTTATTTGTACATATATTTAATTATATCCTGGTTTCCAAATTAAGGATATGATGTTTACATGCACAAACGCAAAAACGGGATTCTCCAAAAACCCGATCATACCCGGGATACTGAAGTCCATGTAACTAAATGCACTCAATAGAGAATACATTGCAAATGCTCATTTACAGTAACGCCAGCGGCATTGAGATCTTCCTAGAGTGGACGTGTTATATGAAAGTTAAAGCTCGCAACCAACATAAAATTTACTCAGCTCGTTTCATAAATTTCTTGTAATTTCTTGTACACCTAGAGTGTAAGGTTCTGTTTATCGTATAACAGAGAAGCATAATTTAATAGAAGACAAATGTAATTTCCGTCAGCGCCTTGATGGAAACGTTAGTTAATTCGCAGGCATTGTAGCATTGCACTAAGTCCATTACACTTGGTATTCAGTTTAGCTACATATTAATAACGTGACGAGACTCAGAGCGGTTTTTTTTTAAATCAAGTACAACATTGGCTAAGGTGACGACTGTATTACCGAAATTGCAAGACTATCAGCCACCAATAAGCCTCTTTCACACTGGACGCAAAACGAATTTTTCGCACGACAGATTACATTCAAAGTCAATGCGAAGACGCGAATACACGCGACCTTTCGTCAATTGGCTTTCGAATGGGAGCGCTCGGGCACTGCTATGATTACATCAAAATCGCTATTTTTAAACCACCAAGGCTCGACACAACAGGTAGGTCCCCTGCTAACAAGAACGTCTTTTAAGCAAACTCTTTGTGTACGAACAATGTTCTCAATGTTCGAGTTCATGTGTAGGGACCCTGATAATACTACGAGCAAAGCGTCATGTTATGTTGAGTCTTCTTAGTATTTTAAAACTAGTGATTTTGATGCGACCATGGTATCCGGCCCATAGGGTTAAGCCGTAGAATCATCTGCCGTTGGCAGCAAACATGGCACCCATGATTCGAGTTGGCCGGACTCTCTCTATAAACGGCTCTGACGTGTGAACGCTTACACTACCATCTAGTGGTGTCAGAAGAGTACAACACACTACAGAAAAAATTCAAAATGGCGGCGAGCACAAGTGAAAGTTCGGGTGGCCACTTCAAACCCAAACATCGACAAGGAAAGAAGTCCAATCATATTCCGTGGCTTATTCTTGTTTAGATATGCATAAAAATAACTTTGCCATGACATGCAAATTTGACAAAAATTAGTAAATGTAAAGATCTAGTATGCTGCTAAACACGATGTACACGTATGTGTACAGAGGGACTTAGCCGTGTAAAAAATGTTAATATGTTAGCATAAATGCGCCCAGTTTTTATACTTATCAGGTTCCAATAAGCCCAAACAGCAAAGAGAAATAAAAAATGCATATCAAACAAGAGCTCAAGTCTTAAGAGGTAAAAGATGCTTTATGACATTCGGTATTTCAGTATTGAAGATGTTACGTTTAGAATAAAGAATTGCGAGACAGAATTGTAAAAGAGTACTGCGCGCGCGAATGTTTCCCCTCGCTCACCTCTCTGATGCCCAGTGACTCCAGCTTTTTGGCGGGGTTCTGCTCCACAGCGAGACGCCGCTGCCTCTTCAGATCAGGGTCCTTCTGTAAGGCACTGACAGGGGGCTCCCGCCTCACCTCAGGCTTCCTCTCCGATACGCTGGGGGAGTCTGTACAAGTATTGCCTCAGTCACAAACCCTCAACTCACACTCACACTCACACTAACCCTTAGAATCACACGCTCCAAATCTGGCTGAAAGCAGATATGTCATAACTAGCTAACTGACTGCTTGGTGCACAAAAGTGTTAAGTAAATTTTTTTGCGGTAACTCGTAAGTTGGATGCAAATCATATTTTTAGCATTGTTTTAAAATTGAACATTGCCTTTCCTCAAACCTTAAAAAATGCACTTAACCTTTTTGTGTTCCAAGCAGTTGAAATGACTATTTTAAACTGCCTCTTTTCTACCAAACTAATGTCCATAAATATCAGTATGAGACGTAAAGCCAACAATGAAACCAACAGGAAAAAGAAATGCATAACTCGTCACTAGAGTTCAGACTTGAAGAAAATGGAACTGATGGTCTGAATTTTTACACCCACAGTGCAGTGTGAGTACCAATGTTCTGCAAATGATGATACTGGATAAAATCCCACCTATCCAAAAAAAAATAAAAATCCACATGTAGGGATTTAAACCTTTAACTCTTTGCCCCTCTCTAGCGCCTCTTGACGCCTATCCCTTATTTACCCCACAAGCGCCTCTCGACG
The DNA here is from genome assembly GCA_029692085.1 of Gymnothorax javanicus. Taxonomy (NCBI): domain Eukaryota; kingdom Metazoa; phylum Chordata; class Actinopteri; order Anguilliformes; family Muraenidae; genus Gymnothorax; species Gymnothorax javanicus. The sequence goes on from CM056205.1 coordinate 11,977,320, forward strand.
GTGTCGAGAGGCATTGTGGGGAAATAAGACATAGGTGTCGAGAGGTGCTAGTGAGGGGGAAAGAGGTAACCTCCCAGTCTGAGAGTCTAAGAGCCTTGCAAGGCCGCCAGGGCGCATTCACTGTACAGACGGAGACAGCCATGCAGCACGTCAGGCCCTGTTACCTTCCTCCTCCTCCTCCTCAGTCAGCTCCATTATGGGCTCCAGAATTCTTCGTGTGCACGTGACGTCACGGTTCTTCACGGTGCTTCCAATACCCAATTCTGTGTCCCCCACTGTTGAAGAATGAGATGGTTCACACTGTATGAAAGCGCTTATTTCCAACAAAATAAGATAATTGGAAGAAAGATGTTTCAAATGATCTTATATCATTTAAACAGTTTAAACGATAATGAAACACACGCATTGCTTCCAACCCCTGAGTAAAGAAAAGCGTAAGAAGTCCGGAGTCATAATCACACATGAAAATGATAAACTTCCATGCATAAGGACTTCAGTTCTGCGTGAGAATCTCAAACATATGCGTTGATTGAGTAATTGCTGACTACAGCAGGGGAACGTAAAAATGCCACAAAAACTGGCGCCCGAATGCGTGAGAGTTAATAGGCACGCGTTATTAATGAAAACTGGCCACACTTGATAATGTTTCGAGTTTCCAGGGTTTCTGGAATGGTAATTTAAATGAATGATTAAGAACAGGTCATGACCAATCATTATTTTTAAGGGACGGGTTTCAGCCTCCCCAATCGCCAGTTCCCCAGCCGCCACTGGAGACGGCATTGTAGATTTGTATATCATCAAACATGGCAATGGATGCTTACATCTCACTATTTTGTCACATGGTTGCACACCAAGAATACCCACTGACCTAGGCTGCTCTATCTGCACTGCACACACAGGTCAAACACATGAAGACCGCAGTTAGGGAGCTGGGGTGTCTGCGGCACTTTGGCCAGTACTAGCTTTAAATGGCCCATAACAGCAGCAGCATGCAACTTCACCAGTAAACATGCATCTGTGTGGCAACTGCTTTACTTTTAACACCAGACTTGTGACACCAAATAGGCCTTTCTTAGGATATTAGCTGTGTAAATTATACATGTGGCACTTGGGCCAAATTAACATGCAATAAAGTCTTTGGGCAACAAGGGAACAAACAGAAATGCATAAGTAAAAGTAAGACAATTTTTTTTTTTTTTTAAACACTGAGGGCGGTTTCAAACCAAAGAAATGAAAAAATGAAACGAAAATGCGCTCAACTCAAGCCCATTTATCTCCATGAGCCTACCCGCAACGAATTCGAACATTCCCATTTTGCCGTCAACAAACATTCTGCATTTTTGATTCCTTTTCTTTCATTTGGTGTGAGAAGGCCTTTAGTCGATTACTAAGCTATGCAGCCTCTTAAACTTCTTCTGAAGCAAGTAATATACTATTTTTGATGACAAGACGAAATGTATGTAACTGACCTGTAACAGCTGGCCTGGGTTTAGGCCCTGGAGCCGCAACAGTAACTAAAACAGGAAGAGTAAGGTGGAGAAGCGTTACAGTATGAATTACACTGAAGCTGGATGACCTATTACACAACTGTACACAGAGGAAAGCAGGACAGTAACAGGATTTGTGGTGGAGAAAAGAAGCAAATGTACCTGGCTCTGCTGCTCTGACCGGTGGATTTACAGACAGCTGTATTATCTACAAGATAAAAAAGGAAATGATTCAATTAAACTTTATGAAATCAAACAAGTGACAATAGTGTTTTAAATTAGTCTACTTATTTAAATCTGATCAAACAACAGCATTGTTTTGTCCACAGTTGTTTCAGAGCTTCATATTCAAAGAAATCTTGAGTGTTGACAGTACTTCTAATGGGCAAAACCAAGCTCATTGGTAGCCCTGAAAACTGAAACCTCAGTCATCGTCTCACACAAAAAACTTTAAGTTTTCCATCATGTTTACTAGTTATAACCAAAACAAAGTTGACCAAAAACAAATAACGTAACTTAAGCCTGCAAGATTAGCAAACAGAGTGCATTGTGTGTAATGAATTTGATTTAAGTGGGAAGCGTTTTATCCCCAGAGGGGAAATCCTTCATACGAAGGCAGGCTTTTGGCTCTTAATCAGCGTTAACCAGGCACTGTGCATGTCTGGCGAGGCCCGAGGCCCATACAGGATATCCTGAATGAGCTCTTCCTGTGGCGCCGGATGTGCTGACCTGCTCCCGCTGAGAGGAGATCAGCTCCCTCTGCTCCTGCACCTTCCAGCTCATCTCCTCCTCCAGGCGCCTCCTGCTGGCCTCCTGCTCCTCGGTGGCGCTCTGAAGCCGTCGGAGGTCCCCCTGGAGCTGAGGAGGTGCACAGCCGAGCAGCCAGACGCTCCAGTTAATACAGTACAAGCCGCGCAGCAGGAGTTTTCTGAGCGGCGGCCATTCTGGCCAAAACATAGCCAGTGCAGCCATGGAAATTTAAAGGTACCCTATCAGGTCACCAGGTGCACAGCCAATCAGCCATTAAAGGTGCGCTATGCAAGTTTGTTGACATCACTTCTGTTGACATTCGAATTCAAACAAGACAGAGGTGGCCCGCCCCTCCCTCCCATAGTTCCCTCCCTCCCATGCTTCCGTGACTGTCAACTCTTGTCGGTGATTGGCCGGGACGGTTTGTTATGTTATGGTGCACAGCCTATGCCCCTTGTGTTTATTTGCAGTTTGTGATGCCTGTGCGGCCTCCAGAGCCTGGGGTTTTTTTTTTTTTTTTTTTTTTTACAGTGAATTCAGGGGCAGGCAGCTAGCAGGTCGTGGAGATATATCGGCGATTTGAGACAAAAATATGATCGCACAGAAAATAAACAAACTTGCATAGTGCACCTTTAAAAGCCATATCAAAATCTGTCCTTTGTGACATCACAGGAGGGAGGGGTCACCCAGAATAATGAAAGAACTGATTTATTGGTTGGTTGAAGTCAAGCAGCCCTTCTTGTCTCTGGGCGGTCGCTTTACCATATGACATCACAAATGAAAAGATTTTGAAATGGCTTGTAATGACTGTGCACCTGGTGACAACACTGGGGACCTTAAATGCTGCCAATGTTACATTTTGCCATATTAGACCAAAGGTCCCACAACTCCACAGGTGTCTGATTTGTTCTTCCTCCAGCACAACTGAGAGAACTAATGAAGCCTTGAATTACTGGCAACCTGTAATGATGTAACAATGTAAATCACCAGGGCAGTAGCTGCGGACCACTGTCTCAGACTTCTGAAGTTCTGCAGACATGACATTACTTCTAAACAAACCAGGCCAGCCATCTCATTTTTGGGGACTGTTCCTTTGCTTAAAGATATACTGGACAAAGAAAGTTAGGGATCACTCTGATTTTTAATATTGAAATATGATATGGAACATAATTTGAACTATCAAATATTTCAAATTCGAAAATTGGGGTGATCCCTAATTTTCTTTGTCCAGTATATTTACATTAACATTAATTGAGGAACTGCTGATAGATGGCATTTCCTCCAATTTGATGTTTTCCAAATGTGGCTTGAATTCAACCCCTTCTATTCAATGGCTTCAGGTTTTGTCAAGTTCATCGTGTCATGGGCTACAACAAGACGTGTAAACTTCTCACTGCATCTTCATCAGCACTCATGCTTTGATTACAACCCACTCTTGATACATGTTTAGCTCAAAGCCACTGACATCACAGGTCATTCCCAGGTTTTTAGGAGGCATCCCTGATGTACCCTCACCAGGTGTCCACCTGAATGCTGCTCACCACACAGATGTTTACCTTTTTCTTCTCTCTCTCGTGCTCGTCCTGGGATTTCTGAAACCGCGCCACCCACTTCTCCCCCTGCGGAACAAGCGGCAACAGTTAGTGTTGAAAAGTAGGCGAACCGAAAAAAGGGGACTTGTTTCTGATTGGAGGAGGACGAGGCCGCACCTGCTCCTTAAGCTGCTGTTGGAGTTTGCGCACGTCTTCGAGATGCCGGTCCTCCTGCTGAGAGCGAAAGTTACGGCTGCTCTCCTCCAACTCAGAGAGGTGCTGCAGGAAAGGAGCCATGACGGTCAGGTGAGAAACTGTATCCCTCTTAGATCCTACAGACTCTGCTCCGCAGTTTTCTACACAAATCTGGCAGCAAATGTCAAGCTCTACACACATATCCAATCTCAACGTAATCTGGAATGCTCCACAGCAGACATGTTTGCGTGCACCCCACTGCCAACCGGGCGAGAGCCACTGGGCTATGTGCGATCAAAAAGTACACCTGTACTGAGGTTAACCTGAGTAGAGTAACAGTAACCTGAGTAGAGTTAACCTGCAGAGTAACAAAGCATAATGTAAGGAGGACCATTAATTCGCCCGAATTGCTGTTTCCAGGAGGCCGCCATTAACGCCAAAAGTGGCATGAGAAGTTGCGAGATCATAACGTCACTGCGGCTGCCACATGCATTCATGTGCATGATGCATGTGATATCAAAATGTCTCAATACATGGATATCATAATAAATTAGATTACCAACCAATTTAAAATTGTTCATTGAGCGAATCAACTGTTTGATTGCAAATTGAGCAAAGTAAATGGGAAGGGGGTGAAAGCAATTGTCGAGTGGAGGAGGATGATTTTGAAGACCTTAACTTTGCTTAGTTCAGCACGCAATTTGCCTGAACGTGTTTGCTTGATCATTACATTTGGCCATTGTGTGCAAATCTTGTTCAATTATTAAATAAAAAAATGTTTAAAATTTGCGGCACAGATTTGCCTGAACGTGCTTGCCCAGTCTTCGGTGCATTTGTCCATTGCTTGCCATGCAAAAATAATTTATCTCTCACATTCACATTTGATGTGCTTCACACAATGTTCTCTACTTCGTGTATATTTTTAGAAGCTTAAAAACCAGGAGTTTTATTTCGGGCTGCGTTCCAATCCGAAATAAGATACTCCCTTCACTTCTTCCCTCCACTCAAGTGAGCCCTCCGAATGACGTAGCAAGCGAGTAAGCCCTTCCCGAGCGAGGGAGGGCAATGAAGGGAACTAAGGGGGAGGGTTGTGGAAAATCGGATTGGAACGACCCTCGCCGCGTTTCTTCCGCACTTCAACATTTGTCAACAAGCCAACGGTAGGTTAGTGTTGCCATGGAGCCGACTGAGTTAGTTGCCTGTACGTTTTACCTTTTACAGTTCACGCGGACTCTGTCGCATGTTTATGGCAAGAAGAAGACGGCGAGCTTGTTTAATTGCTGTGGCACTTGCGACTGTTTTATGGGAAAATAAAGCTGCTATCACACTGGACGTGAAACGAATTTTTCGCACGACAGATTACATTCAAAGTCAATGCAAAGACGCGAATACACACTTTTATCTTAACATGGCCGTGGCTAGAGGGCGCTGTGGAGCCACCTGACCACACCCAATCTAATATCAGCATATATTTATTCTTGGCAGGAGACTGTTATCACGCCTTTAAAGTTTTGGGCAAATCTCTCAAAGTATGTGGGAGTAAAACCAACTTTCTCTTGCCGTCTTAGCATTGACTTTGAACGTAATCTGTCGTGCAAAAAATTCGTTTCGCGTCCAGTGTGAAAGCGGCTATTAGCTCCACAACAGTCCTCGCGGATGCTATTGGCAAGCTACAGCAAAAATGAATGTAAAGTTACATGCTTAAAAAAAATGCGAAACCGATGCCCTCACCCCCAAACTTCGTTATTTGCATATAACACTGTCATAAATTACACACTACGCGAACACAATTCTTACATTTGTATGGTAATTTCCCTGCCATAATTCCTCCTTTTGCCAACAGAAAAGAATGGCGGACGTGAAATTTTTACCGAGGGAGAATGAGCAAAGCATAAGCATTCTGGGCAATATCAAAGCTTGGAGGGATGTTCGTTGTTGGCTTCGTTTGAGGGAGGATAATCGAGGGCTTGAGCAAATGCAAATGCGCCCTTCCTTCCGCAAAACTGTATTGGAACGACCCTAGAAGTGGCAGCCATCTTACATCTGGGATTTTTTGGGGATTCCCCCTCGATTGGCGGGCGAGTGAACACGACAAAGCAAGCATTTTATCAGACTGGAATGCAGCCTGGGTGTCTGTCGAGTTTGCGAGCTCTCTCCTCCACAACCAACCCGCAAAGCACGCTCACTTCGGACAATAAGAGCCAGAGACAGTGGCGTAGCCAGCGGCAGTGCGAAGACACGTCCCTTTTTGACTGCAATTAGTAGTTCTCAATCATTTTACTTTATTGACGCGTTTTCCAGTTATCCTAATTGGCAACCGAAGACACTGTTTCTCTCCATATGCGACCTAACAGCGATTAAATCATGGGCTAAATTCAGTCCAGTTGCGGAACAAGAACAGAGAGTTGGGTTGCACAAAACTTCCGTTTAAAACAATTATTAGCCCTGACCTGTTCTCAGTCATTTTCATAATTAACTGAAGGTTCACTCCGAGAGCACTCCACAGTTAACAGGTGCTGCTTGTTCTCCCCGATTGAATGATTGTCGTCTTACCTAATCGGGGAGAACAATTGGAAAAGCATAAATAAAGAAAAATGATTGAGAACTACTACTTGCAGTCAAAAAGGGACGTGTCTTCGCACCCCCGCTGGCTACGCCACTGAGAGATGTACAGAATAGAGCGACTGGTGGAGGGGTTTTCGGAGCAAGATAATGGTGAAGCACAAAGCACTGGCGTCACGATAGGCATATGCTTGGGGTGGTTTTTAGAGCAAGAAAATGGTGCCGAGCCAACCGCCAGCGTGGCTACAGGCACGTACCTTGTAGTAGCCGCCCATGCCGGCGTTGACCATGGACTGCTGCTGGGAGGCAATGATCTTCTTCCTCTGCTTGAGCTCCTCCTTGAGGCCCTTGGCGTTCAGCGCTTGTTCCTCTATCCGCTTGAGGAGCTGCTCCTTCTCCTGGGCGGAGGCCTGTAGCCTCTCCTCAGTGACCTGCAGATTCTGCGTCAGGAAGTCCTGAGAGTGCAGGAGGTACTCGATGGTGAGCTGAGCCAAGCAGAAGAGCTTCAGCAACACGGGGTCCACTGGGTTCTGGCAATAGGGGCAGCGCTCGTGTTCCAAGCTGCAGAAGGTCACCCCTATCAGATGCTGCTGCAGCGTCTGGTAGTCCAGCCCGCTGGCTATGCGGTGCACGTCCACCGCGCTGATCCGCTCCCAGTCTACGGCCTCGCGCCGCGCACAGAACGTGAAGACGGGCATCCCCGACATGGCCGAAGCGCGCTGCACCTGGCCTACACTGGCTGCATCGCGCTCAGTACGGAGCTGGACGGAATTAACTTGTCTTTCCATAACAGAAGCGGGCAGGCGTTGTCAGAGCGTGAATCCCAATTAAAAAGGGATTATATATTCTACTCACAGCGAGAACAGATAGCAAAGTAAACTCAATTCAATGTAGGTAGGCCTGTGCGTAAATTCTGTGACCGTACCCGCACAAGCGAAGACTTCTACCGCGTGAATAAGTGAAAGTGATCGTTAGCAAAACCAGTAAAGCGTACGCCTTGCACAGCCTAGCTGATAAAACGTATTATGACGACATACTGGCTACATGTCACGACTAATTCTATAAACCTGTTAATAATCATCCCGTGCTGTGACGACACGCTGTTGCCTGCGCTCTATCAGAATCAACAGAAGTGCACAACTCTTGAAAAGAATGGATTTCGTTTTGAGGGCGCTAATTCATGTATGTCCACCTTGCTCCGAGAAGTTCTGAGTTTATCTCCTGCAGGAAATTTAAGGCGAAGTCGCGAATTGAGTAATGACAGTTTTTTTTTTTTTTTTTTTTGCTTTATTTTCAATTATCTACCAGTGGTGGTTCGTCGGCCGTAACAAAGGGAATCCAAAACCTCGTCCTTCAAAGCTTAATGACTTAAACCTTTCGCAGTTTGCTTTTCTTGATCAGACGTTGCTCATATGAATTGGTAGGACAGTCAAATTTATTTTCGATAGCAAATGACGACGCACATTAGGCCTATCAATACGTCTTTATAAATTAGTTTGCGAGGCTTCTTTCGCAAGAAGCCACGAGAATCCGTTTTCTACAATCTTAATATAGAAGTAAAGAATGCGATGTTGCACAGCTTATTGCACAATGAGCCTCACTAATCAATTTGGGAATCTATGCCATTTCACGAGCTACTTGAGCGCGGAATTTATAAAGACGTAGGCCTATGGTAGTTTATGCCCCACAGGCTGAGGGCAGTATTTAAGATGCAGGGGGGATACACTGGCTTTTGAATAAGCGCATTCTGTTGAATATTCACAATCTCAGTTGACTTTTTCTGTGGTGCATGAACTTTTGGGACACGGTGTGTAAATATGGATAATAACATAGATGGTAACTTGCACAGCCCTCCAAATAACACATTACACAGAACCGCTTGCACATTATTAACTATTATATTGCACAACCCTAGATTACACATTGCACAGCCCTCAGTTGCGTATTGCACTACCCTCAGTTACACATTGCACAGCACACATTACACATTGCAAAAGAAAGGAGATAACGCAATAAGCCCAATCAGTGTGGGTTCATTGCATTCAAGTCAGATTTTACTGTATGAGCCAAAATGAGGTTGCATCCAGGTGTGTAGATGTGTGTAGATAAGGAATGGATGTCTTGTAACTATTTGCAGTTAAACACAGCCAAGACGGAGGTTCTTATCGTCGCTCCAAATAATATTGCTGCTGAGTTGGGTAGCTGTATTGGGTCTTGGCCATAATGTGCGCTCTAATTTACGAAATCTGGGAGTTGTTTTCAATCAGGCCATGAACCTGGACTGCCACGTTAGGGCACTAACCCGTACATGCTACTTCCACCTACGCAATATTGCCAAACTCAGGCATATTATATCTAAACCTGAGCTTGAAATGATTATTCATGCCTTTATCTCGTCAAGGCTTGATTACTGCAACGCTCTTTTTACATGCCTCAGCAAGGCTTCCATTGACTGTCTGCAGCTTGTGCAGAACCGCTGCTAGACTTTTAACCAAAACAAGAAAGTTCAAAATATCACTCCTGTTTTGGCTTCCTTGCATTGGCTACCTGTGAATCTAAGGATTCATTTTAAAGTTTTACTTTTAACTTATCGGGCCCTACATGGCCAGGCACCCACCTACATTGCTGAGTTGCTTAAGCCTCATGTTCCAACCAGGGCATTGAGATCAGCGGACCTCAGCCTTTTAATTGTCCCCCGCACTAAAAATCCACCAAAGGGGACAGGGCTTTCCAGGCGGTCGCTCCCAGGCTGTGGAATGCCCTTCCGCTGACTTTGAGGACAGCCACATCCATTGAGGCCTTCAAAACTAATTTGAAGACCCATTATTTTAGGTTAGCCTTTGGCTAAGTCTGTAACGAGGCAGCCTTTCTAGTGTATTTCTCAATTAAGCAATCTTTGCACTGGTTTTTTGTACTGTTTTCGTGTTGTGATTTTACTGTGTGTCTTTTGTATTTGTATATTTATTATATATATTTATTATTGCTTGCATTTTACTGATTGTGTTTTTTGCATATTTTTTTTATACTGTGAAGCACCTTGTGAGTTTTATGTCCTCTGTGAAAGGTGCTATAGTAAATAAATTTTACTTACTTACTTACTCAAATATGAATTCATAATGGCTGTATCCTGAGATAACTTTTAATCCATTCCACACCCTGAATAACACAGCAACCAGCATGCATAAGTTGGATCTGTTCATGTTGTAATACATGTAATAATCACTTGGCCACAAGTGGGGATTACAAAATGACCATCTTTAGTATGGTAAGCCGGCCCCAACAAGTTAGTCATTCAACTATTTGTCATCAAAGTGATATTTGATCAAGTTCTCATTTGTCTAAAGTAGCAGCCAGATAAGTACACTGGAGGATGGACTTTATAGTCCTTAATTCTTACTAAGTACTCTTGCAAAACAGGCACTTGAACCAGATCTCAGTCACCACAATATTGTTTCACCATGTGACTGTGTGCAGTTTGTCATAAAGTTTTGGTGGGTGCTAGTTATTCAAGTTCCATAATTATTTTTCTGTGAAAAATATGCATCAATTCCATTTTCTGAACAATTTTCCATCTCTAGTAGCATGCAAACCACATTACGGCTGCAGAAAAGCCAACACCGACAGTGGTCAGGATACTAGTACAGTTTTCTCTCGCCACACAATTTAAACAGGGTCATCCCTATCTGTTCAAAAATGTTTAATGGATTTCCGTCCATGTTTGAATTTTAATCACACTGTTTAAAAATGTAATTTTTAATGCATTTTGCAGCCTGTTCAAATTTCATTGCCACTCAATTTGAAAATTGCTTGTAACTGCCAGTAACCACCCTGATGGGAAGAAAACCTGGCTAGAACAGTATAGTACAGGCAGTCACTGACAAGATGATACATACCTACTAGTCTCTGGATGTCTGTACACTTATTCTGTGACTGTGTACGCACACTGTATGACTGAATCCAAGTTCTCTGAGGTTTATAACAACTAAAATTTAAGGCAAAATGTGTGGCTAAATGGTTTTCTCTGTGGCTAACTGAACTTCAGGGTGATTAGCCACTGTGGCTAAGTGAAATTTTTGGCCAGCACACACCCTGTGTATATATATAAACTTTTTTTTTTAATCACCAGGACAAGCCCTTCAGATCTGTCCATCATGCATTCTAAGGCGTTTGTAAAGTGTAGCTAATGGGAAGAATTACAGTGCCTATAAAAAGTATTCACCCCCTAGGATGTTTTACCCTTTTATTGCTTTTATAAATCAATCATGGTCAATGTAAGTTGGCTTTTTTGATGGAATTTTTTTTACCAAAAAACCCCTCTTTAATGTCAAAGTGGAAACACAATTCTACAAAGTAATGTCAATGAAAAAAAAAGTAATATAAAATAAGTGACTGCATAAACATTCACCCCCTTAAAAGTGACTGACCTAATTAACAGAGGTCCAGCCAATTGGTGCTTGTGAAATGAGGATCACCTGAGTTCTGTGAATGTGTCTCAGGTGATTGTAGAATAAAGACACGTGTCTGGAAGGTCCATTCACTGGTTAATCGGTATGCCTGGCTACCATTACACCATGAAGACAGAAGAACAAGTATAAGTCAGTGGATGGATACAAAAAAATTTCCAAGGCACTAAACATTGCATGGAGTTCTGTTAAATCCACCATCAAGAAATGGAAGGAATATAGCACATGTGTAAATCTGCCTAGATCGGGCCGCCCTCACAAGCTGAGTGACCATGCAAGAAGGAGACCAGTGAGAGAGGCCACTAGGACACCTATGATTACTCTGAAGGAGTCACAAGCTTCAGCAGCTGAGATGGGAGAGACTCTGAATACAACAACTGTTGTCCAGGTTCTTCACCAGTCAAAGCTTTATGGGAGGGTGGCAAAGAGAAAGCCACTGTTGAAGAAAACTCCCATTAAATCTCGACTAGAGTTTGCCAAAAGGCATGTGGGAGACTCTATGGTCAAGTGGAAGAAAGTTCTGTGGTATGATGAGACCAAAATGGACCTTTTTGGCTATCAGACAAGACGCTATTTTTCATGGACATAAAACACAGCAAATCACCACAAACACACCATCCCCACTGTGAAGCATGGTGGTGGCAGCATCATGCTGCGGGGATGCTTCTCGGCAGCCAGTCCCAGAAGGCTTGTAAGGATAGAGGGTTACATGAATGCAGGAAAATATAGGGAAATCCTTTAGGACAATCTGATTCTGTCTGCAAGAGAACTACAGCTTGGCAGAAGATTTGTTTTCCAGCAAGACAATGACCCGAAGCATACAGCGAAAGCTACACAGAAATGATTTAAAGACAACAAGTTGAATGTTCTGGAGTGGCCAAGTCAAAGCCCAGACCTAAATCCAACAGAGAATTTGTGGCTGGACTTGAAAAGGGCTGTTCACGCCAGATCCCCATGCAACCTGACAGAGATTGAGCAGTTTTGCAAAGTAGAATGGAGTAAAATTGCAGTGTCCAGATGTGCAAGCCTGATTGAGACCTGTCCACACAGACTCAGTGCTGTGATTGCAGCCAAAGGTACATCTACTAAATACTGACTTGAAGGGGGTGAATATCTATGCAATCAATTACTTTACATTGCATATTTTTATTTAATTGACATCACTTTGTGGAAATCTGTTTTCACTTTGACAATTAAGAGGGGTTTCTTGTAATTTTTTTTGTCAAAAAAGCCAACTTATATTGACCATGATTGATTTATAAAAGCAATAAAAGGGTAAAACATCCAAGGGGTTGAATACTTTTTATAGGCACTGTAGCCTTTGAAAGAAAGCTACATAGTGTTGTATTTTTAGTTTTAAAAATTGGTATTTTTTTCTGCAGGTGGAAGTCTTTTAGAATATGCAATGCTACTTCACAACTCCATATCACATAACCTCCAGATAGCCACTCTCTTTCAAATTATTTAGTAAAGGCCATTACCAATAACAGTTTAATATACAATGTGATGCTGATTTTAGGCACATTTGCCTCTGCCATACAAAAACATTCTACGGAGGGAGAGATGAAGGGCTGCAGCGATTGTACTATAACCAGGTCCTTTCCGAACTCGTTCACAGAACTGCACCTGGAGCTGGAAATGGGCAGCAACCAGGTCCAGTTCCTCGGATTCGTTCCATGGAGTCGTTCACTGATCTGTTGCACATGTCCAGTTCCATGGAGTCATTCAACGAACTAATCCGCATGTCCAATCTACAAGGAAATGTTTATCTAAATGAGACACCGACAGCTAAAGGACGCCAGGGCATATAATGTGGTTAATACTGCGGTTAGCTATAGATACAGTGCTAGAGATGAGAAGCCCGTGGGGGAGCCCGCAGTGCCTGCAGGTCAGCCTGCAGCGCGGGCGGGGCAGGCATGCTTAATTAAGAATTTTACGGGTTGTGGCGCCGGGCAGGACGGACTGGATTTTTATTTATTTTTTGCCCTGCCAGAACGTGACAGTGTGTAGGCTCAGTATAAGCCCTTCAGGCTTTCTCCCTTTCTCCTTGTTGGCCTACTTTTTTTCATAAATTTATCACAGTTTATATTGGCCTAATGCACAGAGAAAGTGAACAAACAATAATTAGACCACATGACATTTTTCCATTGCTCTCCAGTCTAATCTTTATGCTCTCTTGCAAATTGAAGTATTTTCTTCCCCAAAAGCCTGACCAAGAAGTGGCTTTATTGTGGCCATGCAGCTGTTTAGTCCCAATCCTCAAAGTTCTTGTTGCATCGTGCATATGGAAATGCTCTTACCTTGATAATTAAACATAGCCATGAGTTATATTGTTGATTTTTAAAAATGAGACGTCGCCAAGTATTTTACTGATCTTAGATCAGGGTCAGTGATGATTTTTCTCCAACCTATTTCTTCAGAGAAACTGACAGTGCCCAACTTTCCTTCCAGGTTGTTAAAAATTGTTTAACAGTTCCTTACTCACTTCCAGTGATTTCAGTTATCTCCTTTGCTTTTTTCTTTGCTTGATACTGGCCAGTAATTTGCCCCTATTGAAACACAGTAACATCACTCAACAACCATAACATACGTCTTCTGACATTGTTTTTTTTTTAAATGAGAAGTTACGTACTAAATCAGTCAGGTTTATAAGACTTATTGCCAGCTAAAACATATTCATCACTGCAATAATGCTTCAGTCATTGATTATTTGCTTATTTAAATCGAATAGCGACTTCTTTTTTGGACAGGTAGAGTATTTATGTGTTATGGGAGTAAAATTTTAATTGAAAGTGCATTAATCCAATTTTCATTTTCATATTCACATACTTGTATAGGCATTCTATGAACATATTAAAAGCATTCTGCAAGTGGATTTGCTAGTTTATAAGTGGTGGAGTTATCATTTGTCCGTCCTGCGCTCTGGTTGTGTAAATAGCAAGTGCGTTTGCACCAAAATGAGTGCCGATGGACGTGTTGGTCTTAAAATGAGGCGTGGTCAGGCACATTGTTGCTATCTTGAGGGAGCAGAATGCAATTGCGAGACTGATCAACAAAAACCTGGTCTAAACTCAATTATCAGTTTTAAACTGTTATTTTAAGAGTACATTATTAACCCCTTTGTGCAGATGTGTCCACCTGCAGACATGGAGCTGCTCTATATATGCAGGCAGTTACACTATTATAACACTACATGGCACACCCAGATCAGTTATTGAATATTCACCAGCAACCCGCGCTCTAAGACGGTTTAGAGCATGGATGAGTTCACTCCCATCCCTGTTTTTCAGGAGTTGCATGAATTAAACTCCTCTGCTAAGCCAGATGTGCAAACTGCTCAATAAAAGATCTCTTGCGACAGGAAAAATCGTTGTCCTCTGTAGCAACCACTTCAGCTGCATTGAGCCAATGGCATCCCAATGAGTAGTTAGAAAAATCAGTTTTCTGAAGCAAAAATTTGACATGTTATTAATACTATGTCATTCTACTATCAATTATAGTCATCACATATAAAAAATTTGTAGTTCCCCACCGTAGATTTATGCGTACACTCCTCCATCGGTGAATTCAGAGCTCCCTTATAGCCTCTTAAGTATTGGTGTTGATAGCCAATCACTCAATTATACTCGGGCTCATCTACATCACTGCACAGTTACAATTCACGCCCTCATGAAGCTTCCCCGGTAACGAAGAATTGATTGACTCGTTTCTTTTCCAATTCTCGAGAGTTTAAACTTTCCACAGTAACTGAAAGATGTTGATTGGACAATCAGAAGAGTATACAAGCCAAAACAGCATTACAAAAAGTTGACAGACTACAGTATAGAGCACTGCGGAAAAGCACAGGAGCCCTGAAAACAACCTCAATCAATGCACTACTAATAGAAGCAGATGACATACCACTTGACCTGAGGAGAGATAAAATCATGCTTGCTTACTGGATTAAACTTAAAGGAGGTGGGAATGAAAACCCAGCTATAATAACATTGCAAAGCTGCTGGGAATATTCAAGGTTCCAGGGGAGAGGCTTTGGGTGGAAGGCAAATGAGTGTGCTAAAACATATAAAATGGAGGATCTTGTGTTTTCCCAGCCCACACCAGGTAGTAGTGTTCCCCCATGGCTGTATCCTGATATAAAAGTGGACATGAACATCTTGCAGAGGGAAAGAGATTGGACAATGAATGAGGTGGGGGTTATAACAAGCATATATTTGAGAGAAAACTATTACAGTTATCTTAAAATCTTCACAGATGGTTCTAAGAACACAAAGGGTACTGTGGGAATGGGGGTATATATACCAGAATTCAAGGTACAAATGTCTAAACGAATTTCAGATGGAATTTCAGTTTTTACAGCAGAAATGGTGGCAGTCATCGTAAGTCTGCAGTGGGTGAAGGATGTTAGGCCAGATCGGGTGGTAGTGTGCACGGATTCAGTGTTAGTTTTAGAAAATATAAAGTCAGCAAACCACGATAGAGAGGACTTGCTCCTAGATCTTCAGCACAGCTTGTTGAGACTACATAGAGGTGGGCTTGGTGTTCATTTTTTATGGTTGCCGGCACATTGTGCCGCCCACAATCCAAGATGGCAGCATGTATGGTGTCTCTGCTCAGTGTTTGTCTGTTTTAATAGTTTTATACTGGTTTTTTTACTGGCTTTTAGTATCTTTTGACAGTTTCAATTATGCTTTTAAGCATAACAGTTTTTATTGCTTTTATTGCTGATCTACAATTGCTTGATTTCCAACAAGCTCTGTGGAATTAGACAATTTTGTGTCTGTCTTGGGAAGCTATCCCTCTCTGCATGTCTGACTACTCCGTAGGGCTGGAGCTAGTTAGCACCCAGGATTAGCCTCTACTCTGGGCTACTATAGATAGCCTCCTCTGCCTGTTCAAAGACTTTGGGAGCTGCTGCAGTGTGGCTAGTTTTTAGCCTAGAACTGCAGCAGTACGGCAGTCGGCAGCCTGAGGCCTACCTCCATCCACCCAGCTCTGCAGCCTGAGGCCTACCTCCATCCACCCAGCTCTGCAGCCTGAGGCCTACCTCCATCCATCCAGCTCTGCAGCCCGAGGCCTACCTCCACTCACTCAGCTCTGCAGCCTGAGGCCTACTTCGATCCACCCAGCCCTGCAGCCTGAGGCCTACTTCCATTCATCCAGCTCTGCAGCCTGAGGCCTACCTCCACTCACTCAGCTCTGCAGCCTGAGGCCTACTTGGATCCACCCAGCCCTGCAGCCTGAGGCCTACTTCCATTCATCAGCTCTGCAGCCTGAGGCCTACCTCCATCCACCCAGCTCTGCAGCCCGAGGCCTACCTCCATCCACCCAGCCCTGCAGCCTGAGGCCTACTTCCATCCATCCACCTCTGCGGCCTGAGGCCTACTTCCATCCATCCACCTCTGCGGCCTGAGGGCTTCCATCCATCCATCTGGCTGAGGCATCCATCCATCCATCCAGCCTCTGCACATGTGCCTACTCCATCATGGCCGTCCAGTGTCCATTCATGCCCTCATGGCTTTGCCCTCTTGGCTTTCTGTTTGTCTACATTCTCAGAGTATGAAGTTAACCAGGAGACTCCTTTGAGTGACTGGAACAGCTTGTTTTATACACCTTACATGTCATCACTATCAAAGGTAACTGACTGTGCACAGAACTTTGTCGGCCATCAGGGGCGCTGGATGTTTGGCATGAGCCTGGTTTTAGAACACAAAAATTTTAAACATCTTTTAAGTCTTCTTCTCCGAAGTAACTGTTTTATTTCATCAAACAGCTCTTGGTCAATCGCCTTGAGTGGTGACTCTAAGAAAAACAAGAAGCATTTTTATTATACACACATGTTGAAATGTATTATTATGCTGATGTTGCTGATGTCAGGAAATGTGCAGCCTAACCCAGGTCCTGTGCCCGATGTGATGTCACTGCAAACCCCTGTTGATTTTTTAAATAGGTCCGGTATTGGTTTTGTACGCATGAATGTGAGAAGTCTCTTGCCCAAAATTGATATGGTTAGAATCTGGGCCAAATCAACCAATGCTGATATTATGGTTTTATCTGAGACATGGCTGAGTAGTTCCACTCCTGATAGTTTTATATATTTGGATGGGTATAATATTTTTTGTACTGATCGCTGTGCTAAAGGTGGAGGGGTGGCTATCTATATCAAAAATACCTTTCAGGCAACAGTACAATTATCTAAGTCTGTACCTAAACAATTTGAACTGCTTATTTTGAAAGTTGAATCCACGAAGAGCTGTGTTATATCTGTTGCAGGATGTTACAGACCTCCTTCTGCATCAAAGGATACTTTATCCTCATTGTCTGACTGCTTATCATCTATTAACTATATATACTACTCAAAATTTGATCGGGATCATAGGAATTTTTTTGTGAAATGACATGCAAATTTGGTAACTGCCACTGATGAACAATATATTGGATAAATGACATGCAGTCAGACACAAAACACATTTGCAAGTGCATTTAATGACATTAAATGAGCGTGCAGCCCTCACACTTTTATTTTCACGAACACTTCATGGTTTCACCTCTGACATGTAAAGTGAAAACAGTGTTCGTTTGATGTTTCATTACCACAGTTAATGTCAATAACGGGTATGGCCTCCCCTAGCTTGAATGACTGCTTGACAACGTTGGGTCATACTGTCAATCAGAACCCGGATGCTTGCAATTGGAATGTTGTTCCATTCTTCAACAAGGGCATTTCCGAGCTCTTCTGGAGTTGTGGGTTGTGCCCCACGACCGAAATGGCGACCTGCAGCATGTTCCACACATGCTCGATAGGGTTTAGGTCCGCGAACGCGGGCCAGTCCATGCGGACAATTGTCTCCTGCTCTAGGAATTGATTCACCACCCTAGCACGATGGGGACGGGCGTTATCATCCATCAAGATGAAATCAGGGCCAACAGCACCAGCGTATGGTCTTACATAGACATTGAGGACCTCATCCCTGTACCGTACCCCTGTCATCGTCCCTCTCCCCATGACATGCAGGTCCGTTCTGCCGTTCCTGCTTATTCCTCCCCAGACCATAATTGATCCGCCGCCATAACAGTCGTGTTCGTTGATGTAGGCATCATTAAATCGCTCACGTTGTCTTCGCCACACCCGTTGCCTCCTGTCAGTAAAGTCCAAGCAATATCGGGACTCATCAGTAAAGAGAACTGGAGCCCAATCGTTGTGTGTCCATGTGACATGATCGTGAGCCCAATCCAAACGGTCACGCCTATGACGCACGGTCAGTGGGATTCGAACACATGGCCTTCTTGAGTTGAGGCCAGCAGAATGAAGACGATTCCGTATCATCTGAGTGGATACCCTGAACCCCGAGGTGTTATGAAGGTCATTTAAGTAGGGTGGTGGCTGTCCAGAAAGGATGACGTCGTGCCTGAAGTGTGAGAAAGTGGTCTTGTCGTTGTGTAGTCGATCTCTGGCGACCACCCCCCATGACGGTGTGCTGCTGTACCAAACGTTTGATGCCGGTTCCACGCTCTGTTCACAACGCTTTGGCTGACGTTAAGTGCATTAGCAACGTGACGCCAGGAGAAGCCAGAGTCAAGCATTCCGATGCATCTTCCCAATTGCTCTGAAGTCAATCGACGTCTAAGACATTGAGGAGACATTGTTATTGCTAAATGTAATGCAAAAAATTTGGGAACTTCCAAATTTTCACCAACAAGCAACACACACGTCTGAGTTGAAATGGTGAAGTGTTAGGCAAAGCCAAAATGTGAGGCTGCACGCTCATTTAATGTCATTAAATGCATGTGCAAATGTGTTTTGTGTCTGACTGCATGTCATTTATCCAATATATTGTTCATCAGTGGCAGTTACCAAATTTGCATGTCATTTCACAAAAAAATTCCTCTGATCCCTATCAAATTTTGAGTAGTATTCAATTAAAAATACCATGGTACATGTACCATAGTAGTACCATGGTATATGTACCATAGTTCTGTCAAAAATGCCATGGTACACATCATGGCACTTTGGTAGTACAATTAAAAATACCATGGTACATGTACCATAGTAGTACCATAGCACATGTATCATGGTACTATCAAAAATACTACAGTACATGTACCATAGTAGTAAATGTACCATTTAAATACCATATTACACATACAATAGTAGTACTACATAGTAACTACTATGGTACTATCAAAAAAATGGAAACTATGTCCTACCATGAAAATACAATGGTACCAGTATGATGCATGTACCATGACTACTCCAGATACATGTATCATAGTGTGCACCATGGATCTTTAAAAAAAACCATGGTACAAGTAGCATAGTGTACCACGGCACTGTCAAAAATACCATAGTAGGCTACTACTACCATACGTGTACCATAGTGTGAACTACTTGTACCAGGGTAAATATGATTGGTATATGTACTATGGTACAAGTAATATGGTAGTTGTATGCATCTACCTTAGTACAAGTACCATGATTACATGCACAGTAAATGCACCATGCACTGTAAATGATATGGCACTTGTGCCATATCAATCACAGTAAATACAGTGGAAATGTACAATGGTACATCAAATAATTGACTGAGACAAATAAGAATACAGTGCCTCACAATTTATTTGCACCAGTTAACAATCGGAACACCATATCCACAGCACAGGTAAAAAAAGCCAAGGGGTGGAGGGGAGGAAAGGAGAGGGGCGAGTGGGTGGGGGGTGGGCAGAAAATGGGGTAAAAATGTGAATTGTATTGTGATGTATAGTTCACAAAAAAAAAAAACCAATTGGCACACCAACGAAACATTTTTTTCAGAGTAAATTATAGGTTTAACGTGGGTTTTAACATTAATTGCTGCAAGTTTTTCTTTCTAAACTCTTGGCAGAGTTTGACAGCTTCTGCCGTATGAATCCTCTCACCTCTGCCTCTGATTTTTCTGGAAAAACACCTTTAACTTCACCTAAACAGAGAATACAAGAAAAGGAAATTGAAGGCTAACTTTGCCTATTCCCAACCTTGTCTTTATCTATTCTAATTACAACCCCAATTCCGAAATAGTTGGGACAAAGTGTAAATTGTGACCAAAATCAAAACGCAATGACTTTCAAATCACACCAGCCAGTACTTTATTCACAATAGAACAGAGATAACATAGCAAATGTTGAAACTGAGAAATTTCACAATTTTATCTACAAAATGAGCTCATTTCAAATCTGATGGCTGCTACAGGTCTTAAAAAAGTTGGGACAGGGGCCTGTTTGCCATGGTGTAGCATCCCCTCTTCTTTTTAACACAGAGTGGAGGCATCTGGGCATTGAGGAGTCAAGTTTCTTGAGTTTAGCCATTGGAATTTGATCCCACTCTTGTTTAATACAGGCTTCCAGCTGCTGGAGAGTTTTGGGTCTCCTTTGACGGACTTTTTGCTTAATTATGCCAAATGTTCTCAATCAGTGAAAGATCAGGACTGCAGGCAGGCCAGTTCAGCACACGGACTCTTCTTCTACGAAGCCATGCTGTTGTAATACCTGCAGTATGTGGTTTTGCACTGTCCTGCTGAAATACACAAGGCCTTCCCTGGAATAGATTTCATCTGGAGGGGAGCATATGTTGCTTAAAAACCTTTACATACCTTTCAGCATTCATGGTGCTTTTTACACATGCAAATGTCCTACACCATATGCACTAATTCATCCCCATACCATCAGAGATGCTGGCTTTTGAACTGAACACTGATAACAGGAAGGGTGGTCTTTCTCCTCTTTAGCCTGGAGGACACCACGCCCATGATTTCCAACAAGAATGTCAAATTTGGACTCGTCTGACCACAGGACACTTTGCCACTTTGCTACAGTCCATTTTAAATGAGCCTTTGCCCACAGAACACGGCGGCGCTTCTGGATCATGCTCAACAATGGCTTCCTTTTTGCATGATAGAGTTTTAGGTGGCATCTGTGGATGGCACGACGGACTGTGTTTACAGACAGTGGTTTCTTGAAGTATTCCTGGGCCCATTTAGTAATGTCAATGACAGAATCATGCTGGTGAGTGATGCAGTGGCGTCTAAGGGCCCGAAGATCATGGGCATCCATTAAAAGTCTTCGGCTTTGTCCCTTACGCACAGAGATTTTTCCAGTTTCTCTGAATCTTTTCATGATGTTATGCACTGTCGATGATGAGACCTTCAAAGCCTTTGCAAATTGACGTTGAGGAACATTGTTTTTAAAGTATTCCACAATTTTTTTTACACAACCCTTCACTGGTTGGAGAGCCTCTGGCCATCTTTACTTCAGAGAGACTCAGCCTCTCTAAGACATCCCTTTATAGCCAATCATGTTACATACCTGATGCCAGTTAACTTAATTACTTGCTAAATGTTCTTTCAGATGATTCTCTTGTCTATTAATTGCTTTTTCAGCCCTTTTATGCCCGTGTCTCAACTTTTCTGAGACCTGTTGCAGCCAGAAAATTTGAAATAAGCTCACTTTGTGGATAAAAATGTAAAATGTCTCAGTTTCAACATTTGAAATGTTATCTATGTTCTATTGTAAATAACATTGGCTCATGTGATCTGAAAGTCATTGCATTTTGATTTTATTCACAATTTACACTTCGTCTCAACTATTTCGGAATGGGGGTTGTAGGTATACAGCATTAAGTGCCTGCAGATATTGTCTATGTCCCCTTTGTCCCTAGGGGGGGGGGGGTGCGTGCATTGAGACACACACACACACACACACGGTATAAATATATGTATAACTTGTTTACAAACTCTGTTACTAGAACATTTTTACTGTGCTCCTAAATTTCTTTGTGTGCTTCTTTTTTTTTTTTTTTTAAGTTCAGGAGCACATCTACTCCTTGGGACAAAGGTTAGCATAGAGCCCTGATTTATTTAGTTTGATAGTTGTTGAGGGCTACTGATTAGAGTTTTGCCCACCAGCGATATCATCAGAACACAGAATACTTTTGTTCAGCAGTTTCTAAGCGCTGAGTATGTTCCATGTGTTTTTTGGTGAAGTGCTCCTATAAGTGGCTACATCTGTCTGTGACGGGTTGGTGGTCTTTTATTGAAGGGTCCAGGCAGATCCGGATTTGACATGGAGATAATTGTGGTTTAAGGTCCGGTTTCAGTACTGAGCACGAAGGGTGCAGGCTGGTGCACGCCTGCAAGATCAAACCAGTGTAAGACTGTTGTAGGGCTAATTTAGGGTTTACTACGCCTATGAAATAATACAACACTACACAATATGGCATTTGCCACCTTTTGCAGACTGCATGTAACTAAATGCTACTTACGAATTATCTTCCGCAGGTCTTCAGGAGGGAGAGGTGGTCTTGTCTCCCCCTTGCTTGAAGACCCAAGCCCAGTGACACTATGCCCTGCCATGTATTCTGTTGTGTACAGGCCATGCATCAGGTCGTTTGTATATTTTGCCGCCAAAGTTTTGCAGCACCTGTCCCGAATAGCTTGTGGAATCTATAAAAAATAAATAAGTGACACATTTAGTCATATTACTAGGGCATGTTTGCAATAATCAGTATTGTGGTTCTAGGAGGATGACAAAAATAATTAGATTGTGATTAAGAATACGAGATATATTTGAGGGTATACAAAGGTATAATTTAATGTGCTCTTCGTGTCCCCACTACTTTATAGTCTAATTATTAGAGATTATGAAGCTGACCAGTCAGACATCAGGGGCAGGCAAGGCATCCTGCTCATCCACAGACAGCTGTGTTGTGGAAGACTGCATATATAAAAAGCACAGAACAATGTGTGTTACTAACAAGACACTATGGAGAAGACAGACAGGTGGCCAGATCCATCTGTGAGAGCAAATAAAACATGTGCTCACAGATTGGTCTAATGTCCAGGTTAATGGTTAAAAAGAAACAATACCAAAGGATAAAAACAAAAAATATTCTATGGAGGAAAAAATAATCCGTATAATGTAAATTTTCCTGTAATGATTGCACTATCATGGATAAGAGATTTAATGTTTAGAATGAATAAATTAATAGTTATCTATTGATTTATAACCAAGAACAGGAGTGATTCTACGATTAAATCTTGAGGGTGCTCACACCTATCTATTGTGCTCGTTAGTGAGCTAGTAATATATACATGGATTAGTTGGGTTAGTAGACTATGATACAAAATACAAATGTTAGTCTTGTTAGTAATCAGAACAGCAAGGCGAAGGAAGTAAACGAGAATTGAAGGAATAATCTGAAACACAAGAAATCATTGAAATCACCCGAAGCATGTGAGCACACAGACCGGGGAGACGGACTGAACCAACTAGATCACAAGACAGGGGAGACAAGTGCAATGGAATTGAAAATGGACTGAACTGAAAACCTGAGAATTACAATAACCAAAAAGAATAAATAAAAGACAAAATCATGAACAACAAACATGAACATAAACATGAGCACAAAACCATAACATATATAGTTTGACGTTGAACGGAAGTTGCGCATTGCTACTTTCCCCTCCAGTCGGGATGAAACTAACACACGGGCGGGACCAAAGTAACGTGATCAAATTGACTGGAATCTTTTAAATTACTGTCGTTTTTCATTAAAAAAAAATCTAACAATGTCTTTGCTAACGTGCAATTGTAAATATACAATGCACTTTAAAAAAAAATCTTACTTCATTTTAAATTAATGAATTTATTTATTTCAATCATAAAAATGACATTAAAACAGAAACAAAAACAATCAGACATTTGTTTTAAACATTTTTCATTTGCTTCAAATGTTTCAAAAGTAAACGTGAACATTTTTAGCGTGCAGTTGGTCTATTTATAAAAATTATGAAATTACTTTACTCATTATCACAGTTGTGACAGATATAATGAGCTGCACCCTCAGTGAATGCCTCATGTGACCACAGCAGACAAAAGATGCACTGCGCCCACACTTCTCCAGGCAAAGATGAGGAAAATGTCTCCGCACAAACAAGACATTCCTCATCATTGCCCTGAGAAACTGTGGTTGCAGTGTGTCCACTAAACGTTTTCTTTGGGCGTTTTGAAGAGGACTGTTTTTTCTGGCCCCTCTGCCGACTCTCCTCCTCCAAAGCAGCTTTTACTGGGGTGTCGGTCAGTATTGCTGTTGACCTGCAACATTCAATGAGATGATAGTCAGAATCAGCTTGTTTTTATACAAGCAAGAAAATCAAGACAAGTTAAAAACGACACTCTGTTCACCTCTTTCTGCCTCTTCTTTTATTTTCTTTCCTCGAGCCAGCCTTTGGATATAGGCAAACCTTTTCTGGGCTGAACCTCTGTATTGGCGTGCCACTAGATGTTCCTGGAACCACAAGCATACCTGGATAGATAATATTTCAAAAAAAAAAAATGCTTGGCAAGGCTCAACATGCACATTTAAAGACACACACAGACACAAACTCTCACCATCTACAGGAATGGCATACTCATGGGGACGCAGCTCAAATGGGCTCTGGCTAGGTTGGTGGTGTCTTAAGGGAGCGGGCGCTGGTGATGGAGCGGACATTGGTGATGAAGAGGGCGCTGCTGATGGAGCTGGTGATGGAGCTGCTGCTGGTGCAGGACGTTCGGTCACAAAAGCTGGAGCAAAGTCTGTCTCACTGAAAATATCTGGATTAAAGGGCCAGATACCGGTACACTCGAACCCAGATGAAATGCTGCTTGCTGTCGCAGCTTGAGGCAGAGCTTTAGCCACAAGACTTGGGATGTTGTAGATGGTCAAAGTTCTTCCAGGGTTCATTCGCTTCCAATTGTTTGCTGCACTGTTAATGTAGCGCTTTAGAGGACCAAAAACGCTTCGGTCTAGCAGCTGAAGACGGTGGGAGCAGGGGGGTGGAAAAGACAGGAGTACAATGCCATGTGACTTGCAAAAGTCAATAGCTACCACAGAGAGGTGTGATGGATGATTGTCTAAGAGTAGCAGCAACTTTGACTCCGGGGTCACGCGGGTGTGTCTTGCAAAATGCTGTAAAAATGCCAAGAAATCTGTCTCCTGCATCCACCCTGATCCATTGGCAGAACCAGTGCAGCCAAGGGGGCCATCCCGGATGAAGTGGTCCTGGAACTTCTTCCTTGGGAAGATAAAGTAAGGGGGAACAAAGCTGCCTTGTGCGTTGGCAGCAAAGGCAACAGTCACCAATGTCCCTCTTTCCCCAGAGGTCACAGCACCGACCTGGCGCTGCACCTTGGTGGCAATGATTTTGTCTGGCACTTGAACCATTGTGGTACCTGAAATAATAAATGAAATGAATTATTGCTGCTGCTGTTGCAAATCACTGTTGCTTTTTAATATATCTAAATATAAATTTTTACCTGTTTCATCCATGTTCCAGATGTCCTTTGCTTCAAAATTATAGCGGGTGAGGACAGTCTTTAGGTTTTTAAAAAAACGCTGTCACTTTGGTCTTGTTGAAGCTGGTGGAACGGGACATGCTGGTGGCTTGAGGTCGATGGATGGACAGGGTTTTGTTGCGCTCGAGGAAGGAGGTGAGCCAGTCCTTCCCTGCCATCTGGTTTTTCTCCCATGAACATGGAGTTTTGAGGCCAATATTTTCAGCCAGCTCGTATGCAAACTTTCGCACCTAAAACAGCATGAAAAAAGAGGTTAGTTGAGAGTATGTTCCTACAATTAATCTGGTTTTTTAAATGTGGATTTATTTAAAATTGCTTTTAGTATGACTCTAGCTATACATTGAACTCACTCTTCTAATACATAAATAAATAATTTCAATGACATAAATAATGTCAAGTTAATTTGAAAATGAACAGGCTTGACTTTGATGTAGGCAAATGGCGGTAGCGGTGTTGCTCTTCTGCAGTGCTACTCTAACCTCTTTAGGACTCAGGCCAAAATATATATCAGCTGCTCTCTTTATATATATATGCCTGCAGTCTCTTCTCCTGTTCTTCTGTGAAGACTTTGTTGTGAGCCCTGTACCCTGGGGCTCTGGTCTGCTGCCCTCCTGCCTCTGCCCTCCTCTTGCAGTACCTGAACAGGGTGACATGACAAACGCCACGCACCTCTGCTGCCCTCCTTATACTCTCGCCTCTTTGGACATCAAAAAAGGCCCTTCCGTAATCCTGCTGGTCAACCTTTCCTCTCTGGGCAGTTCTGACCCTAACTCTTGGTATTTTCTGTCGGTAAAATATAACACACACATTTTTTAATGACCTTTAAAACACAAAATGCAGCCGCATTAGCAGAGAAAGACGAATGTAACCGTTGTTACTTCCGTCCTGCACCTCTGCTGCCCTCCTTATACTATCGCCTCTTCGGACATCAAAAAAGGCCCTTTCGTAAACCTGCTGGACAACCTTTCCTCTCTGGGTAGTTCTGACCCTAACTCTTGGTATTTTCTGTCGGTAAAATATAACACACACATTTTTTAATGAGCTTTAATACACAAAATGCGGCCGCATTAGCAGAGAGGGACGAACGTAACCGTTGCTACTTCCGCCCCAACAGTGACTCCTGACATTTGAACCAGGATTGCTTCTAAAGTGGAAAAAGTCTGACATTTCAAACTTCAGGATATGTTACAAAACTAAATGACCTATCATTTCATCATAAATATGACACATGGAGCGGTAAAGACAATCTTTAAATCAAAAAAGTTTACCATTTGTCTGAATTTACTCACCACTGTGGAAAACAGTCTTCCCGGTCTCGTTTCGCGGGGAAGCGACGAAACCTCAAGATTTTTCCCGGGCTTGGAGAGTGTCGTGAGCTGCACGTGCTGACCTAATTTGACGCATCAAAGTGCGGATGGCTGTGAGTAAATCGCCGTATTACTTTCGTCCCACGTTACTTTCGCACCGGCTTTCCCCTACCTCACATAGAACATTGGCTCCTTTGTTGTCCTGTCAAATCCTGTGCTACATTACAGGTTGGAGTGAGAGACATTATTACCCATGACGACGGCACTACAGACCCCAACTCATCAGATGATGAGGACGCATATGAGGGTCCAATGGTGTGTGAGCTTATACATCATTAAAAGTCTTAAAATGTCGGGAAGTAGTATTCAACTTTGTTAAAGGGCACAGTAAAAAGGATGTAAAAGAGTTTAAGTATCTGATGCCTTTAGGCACCCTGATGTTGCGCATTAAAGAGACAAAAAAAATTAAAAATCTAGAAACACTGAAAACATCTTACTATGACAGTTATCATCCATTTTTTTTTTGTCCCTCAGGCTGGTCTGCATGGCGAGTCATCAGATGATGGAGGGGGGCGTCCATCCTATGAAATGGTAAAATTTATTTTATTTCATTTTATCTCATTGTCATGCAGTGATTGCTCCATTTAGCTCAGGCAAACTGGACCCACTGGTGTTTGGCTTTACCATGACTTCTGCTGCACTTGACCAATTAGAATTGGGTAGCATGGTGCTGTGTTCTAATGAGATGTATATCGTTATCAGGATATTAAATTACTTTTATTGGGTGTATGAAGTTGCTATTTTTCTGTCTTTCAGGGCGACGATCAGCTGGTTGTGGACCACACAGGAAGGGATAACGGCAATACAGACCCCGACTCATCAGATGATGAGGACGCATATGAAGATCCAATGGTGTGTGAGCTTATTGTAGAGACCAAAAAAATGTTATGCTGTGTTCAGACCAAATGCAAAGCCAATTTTTGCCTTGCATCACTTGCACAAATACGTTATAGTGTTCTAGTGAACAATCGGCAAATATTAACACTTTTCAGGCGACTGGTGACTAATCTGAATTTAAACAATCAGAGGCAATCAAAGCCTGAGAGGGTGTAGGTTGAGATTTACAGACTCCAGTGTTCAGAAATTTATGTCTAAACATATAAACATGGGTCTCAGCTGTGCTGCATGCCTTCTCTAGTTTTAACTCCATCTCTGTATGAGTAAATTGATGAAGTATACGGCTCCAGGTACTCACAGATTGGCTACAATTAGTTTTTCCACCATGGCAAGATTTTAAAATATCAGTAAAGTCTGGAGAATTTCAGCGTGGATAGGCGTTCACGTGACAGCTGCAGGTAAATATTTCACTCGAGTTTAAAAATTTCAACCTGCATGAATAGTGCACAATTCACAAAATTAACATTACCCAACACAAATTCCTGTCTATTCCTGTCTTGACATTGATTTCGTATGTAACTACTGCATGAAAAGTTCATTTCACATTTGGGGCCCTATCTTACACCCAGCGCATTGCACCTTGGCGAACAGCGCATTGATAAATGGCTATCTTACACCTGACGCACCGTCCATTATTTGGCCAGAGACTCCCGTTGTTAAAATAGCATTGCGCTTTGCCCCGTCAATGAGGAAAGTAGGTGTGGTCCAGCACAGAGTGCACTTGGTGCTATTATAAGGCCAGGGAAAACGATTGCACCATAAACCAGGAAAAACATCATCTTAAGTCAATGGCGCATTACGTAGATGATATTTTAAGGATGCATTTGGTTTGGAAATGTGCACAATGCATGCGCACAAGCCTCCCATCTATGGGGACGCGCAGCAGCTGTCAATGCAAATAATCAGGAATAATAATAATAAATGGAAATCCTATTTACGGCCAGCTTCGGCTTGCCCCGTCTTCTAATATCGTTGTACCGCTTTCAACAGCAGTCAGATGATCTGGTGATCCCAGACACTGCGGAGACTATTACACTGACCTCTTCCCACGCCTGCCTAATGGCCGGCTATTGAGGTGGATTTTCCCCATCTCCACAAATTTGAGTTTGGTGTGCCTTCACTTCGCTTTCTTCAGCGTGAAACGCTCTTGTCCGCCCGGTAAATCCGCCATCATAATAGCAATTTGCCATTGACCAAGCACATGGGCTTTTAAAGGGAATGAGAGATGACGATGTGATTGGTTTATCGCCCGTTACGCCCAAAACAGGCCTATAATTAATGAAGCCACTTAAGACCAACTCTTTTGAACTTTGCGCCAGGCGCAAATGGATTTTTTCCGTCGGTTAAATAGGGAATGAGCCTGGAACCGCCCACAAAACAGCTTGCGCTGAGCACATTTACATATGCGTTTCAGATCGTTAAAGTAGGGCCCTTGGTGTGAACACTGCATTAAATTTTATCAGGATAGTTATTCAGTCTTTTCCTGTCTCTTAGGCTGATCACCTGTATGGTGAGCCATCAGATGATGGAAGGGAGGATCCACCCTATGAAATGGTAAATTTTTATGCCTCCATGCTGTTGACAGCTGTGGCTGGGGGCATTATGTTTTTAGGTTAGGTATTTGTCCCATTTTTGTGAGAACAGTGTCTCAGGAACGACATAAGAGAATTTAATTTCAATTTCTAAGAACTGATTGGTCAGTTGGCAGTGATTTATACCCGTTGATGTTTTATCTGAAACAGAACCTGCTCCGGAGCTTGTTAGGCATTCAGCATAAGCTACCATGGTGATGTACCCCTGTAAAAAGTTAACCACCATAGTAACCCAGGGCCCTGAAATTATCTCACTATGCCCAAATCCCGCTTCGAAGTACAGACCTCTGGCCAATACAGCACAAGATAGGGCCACAACTACCTTTCTGTATCTCTGCAACTTCTGTTTCATAGCATGAAGAATGGACTAACTCAGTTCCATCTGATATTTTTTTCTCTGTAATACTATATTAGGAGGATGATTTTGACCCTAACTTCGATGGTGAAAGGAAGATTTATGCTGGTTATTTGGTCACAGTTGGTGCTCTCCTTCTTCTTCTCTTGTCTTTCATCCTGAAGCATGGCCTGTCAAAAGCAGCGATCAAAGACCTCCTGGAGCTCCTAAACTTAGTGGTGCCCGGATGTGTGCCAAAGTCAGTGTGGTTTTTACAGAAACACTTTCTTGATTATAGTGACAAAACTGAGATTCATTTTTACTGTCCAAAATGTACAAACTACCTTGGTGTTGAACCTGGTAATGAGTGTAGAGTGTGCCAGCAGAACTTCAACAGAAAAGGTCTACTTGAAAAGACGTACTACTTCCTTGTAATGCCACTTAAACTTCAACTCAGAAATATCCTTGCTAATGTCCACTCAAAGCAAGGTAAGCATTTCACGAGAGATGGCTGTGTTTCTGATATTAACACTGGAAGTAAGTACAGACGTGAGACACATGGAGTAGACACTGACCGTATTACACTAACCTTTAATTGTGATGGCTCTCCTGTGTTCAATTCCTCAAAGACCTCGATTTGGCCTATCCTATGCATAATCAATGAACTACCATTTGTCGAAAGATGTAAAAATGTTTTGTTGCATACATTATGGTTTGGCAAAGGAAAACCCCAGGTCCCAAGTTACTTCACCCCATTCATCCATGAGCTTCAAAAGCTCACATTATTTGACATTATCAAAGGCTTTATTCCAGATTATATGCATTGTTTTTGTCTTGGTGTAGTCCATCAATTTGTCAATCTTTGGTTTGACCCTCATTATGCTAACAAGGATTTTCACTTGACTCCTCACCAGTTAAATGACCTAGATGAAGCTTTGTCTAAGATTCAGCCACCAATAAAAGAAGAAGAAATCCTAGGCGCTTGAGTGAGAGGATCTATTGGAAGGCTTCTGAATGGAGGGCTTTTGCTCTCCTTTATTCTCCTGTGATACTGAGGAATGTCTTACCATGGCTATACTACAAACACTGAATGCTTCTGGCATGTGCATTTCACATCCTCCTCTCCCAGTTTGCCACTCAGGATGAGCTCAAGAGTGCAGAGTTATGTCTCGTTCAGTTTGTAGCAAATGTCCCAGCTTTTTATGGTCTAGAGCATTGTTCATACAACTGCCATTTGTTGACACATCTTACCCAGAGTGCCAGGGACTGGGTTTTTTTATGGGCCAATTCAGCATTTGTTTTTGAAGACATGAATGGAAAACTCTTGCAGTTGTATTCTGGCTCACAGTCAGTTTCATCTCAGATTTTTAAGCATTTTTTTCTTATCAGAAAATTATAAGGAAAGGAAATGTACTTCAGGATTCAAGCAGAGAAATGCAAGACTTTTTCTTTTCCATGACTAGTCCACATGTTGTTACAAAGTCATCGGAGTACATTGGAGAACATTTAGTTACTTTGGGATGTGGCTCCTACAGACGGTTAACTGTAAGGGAAATAGCTGCACTGCAAAACGGTACACTGACTGGGTACCAACATCATAACAGTGTAACTGAATGCAAACGCTGCGTGTACAATAACATCTTAGTCACCACCAGAGACTACAGTGTCAATTTCAAGAGAAACAATTCTGTAGTACAAACATGTCATGTGTTTGGTATGGTAGATTCATTGGTGGTTGTTCGAAAACCCTGCAACTGCAACAGAGGGACAAACTGCTCTTGCAAAGAACTTGTTATTTTTTTTACAAACAACTGATGCGAGAACCCAGACAACCAGTAATCTACGATGCAGAGGTCAATGCAAATGTTGTGAAATTTCTTGAAAAAGTGAGGATCTCAAATGAATTGTGTGTAATCACATCGGAGGACATTGTAGCTAAATGTCTTGCAATTGAACATGAGGGTCAGTTGTATGTGATGAAAATGCCTGTGTTTGAGACAAGTTAAAGCAACCTTGTTACGTCAGTGTATCATTTCAGGCCTCTGTCGCCTTTTCAAAAATAAAGCATTTCTTTCTCACCATTTTTTTTGTTTTTTTTCTGAAAGATATAAGAAAAGGAAATGTATTGGAAATGTATTTGTTCTTGCACTATAAGTTCAGATAGCTGTCATAGTTGTATTGTGTATATATATATATATGTGTGTGTGTGTGTGTGTGTGTGTGTGTGTATGTGTGTATATGTATGGATGTATATAGGTATTTTTATATTGTATATGTGTATATCCGTACATTATAATCTTTCTCTGAATGCCTGAACCAACCTTTGTTAACTAAGAAAGCATACACTGTATCCCTGATATTTGTGTGTGTGTGTGTGGTGGGGAGGACTCAGTTGTCGCATTCAATGTAAACATTGAGAAATCCGTAACTTGTGAGAATATATAGAGTAAATCTCTGGCAAGGGAGACATAGATGTTGAAAGGCACTTTGAGATCTGATCTTTTTCTTAAAGGGAAACTAACTGCAAGCACTACACAAGTAGCAATTTTGCTCACTAAAGGCATGGCTGCATTCAAAAATTTCATAGGAATAAAAATAAATATTGTCAGTGAAACAGTACTTAAAGTAGCAAAAGTAAAACGACTCAATAGGTAAACACAGTGACCCATGTCAGACGTTGTTTTCAAATATGAATAATTTGAAGCTTCTATGTGCAACTTTTTACATGTATTAATCGCCTCCTATTATTATATATATTATCCAATTATGCAAAAGAACACAAGATAAAGCAACTAACAACACTAACACACTAACAAGTAACTGTAAGTCTTAAGCAAAAGTAGTGGTTTAAACGTTAAATGTTGACCTCTTGATATGCTTGATTTGGTGAAGTAGCAGTAATTAATAGGCAGCGTGCACATGCATAATGCACTTTATTTTCCACCACTGGTTAACCTGCTGCTTGGAAGTTATTTTTCAGTACTGGTAGCTTTAAATGTATTGGCTGCTAGAGCACCTGGTACAGGTACTATTTTTGTGGGTACAACGTTTTTTACGATACGATACGATACACTTTATTGTCCCCACGGGGAAATTTGTCTTGGACTACAAAGTGCTCTGCAGACATTTCTGTCTCAAGGAATCAATAAATGTAACAAAACAGTACAATACATGCATACCTATGAAAAATTCAACAACATATTGCACATAACCCATAGTCTAACATAGTTAAAATAAGCATACTAAAAAGGGATAATAAGATTAAAATACACTCTTTACATATACATATATGCACATACACACATACAGGCACATATATATACACACACACACGTACACACGCGTGTGTGTATACATACACATACATACACGTCCGTACACACACATGCGTACATACATACAAACATACACGTGTACCTACACATACACCCAGATACATTTTCGCCAATACTTACGTACATATACATACATATGTATACATACCTATTTACTCACATATCCATGCTAACACATTCATCATACACATACATATATGTAATACATGCACACATACATGCATGAAGCCCCTGATGCAACTCTTGAATAACCCATGGAGCTTAAGAAACATTCAGGAGTCTAATTGAGGTAGGAACAAAAGAGTTCTTGTATCTGTTCAGTTTACACTTGGCGACTCTATCATTTACCAGATGGTAAAAGTTCGTACTCCAAATGGAGGATGTGGGACGGATCACGGAGTATTTTCTGTGCTTGCCTGTAAACAGACTGCTCATAGATGGGCTGAAGGGGAAGGGTTCCAGTCCTCCCCATGACCTTCATGGCGGTCTGCACCAGACGAGAAAGCTTTGATTTTAGCTGAACCGACAAGTTCCCATACCATGCTGCCATCCTGTACCTAATGATACTCTCCAACACTGCCTGGTAAAATAAAAACATGACCTTCTGATGAACACCAAACACCCTGAGTCGACGTAAAAAATACAGTCTTTGCTGTAAGCATGAGCACAAATTGTCAATGTGGGTTTCCCAGCTAAACAGATTATCTAAGTTAACACCTAGATATCTATAAGAGCTTACCTGGCGGATTTTTTTATCATGAATTAAAACTGGAGTATGGTCCCCAACAGACCGAGGATCTAGAACCATCTCCTGCGTTTTATTTACATTTATGACCAGGTAGTTGGCATCACACCTCTGAACAAAAGTCTCAACCTCAGAGAAATAAGATGAGGGATCTGTGTCCTTGTACAAAAGGCTGAGGATGGCAGTGTCATCAGAAAACTTAAAAATTAGGTTACCTGGAAGGTGGCTGCTGCATTCATTTGTATATAAAGTAAACAGGACAGGAGAACTCACACAACCCTGAGGTGCTCCTGTACTGATAACTCTGGAGTCTGAGACAGTATTGTTTACTTTGACGTTCTGAGTTCTGTTGGTTAAAAAAGAATAAAACCATTTCACAATGAGCGGGTCTACAGTCATCTGAGGCAGTTTGCTTATCAACAGATGAGGCTGCAAAGTATTAAAAGCAGAACTAAAATCAACAAATAAAAGACGTGCATAGGCCTTAGGGTCCTCAAGGTGCTTTAAAGTCAGATGGGTGATACTATTAATTGCATCCTCTGTACCTCGACCGTGTCGATAAGCAAACTTGAGAGGATCCAATTCAGAGCTGACATCAGCTTTCAATATGGAAACAATATATTTCTCAAAACATTTCATTACTACAGAAGTTAAAACTACTGGTCTGTAATCATTATACTCAGTTGGACAAGGTTTCTTTGGGACAGGAATAATAGTAGATTTTTTCCGGAGGTTAGGAACTGTGTGTGTGTCCACAGACTGCTGGAAAACAGGGCACCAAGCTGGAGTGAGCTCTTCTGCACAGGTCTTTAAAAGAAGAGCAGAAATGCCATCAGGGCCTGTGGATTTACCCTTACAAACCTGACTAAACAGTGTCTTAATTTTGTAGGGGTCGACCACCAACCTGGACCCAGTGACAGGAAACGACTGTAACACATTATTACATTCCAAAGAAAAGTCCTGTGTTTCAAACCTGAGAAAAAAGTCATTGAGTTCATTTGCTTTCTCCAGTTCATCATGAGTTACAAAGCCTTTCCTATCTGTAGTCATGTTAACTGCAGCTTTCATAGAATTCCAAAGCCTTTTTGAGTCCATAGACATAAAATTTTGTTCTATAGTGTCTCTGTATTTCCTCCTTGCCTCCCGCAACAATTGGTTGAGTTCTTTTTGTACTGTTTTTATACCAGCTCTATCGTTTTTTTTTAAAGGCAATCTTTTTACGATTAATACAGTCTTTTACTTCTCTAGTGATGTAAGGCTTGTTATTGGGATACACAGTAATGTTCTTTTTAGGAACAACACAGTCAACGCAAAACTTGATATAGTCTATTATTGTTTCCGTAGCCTTATTTATATCCAGATTGTGAAAAATGTCCCAGTTTTTCAGAGGAATGAGCCCTTGAGTGTCTCTAAGCAATCCTATGTCCAGACAGACACTTTCTTTGTCTGTGGTTTGCTGCTCTTGAACACAGTCTTGTATGTAGGGATTAGGTGGACTGTATTATGATCCAAGTTTGACAGAGGAGGCTTCATTCTGGAGCTATATGCATTTTTTATGTTTCCATAGCACTTGTCTAAAACCTTGTTATCTCGGGTGGCACACTTGACATTCTGTTCAAAGCCAGGGAGAGACATTTCCAGTTTGCAGTGGTTAAAATCTCCATGAACAAAAACGGGTGCTCCAGGTGTGCGTTGCAGCTGGTGATGGACACAGTCAGCAATTCGGGCTGCTGCCCGGGCTGCATTACCACTGGGAGGGACATAAACAATACAAATTAAAACATTTCCGAACTCCCGAGGAAGATAAAAAGGTCTCAGTGAGGGGCATAGCAGCTCAACGTCAGTGTTGCATACAGTCTCTCTCACGGTGTAGTTTCTGCACCAGCTGTCGCTGACGTATGCACAGATGCCCCCTCCGCGACTCTTCCCTGAAGTTTCGGTCCGGTCTGCGCGAATATCAGAGAAGCCTTCCAGTTCAATAAGAAAGTCTGGTATTTCAGTATGGAGCCAAGTCTCCGTGAAAACCAGCATGCTCGACTCTCGGTACTCGAAACATACCTTGGCGATGGAACGGAGCTCCTCCATTTTGTTCCTCAGAGACCAAGCGTTGCGGAGAATCATGCCCGGCAGCAGTGGTCTGCTGCCTCTGCGGCGGAGACGCTGCCGTATCCCCCCTCGCCGGCCTCTCTTTCGTTGTTGTAACTTACGAGTTGGCTGAACTTTCAGGGCCTCGGGTAGGTCCGCAGGAGGTGTAATTCCCATAGAGCGGAGGGAAAGCAGTGCATCTCTGGTGTAGGTGAGCAGAAGCTCACCTTCCGCGTGCAGAAAAGTTTGGCATATCCTTGACAAGGTCCAGAAGAGTAGCCCCAAAAGAAGTCCTTTTCCAAATAACGCCATGGTGCTTCCACATGTACAATACACACGAAGCAGAATCACTCACACGAAACCATCCCAAAAGCGCAACAAGATTAACAAGATTAAAAAAAGATTAAAAAATAGATAGAAAGCAGCAGCAGCACACGAGTCCGGGTCGCAGGCAGAGCAGCGCCACCGGATGTTTTTGTATTTCACAGTACTGAGCCTGGTGTGACTCACTGCCTTTTGGAGTGACTATTTACAATGGCACTACCACGGTACCGTCCACTGTGGTGTACGATGGCACCTTAGATATTACCATGATGAGATGTTAATTATTATTATGATACATACTGTGATAATATAGTACCACGGTAATAGCCTATCTGAGTTACCGTGATAATATCAGAGGTACATTTACACAAATATGATAATTATACTTCAGGTACAGCGACATGTACCATGATTATGTTAGATAGGACCATGGTACATACCATGGTACGTTGAGATTGTATGGTACACCCTGGTACGTACCATAGTATGTACCAAGGTACACCATGGTACAATCTTTGGTACCATGGTACGTACTATGATACAATCTTAGATACCATAGTATGCACCCTGGTACCTAAGATTGTACCATGGTGTACCATGGTACGTACTACGGTACAATCTTAGGTACCATAGTACGTACCATGGTACCTAAGATTGTAATAGGACGTGTGTAATTGTGAGGTCTTGCTTGGTACTCACGAATGTCATATTCCTCCGGGTGACGGCGTTGCATGTGTAATGTGGTAAATAGCCACTAGATGGCAGTATTGACTTTTTTTTGTGAAGCCCAGTCTGAAGCTAGGTTGGGCATGTCCAGGGCATGCCCAGAGGGGAAAGTCCCAGAATGGGAGGGGGCTGCACAAGAGTATATAAGGAGAAAAATTGAGAGAGTAGAGTAGTAGGAGAAATTGCAAGAAGGATACATTTGACCAGACCTGTCACTCTTTTCAAGACCTGTTAAGCTTTTTGTGGATTTTTGCCTGTGTTGGAGCATTTTCCTGTCCCAGGACATCACAACATAGCAGCCCATCTCCATTACAGGGAATTGTAAATATCTCATTTTTTATTTTCTTTTCAATCTTGGTCAGTAGTGTAGGGTGTAGATTAGTTCTATGTGTTTAATTAAATCTGTTGAACTTAAAGGATTTTGTCTGTCATCCCTTGCTGTCCGTGACGCCATAACAAATTGGGGTCATAACAAATTGGGGGCTCGGGTCCGGGGTAGACCATTGTGCAAGTCATTTATTGAAAATCTAAAATTTCAAATAGTGAAATTGTTTTTTGAATTTTCCTAGATATATATTGGCAGATCAACAGCAATGGATGATTTCTTGGCCTCACCAACCATAGAGGTTTTGAAGTCTTTTAAAAAGACAGAACTGCTAGAAATATGCAGACAGTTAGAGCTGACAGATGTAAAACCAGCCATGCGAAAAGCAAGACTGGCGAGAGAGATTGTTGAATATTACATTGATGAAAATGTGTTTGCACCAGGAGATCTGGAACAGTTTCGATTGGAAAATCCAAATGTAGAATTGGAACTTAAATTAAAAAAATGCTAGAAATTGAAGAAAAAAAAGAAAAACAAAGGCAGTTTGAGTTAGAAAAAATTAGCAAGAGAAGAGAAAAAGAGAGAAAGAGAGAAAAGAAATTGAGAAAAAAAAAAAAACAAAGAGAGTTCGAGAGAGCAGAAAAGAGAAAGAAAGGCAGTTTGAGTTAGAAAAATTAGCAAGAGAAGGGGAAAGAGCAGAAAGAGAGAGACAGAGACAGAGAGATTTCGATTTAGAAAAAATTAGACAGAGAAGAAAAGGCTCCAAATGGAGCAACTAAAAATTAAAATAGAAGCCGAAAACAAATTTCGGGCTAGCCAGGAGGTAAAGCTGGTGCCTCCATTTTCAGAGAAGGAGGTTGATAAGTATTTCCAGTGCTTCGAGAAGGTAGCTAAGAGTTGTCAGTGGCCAAAGGAACACTGGCCTCTGATGTTGCAAACTGTCCTCAAGGGTAAAAGCTCAACAAGCCTATTCGGCTTTGTCTGCAGATGATTCCTCTGATTATGAGGTTGTCAAAAAGGTTATTTTGACAGCTTATGAGTTGGTTCCAGAGGCTTACCGACAGAGATTCAGAGGTCTGAAGAAATCTGACAAACAGACTTATGTTGAATTTGCTAACGAGAAGAAGGTTTGCTTTGAGCGCTGGTGTACTTCTATGGAGGTCAAGGATGATTTCAACTCACTAAAAGA
Source organism: Gymnothorax javanicus (assembly GCA_029692085.1). Taxonomy (NCBI): domain Eukaryota; kingdom Metazoa; phylum Chordata; class Actinopteri; order Anguilliformes; family Muraenidae; genus Gymnothorax; species Gymnothorax javanicus. The sequence continues at coordinate 12,015,592 of CM056205.1, forward strand.
GATGGTGTTAGTTGAAGAATTCAAGAACTGTGTCAAGGATGATATTAAGACCTACCTTAATGAGAAGCAAGCACTGAATTTGCAATCAGCTGCCAAGTTTGCAGACGAATATGTTCTAACACATAAGTCCAAATTTCAGTCTAGCAGTAAAAATAAATGGTCCCAATTTCAGAAGAAAGGTAACGGTGATACCCAAGATTCCTCACCCAAAGACAAAGACAAATCTGGTGATGGTGCTCAGAAATCCAGTAAAAGGTCTGAACAAAGTGTGAAAGCTGACAGTGACAAAAGTGGTCTATTTTGCAATTATTGCAAGAAATCTGGTCATGTTACAACTAACTGTTGGTTCCTTAAAGCTAAGAAAGAGCAAGAAAAGGATACCAAACCCAATGCCTTTGTGAAGACAAGGTTAGAAATCCCTGTAGTAGATGACCGATCTGCTAAATTGCCTGCTCCTTGTGAGGCTAAGAAGCCTGATACTGCTGTCTTTGTGAGGGAGGAATTCCTTCCATTTGTGTGAGAGGGATTTGTGGCTCTGAATGAGCATTCTCCTCCTGTCCCCATATATATCCTAAGGGATACCGGAGCTTCTCAGTCACTTTTGTTGATGGACTCCTTGGAGTTATGTGATGAGACCGCTTCTGGGGATTTCATACTTGTACAAGGTATTGAAGGGAGGACTGTATCTGTACCCCTGTGCTCTGTATTCTTGAAGTCAGATTTAGTTACAGGACAGGTAAAGGTGGGACTTATGTCAAGTCTGCCTATCAAGGGTGTTTCTCTGTTGCTAGGCAATGACCTGGCTGGGGGCAATGTAGTTCCCCTGTTCATCTTCGCCGCAGCCGAGCACTGAAGATGGCGATGAAGACCCATCTCTGTATCCTTCCTGTGCAGTGACTCGTGCTATGGCCAAGAAGGCTCAAGAAGAAGATGATGTGGTGCCGTCCAGCACATTGAATAGTCATGACTCAGGTGGTTCGCCTCATGACTCTGTTCAGCCTACTATGGTTTCTCCGTTTGAGGACTTATCAGACACTTTTATCAGTTCTCTATTCAGCCAGCCAGATGGGTCTGGTGATTCTGATGTGTCTGGAGACTTGTCTCTGTCCAGAAAGCGGTTGATTCAGGAGCAAACCAATGATCCTGAAATTTGTGTACTAAAAAAGAGAGCCCTTCCTGATGAAGAAATAGACGCAGTTCCAGTTGGGTATTATCTCAAGGATGGAGTGTTGATGTGGAAGTGGTGCCCTCCTGATATCCCTGCCAATGCAGATTGGGCAGTGGTCAAGCAAATTGTTGTTCCGAAGGTCTACAGGAATGAGATCTTAACAATGGCTCATAGTTTGCCTTTAGGAGGTCATCTTGGTGTTAACAAGACTGTTGACAAGATCATGAAACACTTCTTCTGGCCTGGACTTCGAAAAGATGTTTCCAACTTTTGCAAAACCTGTCACACTTGTCAGGTAGTTGGAAAACACCAGTTAGACCCACCTGTAGCTCCATTGCAGCCTATCCCAGCATTTGGGGAGCCCTTCTCCAAGGTCATCATTGATTGTGTTGGTCCATTACCCAAGACTAGATCTGGAAATCAGTATTTGTTGACAATCATGTGTGCATCTACCAGATTCCTGAAGCCATACCTCTACGCAACATCAAGGCAACTGCAATTTCAAAGGCTTTGATAAAGTTCTTCACGTTGTTTGGCCTTCCCAGGGAAATTCAGTCAGATCAAGGTAGCAATTTCACTTCCGGATTGTTTCAGCAGGTTGTGTATGAACTAGGTGCGAAGCAGATTCTTTCCAGTGCCTATCATCCAGAGAGTCAGGGTGCCTTAGAGTGGTTTCATTCCACTCTCAAGACAATGATGATGACTTATTGTTATGACCATGAGAAAGACTGGGATGAAGGTGTTCATTTGCTGTTGTTTGCAGCTAGGGAAGCAGTGCAGGAATCTACTGGATTCAGTCCGTTTGAGTTAGTGTTTGGCCATGAAGTGAGAGGACCTTTGCTATTGTTGAGTGAACAATGGCAAGAGAAAGAGCCGCATATCAGTCTGTTAGACTATGTTAGCAAGTTCAAGGAAAGACTGCTTGCAAAGAGAACCAAAGAGCCAAAGAGAACTTGAAATCAAGTCAGGGAAAAATGAAAACTTGGTATGATCATAAGGCTAGAAGCCGTGAGTTTAAACCAGGAGACAAGGTCCTTGTGTTGTTTCCCTTACAGTCCAATCCATTGCAGGCTAGATTTCATGGTCCTTATGAAATTCTGACAAAACTCAATGATCTCAATTACATTGTGAAGACTCCAGATAGGAGAAAGCCAAAACAGTTGTGTCACATTAACATGCTGAAGCCTTATCATGATAGGAATGCTAGGGTTGCAGCTGTCACTTCAGATCCTCCTATGGCCGAGACTTGTGAAGATGAGGGGGAGTTTCAAGATGATGAACCTAGAATTAAAGCTGAAGTTCTTTCATGTAAATTGTCAAATTCTGAAGTGTTGCAAAATCTTGATGTAAAACTCCAGCACTTAGAACCCTCACAGAAAGATCAGTTTGAGAGGTTGATCAAGAAATATAAAGATCTATTTCCTGATGTTCCAAAGAGAGTTTCTATAGCCTCTCATGATGTAGATGTTGGTGATGCCAAACCAATAAAACAGCATCCGTACCGGATGAATCCTGGAAAGAGAAACATTGCTGAGAAAGAGGTTGAGTACATGTTAGAACATGATATTATCAGACCCTCTAACTCAGATTGGAGTTCACCCTGTGTTCTAGTTCTGAAACCTGATGGAAGTACTAGATTCTGTACAGATTATCGCAAAGTCAATGCTGTAACTAGAACTGATGTGTTTCCAATACCTAGGATTGATGATTGTATCGATAGAGTAGGGCAAGCAAAGTTTCTGACCAAGATTGATTTATTGAATGGTTATTGGTGTGTGCCTTTAACTGAGAGGGCCAAGAGCATCTCTGCTTTTGCCACACCATCTGGGTTATACCAGTATGAAGTCCTACCCTTTGGCATGAAAAATGCCCCAGCCACGTTCCAAAGGATGATACAGTCTACAATCGCCGGATTGCCACACACGGGTGCGCATACATCGACGACCTGATCACATGGAGTGACTCCTGGGAAGAACATCTGAAAGATGTAGAGACGTTGTTCCAGCGCTTGACCCAGGCTAACCTGACTGTTAACCTGAACAAGAGTGACTTTGGTTGTGCTACTGTCACGTATCTTGGCTACGTCATAGGCCAGGGTAAGGTGGCCCCCATAAATGCTAAAGTCCAAGCCATCATGGACTTTCCAGTTCCTGACAACAAAAAAGCTTTGCGCCGCTTCCTTGGAATGATCGGGTACTACCGCAAGTTCTGCAAGAACTTTGCTGAGATTGCTCTCAGTCTCACCAATCAACTGAAGAAAGGCATAAAGTTCACTTGGGATGAAGCATGCCAAAGAGCCTTCGATCGCCTGAAGTCTCTGCTGTGTCACTTCCCCGTGCTCAAATCTCCTGACTTCAACAAACCGTTCTCCATAGCGGTCGATGCTAGCGACCAAGCTTGTGGATCTGTGCTCCTACAGAGAAATGACTCTGATGACATTGAGCATCCCGTGGCATACTTCTCCAGGAAGTTCAATCGCCACCAAAAGAACTATTCCACAATTGAGAAGGAGCTGTTGGCTCTGGTTCTATCCTTACAACACTTTGAGGTCTATGTTTGTACGGGGCAAAAGCCAATGATTGTATATACTGACCACAATCCGTTAATGTTTTTGAGTAAGATGAAAAACAAAAATCGGAGATTGTTGAATTGGAGTTTGATTTTAAAAGAGTTTGACTTGGAAATTAAGCATGTAAAGGGTGCTGACAATGTAATTGCCGATTGCTTATCCCGTGTTTGAATATGTGTATATATATCACCTGTGTTTATTAGCATATTGTATTATATGTATATATATATATACACACAAGTGTCTACTTAACCAGTTTTGTATTGACAAGAAAAATTTTGCCTTTATGAGTCAAAATTTTCCCCTTTTGGAATGGAGGTGTAATGTGGTAAATAGCCACTAGATGGCAGTATTGACTTTTTTTTGTGAAGCCCAGTCTGAAGCTAGGTTGGGCATGTCCAGGGCATGCCCAGAGGGAAAGTCCCAGAATGGGAGGGGCTGGACAAGAGTATATAAGGAGAAAAAATTGAGAGAGTAGAGTAGTAGGAGAAATTGCAAGAAGGATACATTTGACCAGACCTGTCACTCTTTTCAAGACCTGTTAAGCTTTTTGTGGATTTTTGCCTGTGTTGGAGCATTTTCCTGTCCCAGGACATCACAACATAGCAGCCCATCTCCATTACAGGGAATTGTAAATATCTCATTTTTTATTTTCTTTTCAATCTTGGTCAGTAGTGTAGGGTGTAGATTAGTTCTATGTGTTTGTTTAATTAAATTTGTTGAACTTAAAGGATTTGTCTGTCATCCCTTGCTGTCCGTGACGCCATAACAAATTGGGGCCATAACAAATTGGGGTCATAACACATGTGACTCTACAGGAATGAGTCGCTCATGAAGGCCTTATTGCAGCACCAGCATTGAAACACACAGCAATGCTCTCATCAAGACTTATCGCAGAACATTTTGGTGATCCTCAAGTTGCCACAAAGTTATATCCAAAAGTACAAGGATAGTTAAGTCAATTTTTTTTTGTTTCTCCAACGTCACTGTTTGCGCAAACCCATGAAATTCTGTGTCCCTACAGAAAAGGCCACATTGGAGTACAATGGTGAGATGTCCAAATTTTGTGATTTTGAGATTTTCACACCCTGTCACAGCTTTCTATCAGCAAATTCTTAGAGCACAATACCCATATGTCCATCTGCCTTAGTTTTAAGCAGAATTCACATTCTCATTCTGTGGTATGTCCCACAAAATCTTTTAAAATGAATCAAACATTGATATTTTGATTAATAAACATGAAAAGTATTTCAGAATTGTTTGTCTTCTATTGCAAATAAACTTAACTTCAACCTATCACCATTGTGTTCAAATCGCATCAAGTGCTAGAATTGTCAGAGCACAGAGGTGACATGTCCATTTTTGGCAATTTTGGCCATGATGTCGCGGTACCACACCAATGAAAACGAACTGTTAAATATAACTCTGAACCGTGCGGCAAAAGAGTGACTGATTTCTTTTGTAATGCAAAGCATTTTTTCTGATGAATTTTTGCTGCATTCATTTCTGGAATAAATGCAGGATCAAGCATCGACTAAACCAACAGTCAACAATGTGTATTAATCAAATTAATATTTTTAGCTTACCGGCCCTATGGGCTATTGCTATTGCTAAGCTATTGTCGTGGTGTGGCGTCCGTTGTCCAGAACATTTTTTATCTTTTTTTTGGCCTGAATTTTCGCGCAAATTTGCAATAACATGCTACTAGACCATATCTCCAGACGTTGTTCTCGGATTTTTGATTGAATCATGTTTGTCCGTTTTATGGGTCCTTGAAATTTTGGCTCCATCGTTAAAGATAGGACTGAGAAATTAAAAAAAAATATTTCTCAAAAATTGCAAGATAAATTTTTTTCTAAATCAGGCAATCAACTTACCTTGGTACCGTCAATGTACAGTGCGAGCGCCATTTTGATTGAATCGACAGAAGTGGGTCTATTGGGGGCGCTGTACTTTATGAATATGCAAGATGGCTTGTGGAGGCCAAATGGTTGCAGATAGAGATTAAGTTTGCATTATCGACATATAGGAAGTCATATATGACGTATATTTTGGCTATATTAAATGTGACCACAGATGACTTTGAAAGGTTAAACTCGAGGTCAGGGAATATATTAACAATGTTAAAAGATATGACTTGAAATTTCAAAATATTATTTCTCAAAAACTGTCTGATAACTTTTTTTTCTAAATCTGACAATCAACTCACCTTGATACACTTTATGTACAGTGCGAGTGCCATTTTGATTGAATCGACTGAAGTGGGTCTAGTGGGGGCGCTGTACTTTAACATTGGGTCTTATGGAGAATGGGCCAAATCACCTGTAGAAGCTAGATGGTTGCAGATTAAGTTTGTATTACTGACATATAGGAAGTAATATATGACCTATATTTTGGCTGTGAAATTTGAAGGTCAAACTTGACATAATACAATTAAGATGATCCATCTTACCAAATCGGGGAGAACAAGCAGCACCTGTTAACTGTGGAGTGCTCTCGGAGTGAACCTTCTGTTAATTATGAAAATGACTGAGAACAGGTCAGGACTAATAATTGTTTTAAATGGAAGTTTTGTGCAACCCAATCCTCTGTTCTTGTTCCGCAAGTGTACTAAATTTAGCCCATGGTTTAATCGCTGTTAGATCGCATATGGAGAGAAACCGTGTCTTCGGTTGCCAATTACGATAATTGGAAAACGCGTCAATAAAGGAAAATGATTGAGAACTACTAATTACAGTCAAAAAGGGACGTGTCTTCGCACCCCTGCTGGCTACGCCACTGTCGTGATAAAGACAAGAGTTTCTTCAGAATCCCATCTCATTTCAATCAATGTCGCTTACTGGCAAATACGACACTTTGTTTACGTGCGCTGGCAGCCACTTGCTTTTTACTTCAGTACATGTTCTCGAGTTCCCGATTCTATATCCAGCTTCAGTCGCAAAGAGCAAAGCTCCAATGTGGGAACAAGCCTTGCTTAATCCAGCCAGTCAATCACATTGGCCCTCATTTATCAGTCCGTACACCAAAAAAATGGGTGTACGCCAAATCTCCCGCAAGGATCGGCATTTATCAATCTGAACGTGAGCGAACGGTCCACAAAAATCTCATGCCAGGGGCCTCATTTATCATTGTGGATACACCTTTTTTTTTTTACATGCTTTTCCCCCCCGTTTTGAGCATACGCACTTTTCTCCACCAAATTTGGGATCTATCAAACCCAAACCTGACGGGAAAAAGTGCGGACATTTACGTCCATTTTGACCATGGCGTACCGTGATTTACACCCTTTTTGAAGAACAGGAGGAATTGGCGACGCAGCTGCTGAGTCAGAGAATAGCAGTGTGTGAGGGAGAGAGGAGCTCGGATTATAGCCCATTTAAAAGAACAATCAAAGCCGCAGCAATGTCCGGTTTTCCTAATGTAATTGGAGCCATTGACTGCACTCACATCATGATTAGGGCACCATCGGTGAATGAATTCGTATATGTGAATTGCAAAAATGTGCATACGATCAATACCCAAATAATATGTGACGCCGACATGCTCATAACGAATGTAGTGGCACGGTGGCCTGGTTCTACACATGATTCATTCATCCCGACGCATAGCAGAAAGGGGGTGAGACTGGGGGCAGGCGCTGCGCGTGACCGTGACGGCTGGCTTCTTGGTGAGTGCATGTAGGCTACACAGTATACTCATTCATTGAAAGCTGCTGCTTATTATCATCACTTCAAGGCTGATACGCACCCCATCGTTGTGACTTACAGGTGATAGTGGCTACTTCCTGAGGGAGTGGCTGCTAGTTCCCATCCCGGACCCACAGGGTGGCCAGGAAACCCAGTTAAAGAGGTCTATGCCCATGCGCGCTACGTCGTGGAGCGCGCTATCGGGCTCCTAAAAGGACGTTGGCACTGCCTGGATTCGTCGGGTGGTAGGCTCCTCTACCACCCAAAAAAGGTCTGCAGGATCATCTGGGCCAGTGCCATCCTGCACAATGTGGCAGTGAGGCATGGGGTTGCGCTGCCGCCGGGCCTCCCTCCACCCCAGCATGTGGACCCGGACCCACAGCCCCCTGCCCGTCATGAGGGTTTTCAACAGGGACTAAGGGCACGAGCTGCGGTGATGCAGCTCCCTCATGTTGAGCTAAAGAATGTGTGTATATAACCTACGAGTTTCTCAGTTTCAGTCTTGCAAAGTTGTGTTTAGTTTTCAGTATTACAAGAACCTCATATTTCATTTCTCGTACATTTGATTTCCACAAGTTGAGACAGAAATAAATTCATGTATATCAAACACGACATTGTTTTGTCCCTCTATGCAACTGAAACAAAACACACTCCTCCTGCATTTGACAAAAGATTCGACAAGAAGGTTCATTTATTTATTTTTTTAATTGCCTCTGTAAGACTTGTGACCGCTGCACTCGGCGGTTTTACGCTTGTTGGTGAGGCCGGGGCTGTGGCTGATTAGATGAGATTGTTTTAAATTCCGGAGGAGAAATTGTTCGGTCCAAGATTATGTGTTCATTTCTGTTGTGATTCTCTTACCTGTTCTTAGTTATATGTTCATGTTCCTAAATAAACCATAAGACGAAGTGATCATACAGAATTAGCGCAAATACCTGCCGAAGAGGACTTTTTTCCTCGCCTGCACCTCACTAACAAGCATGTGTATCTCACTCTCTGAGAAGTTTCGCTTCTTTCCGCGTTTCCCATCCATGCTTCACCGTCTTCCACTGACTTCACTCCACAAATTCCCAGAGCGCACATGGCTACTTTATATGCAGGTGCTCATTTGCATTGACCATATATGGTTGTGTCTGGGCGTGTAGAGGGCGGAATATGAGGCGTGTTCACGTCAGCACTGTTCTTGGGTCCGGTGTGATTTATCAATGGAAATTGCGGAGAGCTGTGCGTATGCACAGTTTGATAGATCTGAAAAGGGTGTAAATATTTTGGGTGAACGCCATTTTTGGTTTTTCACCGTACGTGAAAATTTAGTAGCACTTTTACACCCTTTTTGATCAATGAGGCCCTTGGTCTGACCAGGTGTACGCAAATTTTAAACCCGCGAACAACATGCAGGAACGAGTGCAGCTGTCAGAATGAGTAATAAACCATATGCAACGATGCGGACGTCATGCTATTGTTGCTCTTATTAGTAAAATGAATAAATAGGCTGAATAGATAAATAGGCTAAATTATTAAATGAATGAATAAATAAATAAATAAATAAATAAGCCACCTGTGTTGAGAAATTATTATACTTATATTTTGAGACAACCTGCATGTCAGGCTAGACGGCTGACAATTACAATCAATTTGATTAAGCGCAATGCGTGGCTTGGCAGATATGCAGTGTGGTATGTCAGATGCCCATCCAGTCAGATATATAGTGAACAACAAAAGAAACGCAAGTTAATTAAAGGCAGACTGGAAAATAAGTTTGCGCGTAATAATTTTAGAAAAGCAAATTTATTACTAGCGCATGCACATTTACACTCGTTTCATCAAACTTCTCTTTATTTTGCGGTCACTTTGACTGAGTAACCATAAGAGTAGGGAGAGCCACCACAATTGTAACTTTTTTCACTTCTCACTCTATTACTAAGAGATCGTTTTACCTACATATGAAACATTTTTAGGCAAAGCCCCAACACATGTCTGCTATCATAAACCATTTAAAGTTTTTCAATTGATAAAACAGGTCTTGAGTAATATAACTGAAAGTGGACTCTGTCCAATGTTACAACTGAAGCGTGTTTAAGTCTTAATTGTAACAGCAGGATTTACAATTGTAACACTGCTAAAAAATAGCATTAAACTCATCGTTTTCAGGTCAAATCAATTCTATTTCATTCAGGCAACTGTTTAACGTTTCTTTAGCACCAATATTGTGATTAGAATGTCCTATCAAAAATATTGTATATTATTAAAACTTACCAGATGTACCAGCTGGAGCGTTTGTGTGAGTTTCTTGATAGGAAAATGCATTGATTGTGCCTACAAAGTTAGCGACTTTGACTGATGGAGTTGTAAAAATGTTATACAACCCTAATTTGATTTAGAGTATAATTGAATGACAGCTGACTGAACACAGAATATTGGCAAATATGACACATAAGTTTTGTAAAAGTCCCATTCATACCTGCACTGGTACCCCTGCAGGGTCAATTATGTAGCAACACCCCAAATCACTTTTTTTTTTACAGTCTATGCTATAGAAAAGCAGTCTATTTGTATTTTAAAGTTTTATTGCAAAAATCCAAAATAGGCTACAATAACATTTGCCTACAGACAGAACCAAATAGGTTGGCTTACTAAATTTCAAGGTAGGACTAAGCCTACATCTCAGTGCAAAGAACATTACAATATGTGCCGTTCAGCATCTAGTGCATTTTTTAGAATGTGCATTTTTGTGAGGACATTCTGTAAAACAAACAAAAAAGCAAACAAAGAGCACAATTATTCGAGCTGTGCTCGCAAATGTCTGCTGTTGTCTCAAATGTAACATGTGTTACAACTGCGCCGCTCGGCGCACTGTTCATTTGGCGTTGTCTACAGAACAGGCCTAACAATCATAATGTGTTAAAACGATGCAAACTAGTAACGAACATATACATACAGACACCCAAGCGGATTTTAGCTCTGTAACATTAAAGAAAAAATCTGTAGTCAAAAAATACTGTGGGAGTGAATTTTTACTTACTTTGTGGAAAACCAACTGCTCTGGCGATATTTCCCTGCAGCATGGATGAAAAGACTTGCAACTTGCGGGCATGTGTATTACGGTACTCGTCACATGCTGACATGATGACATCATGACCGCATTGACCAATCAAGAGAAAACATGCACGTTACAATTGTGACGCGTTACAATCAAGGCGGCTCTCCCCTACATTGACTAACTAGCTAACTTGCGTTTCTTTTGTTGCTCAGTATATACAGGCCTACGGACACTTTGGCCATGATCACATTTTGACAATGGCAGATCTTCTATTGTTATTGGAATAAGCTTCTGTCCAACGTGTGAGGAACTTTCGGCACAGAGAAGATCTCCTCCGGGAAAGTGACGAGTGGCTGCTCGTTTTGTGTGGCACCCTATAAAATGTCATAATAAAAGTACAATGAAGAGTGATCTCTGCAGACTGTATTTTAACAATTACCCTCATGCAGCTCCGATCGAGGCGGTGGGGACTCATCCATGTCCGCACCACCTCGTATTCCCACAATGGAGGGGGAGCCCTGCTGCCATGCGCTCCTGGAATGGTGACAGCTGGAGGTTTGAGCCTGATTGGCCTCCACAGGTCCGTGCGCTGCTGCGGCTGAACACCGCAACCCGTCTTCCCAATGATGCAGGCAGAAGAAATAAATGAGCAACCGTCGTATTTCATTCCAGCTTCAGAAGTTTGAATGATCTGACGTATTTTCGTTTTGAAATTCCATTCAAGTTCGCTAATGGTAATAATTCGTGAATGCCCTAGCTAGCCAGCTAACTCATATTCGTAATGCTAAATATAGACATAAGCAGAGCAGGAAACATGCCTGAAGCAGCAAAGTAAAATGCAACATTCACGCATCATGCAGACATAGGACAGAGGCTTCTTGATTCCAATTTTAAAGGTGAGAAGAGGAGCTCATTTGATTGGTGAAGATTTGACTCGGCTGTGTTAAACCCACTCAGACCTTCTCTCCTCCCTCTTTGCCGGTTGCGCAGGCAGGAGGGACCGAGGCGGGACAGAGGAGTACTTGCGCCAGGCTGCACCGGGCACGAAATTGCAACATACGCCTGGACACACCCCGTTGACGCGGCGCACCCCCCGTTCGCTGAGCCCGCGCCAGGTCTATGAAATTAGGGCCTGGCTACACATTCGCGGTTTATAACGCGTGTTAACGCCGCGTGAAAAGCCGCGAAAAACGCTCTGAGCAAACGCTGCGTAATACGCGGCGGTGAACTGTCTACACCTTGGCAGGTAAAGTGGGTGTACACGCTTTGTCCTCCGAGTTGGCATGGAAACTCCTCCCCTAATCTGGTAAAACCGAGTCACTCACTTTTTCATGAAACTGAGAAAACAAAAGAACTGAAGTCCTTCAGGATAAACTTGCTGTAAAAAAAAAAAAAAATAAAAAAAGAGCAAATTGGTATTCACAGTGACTACTGTAGGCACTTTATTTGATGATTAGTAACTTAGTAATTTCAAAAATGGTTCTAACCTACTTTCTACCAAAATGAGTTACTAGGTTTTACCAAATTAGGGGAGGCTCGCACTCTGTAAACATGGTGGACAAGGGAGAGTCAGATAGTGACATTGAGGAGATATTGGCACTGTATATTTACAAGAAGAGGTGAAAAGCCAGGAGAAGGACCCGAGAATGCTGGGTACATGACCTCCTTTTGCAAAGATCCCAATTTGGGGAGTATCACCATTTAGTAAAGCAACTATTTTCATACGAAGACAGATTTTTCCAGTACTTCTGTATGCTGCCACAGACATTCAATAATCTCCATGAAAAACTCAAGAAGGACTTAACAAAAGAGCTGACCTTTTGGCGTAGGCCAATTGGAACAGAAGAGAGGCTACCCATCTGTTTGAGGTAAGTGCTTTATTTTATTCATACAGTGTTTCTTTGACTGACTCCAGCCACATGTATTTGAAAATGATGAGTGAACAATCACTGAACATATTACTGTAAGCGATATGAATATTAAATGGATATTATTCCTGGCACCATTGCAGAACCTGTCTACCAACTATATGACTCCATGGGCTCAATTTATATACTAAAATGAATTTTACCATTCCTCAGTTGTACCCGTGGTACAAGTAGAAGGAGCCTGAATGCATGAAACTGCATGCGATTCATATTGTGAGGAAGTACTGAGCCTATTCTGAACAGTCAACATTGATGGATTGTAATCATTTCCATGCTGAAATAAGTAATTCATTTCAGCATCATGAACAATGCCGTGAATTTTATATTTCACATCTGCTCTAACATGGGCGGGCAGTTTTCTAATGGTACTCGCCATTGACCTCATGAAGTGGTCAATGTCATCTTCCTTTTCCTCCACAAGCAGAGCATGTTTGTTTAATATGGATTTTTTCTTCTCTGTGAAAAAATCCACAATGGCTTCATCCACAGTCGCATTATTCATTGACTTTTGCTTTCTACTCCCGCTCGGGTGAAGAGGAACAGGAGTAGCAGAACGTGATGAAGCACTAGAATGCTCCCCAGGAGATTGAGACATTCGCACGATATCATTATTTATAACCTCTCCTCCAACAACTTCTTCTCTTAGTTGAACAGCACTTTCCCCATTATCAAAATCTTCATCCATGTCGACATGTAGAGGGTCACCTTTGCTGAGGTTACATGTTGACCTGCAATGGTGCCACAGACGGAACAATCAGAGAAACTGAAGTAGTAAAACACGAGCAGGTTATACCACAATGATATTTCATACCTTAGCCTTTGTTGCCTTGAATTAAGGGTAGGACACAAGCCCATAAATTGTTCGGGGAAACTTACTCTCCGTCTTCCAGGAAAGGATTTAGGAATCCAAGTATTCCAGAAAACTTGTAGGGAGCGACCACCTTGGCAGCTTGGCCACTTCGGGACTTCAGATTATTCTTGTACTTCCGATAATTATCCTTGACAGTCTTCCATTTTTGCTTTGCCGCAGGTACTGAAAACAAATTTATGACATTATTATTCACTTCTGTCTTTTCAGATTTCTTGCAACTGGTGACTCGTACAAGACCACAGCATTCAGCTATCGAGTTGGAGTCCAAACCGTTGCCAATATAGTAAATGAAACCTGTGATGCTATTTGGGCAAGATTGCAGCCTCTCTATATGCCTACCCCAACCCGTCAACACTGGGAAGACACTGCAACAGGATTCCTAACAAAATGGCAATTTCCGAACTGCTTGGGAGCACTTGACGGAAAACGTATAAATTTTTGCGCCAAAAAATTCCGGTACCAACTTCTTCAACTACAAGAAATCGTTTTCTGTCGTGTTGCTTGGGTTAGTTGACCACCAGTATTGCTTTCTAGTGGTTGACATTGGATCGTATGGGTCGAACAGTGATGGAGGAATATTCAAGAGAAGTCACCTTGGAAAGAAATGAGTGAATAACACTTTGGACATCCCAGACGACAAGCCTCTCCCAACATTTGAGGAAACAGAACCTGTACCGCATGTCATAGTTGGAGACGAAGCCTTTCCTTTAACGGAACATCTTGTCCGTCCAGTGCCTGGCAAAAAACTTTCAGAAAGTGAAAGGATCTACAACTACCGGCTATCCCGAGCACGAAGGGTTTCCGAAAACTGTTTTGGGATTTTAGCTAATCGATGGCGGCTGTATCATCGGAAGATACCACTGCAACCAACAAATGTAGATAAAGTTGTAAAGGCAACATGTGTCCTACATAACATGCTGCAGATGCATGGAGTACCTGTGCCTCCACCACCCCAGGAACCTGACCTTCACATAAATAGAGCAGATGACCTGCATGATGGCTGTGATGGCCATGGCCACACAGGGTAACATTGCCCCACAACACCACACTTTTTCACCATATTAGTTCAGTCTAGTTTCATTACTTTGTTATCTGCACAGGTTTATTTCATTTGCAGTCAAACAAACTTAAATAATTCACATCACACTGTCTGATTTATAATTTGTTTATTTGCTTTAGCTTTACATTGTTTAAATGGAGTGCACACATTTTTACAGTGTATAGTTTAGCAATCATTTGTTCTATTAATCTGTTTTGTTTGAGTTACCGTGCTGTTTGGAAGGTCTCTGGCTGCTGGGGAAAAAGGTGTGGCTGTGGGTGAAGAGCCCTTAAATACCGGAGCCAGCTGATTGGGCATAACCACTGCTGCAGATGTCATGGGGGGGTTTCAGGGTTTAGTTAGGTTTCTTTGTGTTTAGTATAGTTTGTGTTAATTGTGTTGACCCCTTGTGTGTTATTTGGTTTGGCCAAGCCTGTATATAAGTTCCCTTGTGTGTCATTGTGTTAGGTCAGTTTGTTCAGTTCACATCTGGTTTAGTTGCTATTATACTGAGTTCAGTTATATTTCTTTGACCTCTTTTATAGGCCTATTTTGTAATATTTGCTTGTGATTTAAGTTCAATTTTGGGTGAATAAAACCCCTTTTTTCATTTAAAACTCCTGTTTCCTCATTGCCTTACTGCTTGGTCCCTGACAATGGCATTCTCAAGGAAATACAAAGAGCTGGGGGCAGACCACCTAAGGATGCAATAGCTGTTCGAGATAAATTCATCAGATATTTTGTATCACCCATGGGATCTGTACCATGGCAATATGATTATTGCTTTGGACATGCTGAGTGAATGACCAAAGTACCAATGACAGTGGCCCTCTCTGTATTGTAGTGTGACAGATTGAGAAAATTGTGGTCCATATTTTCCTCTTTTTTTCTTATATCCATATTATACTTCCTTATTTTGAGGCTAAAATTACACTACACATGAGCTCTGTGATTCTTTCCCAAGGTTTTTCTCCAGGGTTGTAATCATTTTATTTTTATAGGATCTTCACTGATTATAATAAAATGTAATTTTCTCATTAAATTGACTGCGATATGTGCAGCCACTCACCATCAAAGCCCACACGATGTGCGATTTCTTTCCAAATGTCATCCTTTTTGTTGCAGTCTTTATACATTGGAGATTGCTTGTCATATAAACAAGAATTTTTCTCCACTTCGATAATAAAACGTTCAGTTTGATTGTCTTCCTTTCGTCGCATTCTGCTTGTAAATGAATGCGAACAGGGTTGTGTCTCAGAGTTTGACAGGATAATTAGCCACGTCTTTAAAAAAAATCTGTCAGGCCTGCAGATCATCAAGTGGTAGAGTTTCCTGAATTTCTATTGGCTGACTATGGAACACGCTTAACTGGACGCGTCGCGTGATACGCTCGCAAACCCCTTCGGAGGTTTCTGAAATTTCACGCGGCGGTGACAGCGCGTTCTTTTTTCCCTGTCCCGCCAATGTGTAGACCCGATCATTGTAAATCAATTACACCAATCAAAGCGTTCTAGCGCCGCGCTTCACGCGGCCGTAACACGCGGAGTAATCCGCGAATGTGTTGCCGGACCTTTAACCAGCACCCTGTTCTTTTTCACTTCTTTAGTGAGAAGAATACCAACCCAGCCAGACACAAAAAAGTTATACACATGGAGACTCTTATAAGCCTTCATTTGTGCGTTGGTTGCCCACGAGGTTTGAATCACGAGATAGTTTACGATATCGGGGTATTCAATCACTGGTAATGTTGCCAAATCCTCCATATAATCATATGGCTTTAACATAATATGGGCCAAAACCTCAAATTACAACCTTTTCTCTGTATCTTGACTTGGCAGAGGACTCCAGAGAGTCATAATATTTCGAGAAACTTGGGAGATGGATCACTGTTCGCAAGAGATGCCATTTTTTATTTGCATATCATCCAACATGGCGGCGCGTGCCATTTAATCACGTGGTTGCACACCAAGAATTCGTATGAGCAACTGCTGATCTCGAAAAGTGAACTGCGAAAGGTTTAAGTCTTTAAGCTTTGAAGGACGAGGTTTTGGCTTCCTTTTGTTACGGCCGACAAACCGCCACTGGTAGATAATTGAATATAAAGCAAAAAAAAAAAAAACGGTCGTTACTCAATTCGCGACTTTGCCTTAAATTTCCTGCGGGAGATAAACTCAAAACTTCTCGTAGCAAGGTGGACATAAATGAATTAGCGCCCCCAAAACGAAATCCATTCTTTTCAAGAGTTGTGCACTTCTGTTGATTCTAATAGAGCGTAGGCAACAGCGTGTCGTCACAGCACGGGATGATTATTGACAGGTTTATAGAATTGGTCGTGACGTGCAGCCAGCATGTCGTCATAATACGTTTTATCAGCTAGGCTGTGCAAGGCGCACTACATAATACGTTTTATCAGTAAGGCTGTGCAAGGCGTACGCTTTACTGGTTTTGCTTACGATCACTTTCACTTATTCACGCGGTAGAAGTCTTCGCTTTTGTGGGTACGGTCACATAATTTACGCCCAGGCCTACCTACATTGAATTGAGTTTACTTTGCTAACCGTTCTCACTGTGAGTAGAATATATAATCCCTTTTTTATAAAATTGGGATTCACGCTCTGACAACGCCTGCCCGCTTTTGTTATGGACGGACAAGTTAACTCCGTCCAGCTCCGTACTGAGCGCGATGCAGCCAGTGTAGGCCAGGTGCAGCGCGCTTTGGCCATGTCGGGGATGCCCGTCTTCACGTTCCGTGCGCGGCGCGAGGCCGTGGACCGGGTGCGGATCAGCTCGGTGGACGTGGACCGCATAGCCAGCGGGCTGGACTACCAGACGCTGCAGCAGCATCTGATGGGGGTGACCTTCTGCAGCCTGGAACACGAGCGCTGCCCCTATTGCAAAAACCCTGTGGACCCCGTGCTGCTGAAGCTCTTCTGCTTGGCTCAGTTCACCATCGAGTACCTCCTGCACTCTCAGGACTTCCTGACGCAGAATTTGCAGGCCACTGAGGAGAGGCTGCAGGTCTCCGCCCAGGAGAAGGAGCAGCTCCTCAAGCGGATAGAGAGACAAGCGCTGAACGCCAAGGCCCTCAGGGAGGAGCTCAAGCATAGGAAGACAATAATTGCCTCTCAGCAGCAGTCCATGGTCAACGCCGGCATAGGCGGCTACTACAAGGTACGTGCCTGTCGCCACGCTGGCGTTTTGCGCGGCACCATTTTCTTGCTCTAAAAACCACCCCAAGTATGTGCCTATCGTGACGCCAGTGCTTTGCGCGGTAATAGTATGATAGAACAGAGCTCGGTGCGATTTGGCGCACTTTGCCTTCTGGAATACCTTTCTGGAAGACACATCTTCTATTCTAATTATAGATCGAACAGTCAGAAGGAAGCAATATGGCGGCGCACAAGATGCAACAGCTTATAGTGGCTATTGATGATACTAGACCCTACATTAATGATATAGAGGTGTATGGGGCGCCGTTTGTAAAATAGGGTGTGTCGTTTTATACCGTACAGTTTTTGCACATTTAGCGTCAGAAACCGGGAGAAAAAAAGTGTTGCAATTTCAAACCGTCTCTCTTTCACACATTTACACACAAATATGTGTAAATTGGTGTAGAAATGGTGATATCGTTTTTTGTAGTTTAACTTTTTGTTGAAGGAAAAAGAGGACATTAAATACTACATCTAAACGTTAAATATAAATCAAATTGTATATATATATATATATATATATATATATATATATATATATATATATATGGGTCTGTCCAAGCAAAAGGGCACAGAAGTGTGACATTGCCAGTATTATTTTCAAATTATAGTTTGTAAGAACTGAACACACATAATGGAAGCTTAGTTTGTGTAATTTCATGACAAAATCATGAGAAGATAACTGTATTTACAGCAAAAGGGGAATTCTAATGAAAAGTTGAAAATATCCTTGTGGTCCCGTATGCGATGTGGGCAATAAGAGAAGCCAAAATATTTCATCAAAAAGCATCTAGCTTGAGATTTGAATCTTTCACCATAGAAAACAACCATCCCAACACACATTTAGCACAAAACCTGCTAGGCAACACTTGAAATGCAAAGATTCCAATCGATTTTAAGTAAGTCAAAATGTCCATGCTGGAGGGCAGGACAAGATATATTTTTCTATTCAAAAAGGGGTAAGCAGCATTCAAAAGAGCTTCATATCTTGACAGTGCCAATTTATGAGGTAATGAAAGGCAAACCATTTCATTTAAACTGGGCATAGTGAGGGTTCCCCCTGGGTTCTGAAAAATATTCTTCACTGTCTCCCTCGAGAAGCAAAGTAAAAAAATATTCTTCACGTTAATATTATTAGTCACTCATGGACTTTATTAAACATTGAAAAGCCTTCAAAGCGGACAAAGTGCACGCAGCATGAACAAGGTAAAACCTCAAACATTTGCGTTATAACAGGTCTCTCCATTATACTTTGGATTGTACAAATAATTTGGGTCCATTCAAGTCCAACCTCTAATAATGGGGACCCTGTGGACCATAAAAGCTAATTTAAAACCTCTTGAGTATTTAGCTTGGAATTCATTCCAAAGACTGGCAATAGAAATCCCTTTAAACCTTTCATTTCTTTATTTTTTTCCTTAACATTTTTATCAATGCAGCCATTTTTGCCATCCCAAAATTAAAAAGGGACACACCCTTTAAGGGCAATAGAGAGGCCTGACAAAAATGCCAAATTGGACTTGGGGTGAGCTCAAAATTTTGTGCTGTTGGAATCAGAATTAGTGGAATTGTCAAATGTTTACTGTATTTAAAATGTTTAACTTTCAAGATTTCCATTAATTGATTCCAAATTGAACTTTAGGTGAGCTCAATGTTTTGTGCACAATTTATTGGAATCATTAATGTAAATCTCAAATGTTTAGGGTTTCAAATGTTAAACATCTCAGATAATCACCAATTCTGATGCCAGCAACAAAGAAGTCTTAGTACTGGCTGCCTCATCCACTTCTCTCATGGGAGTGCTTTCTGGTTACTGTACTGTCCGAAACCACCATGTGATGCTAAGCTGGTAAACTCAAAGCCCCCCAGCGGTAGCAAGCGCCACGGGATTTACATAATTCAGTCAAACACTAATATATAATTGGCAAAACATCAATATTATCATTCAGTATCCTTTAGAGACATCCATTTTTGATAACCAAGTCGCTGTTCCTGTCAAAAAAATCAGATTATACGCCAATATAGAAACATTTTAAGAGTGGTGTTCATTCACTAATATTTGGCGAAAACATGTTATGGTAAATGGTCAAGGATCATAATAATCCACGAGACAAGGTTTCGAAAAATCTTTAAGCAATTGGGCTTCAAGAAAAACCGTTCGGATTTTTTTTTTCTTCGCTGTACATTTATTATTTCCCGAAGGCACCTGAGGAACGCAAGGTAAATTGCACCGGAGATTGCGCATTTACTTTCAGCGCTGTATAAATCCACTACACCACAACCTACAGCTTAATTTGCACTTTCACACTAGAAAGGTCATTAGATGTAACTGAAGATTTTCGTGAAGAACCATGGCTTACTCGCCGCGCTTACCTGATTCCCGCCGGACCAAAAAAAAACCCATCGCACACAGTGTTCACCCCAGGACCGAGTTTGAGAATTGTTGAGTTAGGCCTCGGCAAACTACCTTACCGGCTAACTATCGCACTGGCCTGAATGTATTTTAAACGGCTATGTGTTCACAGACAAGCAACCCATCCGTGCAGGAACGGTTTGGTGTCAATACGAAATTTTGATGATGAATCAGATATTGTATAGCACTGTCTTGTGCCTTTAAACCTAACTTGGAAGTACCACGTTTTGCATAACGTTTGCTCAGAAATCGCCAGTCTTAAGCCTGTGATCCACTTATGCCTTTAAGGCTTCCGCACGCAAGCATTCGTGGCCAGTCGGAAGCTTTTGGAAGCACCGGGAACCATCCGAAACTCACGCAAACAATCGTAGAAATTCAGAGTGATCGGGGAAGAAATGGTATCCCATGATCCACTAACGCAAGCACTTCCGATTGATTTTTGCCAACGTCAACAATAAAGATGGCGGTTGTTTTTGTAAACGGTTTCTAATTGGCTAATTTCCAGTGGAAATATTCGCCACCTGGGGCCTGTCTCACGAAGCTGGATTAACATACCCGGGGTTTCCCTCAGTTACCCAGCTGCACTTAACCAAGACCACGGATGTCTGGTTATCAGTCTCACGAAGCCGGTTATCAACTCGTTAAAGGAGCAATATGTAAGAAATGTATGTTGATTAATCATGAAATGGCCCTGATATATCACCAGACATTAAGGAATGATGTTAATTTCAAATACTTATATCACTGACAACAGTAGTCCAGCCAGAATATTCTCATTACAAAACCGAAGTTGCAGCCCACAACTAATGTTTATGTTTTCATTTTGTGTTTTGGCCTGTTGCGCCGCCCTCCACCTATCTCCCAATCACGAAGTCAGTAGCATTTCGGCATCCAGGTTGCCAGTTACCACTGAGCTGCAGCTACCAGCGTTTGGAGCACAAATGTCTGGCGTTACTAAACTAAAAAAGGCCTCGTTATGATTCTGAAACACGCCGTGACAAAGTCAGAAACAAAACAAGGATCTGTATAGGACATGCCTTTGAAAGATGGTGACGGCTGAAAGCAGAGAAGAATTTGAAGACCGACGCCTAAGTTGCTCATTTTCTCCTGGGCAGGTAAGATTCAGCTAAGTTTGGCTAACTTAGTTCTATTTAATGTAGGCACGGACATTTCAAATATTCTTTACAATCGAATAACGTTATGTATGTTCGTTCATGGTACGTTAGTGCGTATGCAGGTGGCCGTGGGTCATCGAACTGACTAGGTAACAAATTGTTTGAGAAATAAAAACCGTGGCTCTTCATTGCTGACATTAGCAATGCATTATTAGTCCGTTTCTCTGGCATTATGCTGAGACGCTGTGTGAACCGTTCCAACATTAGCACAGCCATTATGGCAATATGAAATGTAATTGAGACAGTACATCGGTCAAATGAGTCCTCATTCATTCTTTACGCATATCACAGTATGGACTTTAGTGGGCTATCCACACAGAAGAGTGACGAGCAAGTTGACCAATATGACCATTGCTAAAGTTAGTTAGTCATTAGTCTCGATCTTTTCTGAACTGAACTGAACTGAACTGAACTGAACACAACCCTGTCAGAGCAAATCATTGGTGATATTGAGACGTAGCCATGGTGGCTCCGTGTAGTAGACGTTCTTGCTGGATCCGGCAACCTAGCTGGCAACCTCTCGTCTGGGGGAGAGGAGGAGGGCATACTGCGCTCTGCACTATTTTGAATGTGACTGCACTGCCAGTTTTGGCCACAAACTTACATATTGCTCCTTTAACTATACGTGACGATGGTCATGTTTGTGATTTTGTTGACGGAAAACCTACCTCCGTGTATGACAGCGGGAAGACGCCATTGATGTAAACAACAAAATTGGTGACGTCATCATTTCGGGGGGTATCATCCAATGCTAATGAATTTGTTCTATTTCTGGGGGGCGTTTGGAATAGAGGAGCATCCAAAAATGCCAGTCACGTAATGTGATGATTGATGGAATTCCGGGTGGCTGAAATAAGACGTGTTTTTCTTTAACTATGCAAGAAAGAAACCGTCACACCACTTATGTTGCGAGGAGGTGAATAATTTTGAAGCTCAAAACAGAAAAATTACTTTCAAGGTGTTTATTTCATGATACTTGTTAAGAATGTATATGGGGTAGCTGGTGGACGAAACAGCATCACATACGGAACCCCCCAAAAAAAACAACATCAATTTTTTTTCTGCTTACACCTAAATTTGGATCTTTGTATGGAATAAAATCTTCAAACACTTATTTTCTAGTAGAAAATACAGTTAATATGAAAGGAATGCCCTTAACTCTTTCAACCCCAGATATTCTAGCATCACTATACCCTTCAACCCCACAGCCCTCTGTAGAGGGCTGGTCATTATCTGGACATTGTATCTTACTGTTATCTCTGAAATCCCATTAAATGTAACCTGATATGTTCCAATCAATTAGTCAGATTGTTTGAATTTTCCCTACAGGAATTTGGGGTTGAAGGGAATATGTTGGTCAGCCCTCTGTAGAGGGCTGTGGGGTTGAAGGAGTTAAGGTGTTAATAAGGCTTCTCTTTGAACGTACTCAAGAATGTCACAAAAATAAACTGAAAAATTGCCCCTAAATAGACATATTAAATGAGATAACTTTTCAGTGGATTATTTGAGGGGCATAAAGTTATCTCTTATCTCTCTGGGATGTGTACTAAATACCTATCAGCTTAAATTATGCATCTGACACACCCATTTCAAAAAAAGAGGGTGGAAGTTGGGGGTATGCAAACCTACCCTTTTGCTTGGACAGAAAAAAAAAAAAAAAAAAAAAAAATATATATATATCGCCAGTAGCTCGAATGTAGTCAAATGTAGCTCGGAAAATCCACTGCAGACGCCATTATGTTTTGGAAGAGAGCGCCAATCTTCTGAGATCTTCCACACGATGACGGGAAGAATAGGAAGCTCTTCTTGGAAGAGAAGAGTGCAAAGCGAACAACAACCGGAAGATAACTCTTCTACTTCTAGAAGTACAAATTGCACCGGGCTCTGGAGAGAGTGAGGAAGTACCAGCCCTATTACTTTCAATGGGTGATGCTAGGCTAGCGACTTCAGCCCAGGGAGCACGGAATTGACCAACGCCATCTATAAAAATGGCGTTCCATGGGTGCTTATTTCCGGCACCATTCCTTAAGATTGCCAATCTGATTACGCAGCACAAATGGCCAAGAAAGTGTGTTGTCTGTGCGGATTGGCGAATGTTTTCGCAGGGAAATGACGAGCAACACTGTTTATCCGGAATGCGCATGCACTTTTCACTCTTTTCGTTGAACTGCTGCAGCCAGAGCAACAGCTGGACAACCAAACTCGTGCACGAGCTGTCATCAAGCTCTAAGTAGGCTATCAGTTCTTATTTTATAGGCCCTCTTGAAAACATCAAACCGTTGCGTCAGACAAAGAGTAAAATAATGAAGGATTACCGAATACATTTGCTTTTGTTTTCGCTTTATTTGGCAAGAAAAAAATGCACACTTTTCAATTGGTGTCTATGGAGCTGCCGTGTCTTTGGCCACAAAATTGGCTCCATTGGGAAACGCGAAGCAGGATTGAGTCTGAAGGAGCGTGTTTGGCCAAGGTGGCATTGGTATAAACTTTGCATGAGGATGCCGAGATGGGCGGAATTGGCAGGGGACATTTGCTGCCTGGCCTGCTGCCCTAGTGTGCGCGAGCTTCCGTGTCTCTTTGATCTCACCCAGTCAGCTGCTCGAGCTGGTCTCTCGGGAAACCTGCAGTTCTCTGTCACCCACAGCTGACTGACCTGAGGAGATCTGATTGGCCGATGATGCAAGGGTCAGGTTACTGACTGGGGATGCTGTCTGGTACCAGGACCATCTCGGCCTATAAATAGATGCTTTTCATTTTTTCAGTCTCGGTTCAATCCATCTTGGCCTACTCTGGGATTTTGAGAAAAGCTCAACCAGTCTCTATTTGCATGTTATAATACTCCATTGGCTTGATTCCATAAATGGTTTGTGTTTGAGTTCGTGAAATGTGCGTACGTATGAATACTGTTGTATGGTTGTCATATAGGTAATTTGTCATATGCTGCACTTAGTTATGCAGATGATGTGTGTTTATTAGCTCCTAGTAGGAGTTCCATGAAAGCCTTACTACATGTGTGTGAAGCTTTTGGTGATGAATATGTCTTATTTTATAGTCAGAAAAGTCATCTGGTTATTTTTGATTACTGTAACATGTTTAAACATATCAAACCCCTCAATTTGAATGGACAACAACTTGAGGTCAAGATAGAATCTGTACATTTAGGTCATCATATTGGTAGATATTGTGACAAGTCTGCTGTTGATGCGGCATGTAATGATTTATTTTGGAGAACAAACTCTATCATGTCAAACTTTTCATTTTGTCGCTCCGATGTCCGGGCAGAATTATTTCGTTCATATTGTTCCAGCTATTATGGTTGCCCTTTGTGGTGTATAAACTCCAATGTCATGGATAAGTTGTCTGTAACGTGGCGGCAATGTGTCCGCAAAGTGTGGAATGTACCCTCACGCACACATTGTAGTATTGTGAAACATCTGTGTGGTGGATATGGTATTAATATGGATATATATTGTAGATTTTTAGGTTTTTACAAAGCCTTATGTGACAGTGCAAACCCAGATATGCGTCTTTGTGTTCTACTTTCCGATACATCTCAATCTAATGTTGGCAATAATGTCAGGTTTCTCTGCTCGAGGTTGAACCTATGGTGTCTACTGATTTACAGTATATAAGTAAACAGACATTATGTAAAACAGAAAATTGTGATGCTCAGTGTGTTAACATGGGTAATGTTGTTAAAGAACTCTGTTTCGCAAGAGATGGTGTGTTGGATGTAGCTCTTTCAGTATTTGAAATAAGTGAATTAATACAGAATACTTGTACATCATAGGTTGAACACATACAACTAGTCATGTGCTATCATTTTGACACCATTATAAGTGTCAGGTTTTATGTGTTATTCTTTTTTTTTCTTTAATTGTTTTTAATATTGTACACTGCATTGAGTGTGAAATAAATGATATATATATATTTGAAATTTTTGAACCGATGTGCACCCGACAATTCGGCACCCCTGCCAGTTACACGACCTCAATTGCTCTGTTCAATAGTTTGGTGCATGATTGGAGACTTGACACATGGATTTTATTTATCAATGTCTTTTTAAAAAATTATTTATTTGATTGATACATGTTGTTGGTTGTTGGTTTATTCGATGCTTGATCCTGCATTTATTCCTGCATTTATTCCAGAAATGACTGCAGCAAAAATTCATCAGAAAAAAATGCTTTGCGTTACATAAAAACTGACTCTGAGGTTTTAATTGGTAAGAAATCAGTCACTCTTTTGCCACATGGTTCAGAAGTATAATCAACATGTTAGTTTTCATTGGTGTGGTACCGCGACATCATGGCCAAAATTGACAAAAATGGACATGTCACTTCTGTGCTCTGACAATTCTAGCACTTGATGCGATGGAACACAATGGTGATAGGTTGAAGTTAAGTTTGTTTGCTATAGAAGACCGACAATTCTGAAATGTTATTCATGTTTATTAATCAAAATATCAATGTTTGATTCGTTTAAACAGATTTTGTAGGACATACCACAAAATGAAAATGTGAATTCTGCTTAAAACTAAGGGAAATGGACATATGGGTTTTGTGCTCCAAGTTTTGGCTAATAGAAAGCTGTGACAGGGTGTGAAAATCACAAAATTTGGCCATATCACCATTGCATTCCGAACTCACGATTTAGATATTGATGTGACCTTTTCTTTTGGGACACAGAATTTCATGGGTTTGCACAACCATTGACATGGGAAAAACAATTAATTTGACTTAACTTTCATTGTACTTTTGCACGTGGCTCTCTGGAAATTTGAGGATCACCAAAACGTTCTGCGATAAGTCTCAATGAGAGCATTGCTGTGTGTTTCAGTGCCGGTGCTGCGATAAGGCCTTCATGAATGACTCATTCCTGCAGAGTCACATGCAACGCCGTCACCCGGAGGAATATGACATCAGTGAGTACCGAGCAAGACCTCACAATTACACACGTCTTATTACGCTCCTCCCGCTATTTGGGTGGCATGGAGAGATAATTTTTATCCATGCACTATTATGGTTATCTCACTATTTAGCTAGGTATCAAATTACCTAAAACTGCCCATTTGTTGTGGAAGGTTACGTGTAGTGTTACGGAGTTTGTATAGCATGTTTTCTATGAGTGTGTAATGAAGCTGAGACACTTCTATTTAAAGAGTTCTACTTGTTAATATTAAATTGCTTATTTGCCAGAGATGCAGTGGTGATGCGCTCATGTTTTTGTGTAATGTTTGGTTGCGCGTGCTCAGAGCTAATATCAGAGCAGCAGAAGGTGCAGGCAGTGAAACAGCAGGATGAGATTGATAAGCTGAAGGACCAGCTAAATCTGGCCCGATCCCAGCTGGAGGTGCAACAGCAGGCAGCACTGAAGGCGTCTCAGGTGAGTGTGCTGCTGTAACGTCATGCAGTGTGATGCAGTGCATTTTACACCCCATTACCCCGCACATCTCACATTGCAACTCATTACATCTCAATCCATTACACCGCATGTCCCGCATTGCATCAAATTACATCTCAATCCATTACACTGCATGTCTCACAATGTACCACATTACATCTTAATCCATTACACTGCATATCGCACATTGCACTGCATTATATCTCACTCCATTACACCATGTCTCACATTTTACAATGTTGCGTCTCGCTCCATTACACCATATCTTACATTGTCCATCATTAAATCTCGCTTTATTACACTGCATGTCCCACATTGCACCACTTTACATCTCGCTCCATTACACCATGCATTTCACATTATTTCACATTACATTGAGCTGCTTTACACTGCATATCTTGCCTTACACAGCATTAAATAATACAGATTACATTACATAATTTGCCTTACACCACCTTACATTATGCTTTGTTACTCTGCATATTTTACGTTGGTCTCCGTTACACGACACACTCCCTTGTTGAATGTTATCATGTCACGCTCCGTTACAAGTCATACTGCATTAATATGTCACCACTTTCCACTTTACGTCTTGTTGCATTATACTGCATTATAAAATGTATTGTCAGGTGTGTCTTCGTCAGAATGAAGTTTCAAATTAGCTAGCTATTTGTGGTTTTGAAATTAGCCCGATGACAAATTTGCTGGCTATTTTCTAGTGAAGACGCAAATAGCCCGCTAATTTCATCGGGAAATTTTCCTGATAAATCTTGGTCTAGTTCGTGAAATAGCCAGCTAATTCGTGAATTGGCCCGCTATTTGTGTCGCATCTTCATTTCTCGAGCAGAGGGCTTTCGGACTAATGGAGACGCAAATTCATATGATCGGGCTAATTTCCCTAACCGAAAAACAGCTGGCTAGTTTAACTTCGTTCTGATGAAGACGCACCTATTGAAACATTTTCCGCTCTGTGTAGCTTGAGTTCTTTGGATACAAACGCTCCTTCAGCCTCTTCCAATTTTGTTAGTGTCGTGTGCATTTTAACTCCCCTGAGGAGTGAAGGCAAGGCCTTTCCTGAGTAACGCTTGGCTGAGATCTGTCTGAAGGCCTCCGCCGCATAGGCGCAGTCGGGAACGGCTGGCGGCCGTGCTCTGCGACTAACGGCCTCTTTCTCTTGCAGGAGCAGCAGTCCAAGGAGGAGGACATGCTGAAGCGTCTGGAGCGATGGAAGGAGGAGGAGAGGGAGCGACTGAGCCAACAGATGAGGGAGATATTCCTGAAGGAGTCCAATGATCTGAAGACAGAGCTGCTGCAGTACAAGACTCAAGTCAAAGTGAGCACCCACTTTTCAGGTCTACGTCATCCACAGTCAGTGGCTGTAGTCCTGCAGTCTGCCATAACCAAAGGTTTGATAACCCAAGTGAGGCAAAAGCCAGGACTATATTTCTGGTTCCATGGAAATGTAGATTGGCAGACATTTTGCAGAACATATTATACAATTATTGACTTCACTTTAGGTGAATCCAATGATTTATCCACCTTGGACAAGTGTTATTCACTAAGGCGCAGCCCGGTGAATAGCACTTATCCAAGGTGGATAAATCGTTGGATTCACCGATAACTGAAATCAATAACTGTTTTATTATTTGTCTCCACTTGAAGATGTAAAATAAGAGAAGGGAGACAACTGTAACGTAAAGCTCCTCACAGGGAGGAAACAACATGAAATATAGACGCTGTCGGGAGCTCCTGTGGAGAATCCTAATCTATTTTTATCTGGAGGTCATTGGATTGTTATATTCACTTCTCGAGCACTTTCGCGCAGTGAAAATCACTGTTCAGTGATCGGCGGAACTTGCCACGACCGATGAGGAGAGAACGAATCCTTACATCATATAATAGGCCAGGTTAACCTCAGTACAGGTGTACTTTTTGATCGCATATAGCCCAGCGGCTCTCGCCCGGTTGGCAGTGGGGTGCACACAAACATGTCTGCTGTGGAGCATTCCAGATTATGTTTAGATTGGATATGTGTGTAGAGCTTGACATTTGCTGCCAGATTTGTGTAGAAAACTGCGGAGCAGAGTCTGTAGGATCTAAGGAGGGATACAGTTTCTCACCTGACCGTCATGGCTCCTTTCCCGCAGCACCTCTCTGAGTTGGAGGAGAGCAGCCGTAACTTTCGCTCTCAGCAGGAGGACCAGCATCTCGAAGACGTGCGCAAACTCCAACGGCAGCTTAAGAAGCAGGTGCAGCCTCGTCCTCCTCCAATCAGAAACAAGTCCCCTCTTTCGGGGGTTCGGCCTACTTTTCAACACTAACTGTTGCGCGCTTGTTCCGCAGGAGGAGAAGTGGGTGGCGCGGTTTCAGAAATCCCAGGACGAGCACGAGAGAGAGAGGAATAAGGTAAACATCTGTGTGGTGAGCAGCATTCAGGGGGACACCTGGTGAGGGTACGTCAGGGATGCCTCCTAAAAACCTGGGAATGACCAGTGATGTCAGTGACATTGAGCTAAACATGTATCAAGAGTGGGTCGTAATCAAAGCATGAGTGCTGATGAAGATGCAGTGAGAAGTTTACACTTCTTGTTGTAGCCCATGACACGATGAACTTGACAAAACCTGAAGCCATTGAATAGAAGGGGTTGAATTCAAGCCACATTTGGAAAACATCAAATTGGAGGAAATGCCATCTATCAGCAGTTCCTCAATTAATGTTAATGTAAGTATCTTTAAGCAAAGGAACAGTCCCCAAAAATAAGATGGCTGGCCTGGTTTGTTAAAAGGTAATGTCATGTCTGCAGAACTTCAGAAGTCTGAGACAGTGGTCCGCAGCTACTGCCCTGGTGATTTATATCGTTACATCATTACAGGTTGCCAGTAATTCAAGGCTTCATTAGTTCTCTCAGTTGTGCTTGAGGAAGAACAAATCAGACACCTGTGGAGTTGTGGGACCTTTGGTCTAATACGGCAAAATGTAACATTGGCAGCATTTAAGGTCCCCAGTGTTGTCACCAGGTGCACAGTCATTACAAGCCATTTCAAAATCTTTTCATTTGTGATGTCATATGGTAAAGTGACTGCCCAGAGACAAGAAGGGCTGCTTGACTTCAACCAACCAATAAATCAGTTCTTTCATTATTCTGGGTGACCCCTCCCTCCTGTGATGTGACAAAGGACAGATTTTGAAATGGCTTTTAATGGCTGATTGGCTGTGCACCTGGTGACCTGATAGGGTACCTTTAAATTTCCATGGCTGCACTGGCTATTTTTTGGCCAGAATGGCCGCCGCTCAGAAAACTCCTGCTGACCGGCTTGTACTGTATTAAGGCCCATTCACACCGGGGCGGAACGGAAAAGCGGCACGGATTTGCAGAATATTCGCAGCACGAAAATTCCGCGTTAAACCATTCACACTGAACTCAGTGCGAAATTTCGCGTTCTTGTGTTCCAATTCCGCACAGCGGGAAAAACAAATTTGCGAGTTATAATTTAACCTAAATGAACCATGATAGCAGCAGCGACGATAACATTGTTTGTATGTATCTGAATCATAACCTTAGCCATGCAGTCTACTTTTGCACTGACGTAGCCAACAAACTTTTTCCTTATTGATGTTCGGACCTGGGGCTGTTTCAATAAACTTGACTTGTCCAACCCAGACAAAGCTTTGTCATAATTTGCACCTCAGCGACGCACAGCTTCGTGATTTGGTGCACAAATATTCAACATATGAAAACGTTAATCGAAAAAAAAAACTATGATTAGCTAAATCTCTAACTACTATGAAAAAGTAAACTAACTGCGCACATAGCTAGAAGATGTCACGTTAAATTTCAGTGTTAACTGAATACAAGCTAGTAGCTAATCAAAAGGTTCGAATGCTGGGATATCAAGAAAAACAAATCATTTCATTGGCTAAAAGTACAATTTCGCAGGCGGATTTTCGCAGAAGCTTAAGTCCGTGCGGATGTTTTTTGTGCCGCATGGATATTCCGCCTTGGTGTGCAAGCTTACATTAGAGCCCATGGAATTAGCTCCTATAAAAATCCACGCGAATTATCCGCACAGAAATCTGCGTTTGGTGTGAATGGGCCTTTAACTGGAGCATCTCCCTGCTCCGCTGTGCACCTCCTCAGCTCCAGGGGGATATCCGACGGCTCCAGAGCGCCACCGAGGAGCAGGAGGCCAGCAGGAGGCAGTTGGAGGAAGAGATGAGCTGGAAGGTGCAGGAGCAGAGGGAGCTGATCTCCTCTCAGCGGGAGCAGGTCAGCACATCCGGAGCCTCAGGAAGAGCTCATTCAGGATATCCTGTATGGGCCTTGGGCCTCGCCAGACATGCACAGTGCCTGGTTAACGCTGATAAGAGCCAAAAACCTGCCTTCGTATGAAGGATTTCCCCTCTGGGGATAAAACGCTTCCCACTTAAATCAAATTCATTACACACAATGCACTCTGTTTGCTAATCTTGCAGGCTTAAGTTACGTTATTTGTTTTTGGTCAACTTTGTTTTGGTTATAACTAGTAAACATGATGGAAAACTTAGTTATTTTGTGTGAGACGATGACTGAGGTTTCAGTTTTCAGGGCTACCAATGAGCTTGGTTTTGCCCATTAGAAGTACTGTCAACACTCAAGATTTCTTTGAATATGAAGCTCTGAAACAACTGTGGACAAAACAATGCTGTTGTTTGATCAGATTTAAATAAGTAGACTAATTTAAAACACTATTGTCACTTGTTTGATTTCATAAAGTTTAATTGAATCATTTCCTTTTTTATCTTGTAGATAATACAGCTGTCTGTAAATCCACCGGTCAGAGCAGCAGAGCCAGGTACATTTGCTTCTTTTCTCCACCACAAATCCTGTTACTGTCCTGCTTTCCTCTGTGTACAGTTGTGTAATAGGTCATCCAGTTTCAGTGTAATTCATACTGTAACGCTTCTCCACCTTACTCTTCCTGTTTTAGTTACTGTTGCGGCTCCAGAGCCTAAACCCAGGCCAGCTGTTACAGGTCAGTTACATACATTTCGTCTTGTCATCAAAAATAGTATATTACTTGCTTCAGAAGAAGTTTAAGAGGCTGCATAGCTTAGTAATCGACTTAAGGCCTTTTCACACCAAATGAGAGAAAAGGAATCAAAAATGCAGAAAGTTGGTTGATGGCGAAATGGGAAAGTTCGGATTCGTTGCGGGTAGGCTCATGGAGATAAATGGGCTTCAGTTCAGCGCATTTTCATTTCATTTTTTCAGTTCCGTCTTTGGTGTGAAACCGCCCTCAGTGTGTTAAAAAAAAAAAAAAAAATCGTCATACTTTTACTTTATGCATTTCTGTTTGTTCACTTGTAGCCCAAAGACTTTGTTGCATGTTAATATAGCCCAAGTGCCAAATGTATACAACCCCAATTCTGAAATAGTTGTGACGAAGTGTAAATTGTGAATAAAATCAAAATGCAATCAGATCACATGAGCCAATATGTTATTTACAATAGAACATAGATAACATTTCAAATGTTGAAACTGAGACATTTTACATTTTTATCCACCAAATGAACTTATTTCAAATTTTCTGGCTGCAACACGTCCCAGAAAAGTTGGGACACAGGCAAAAAAGGGCTGAAAAAGCAATTGATATATAAAAGAATCAGCTGAAAGAACATTTAGCAAGTACTTAGGTTAACTGGTGTGTATCAGGTGTGTAACATGATTGGCTATAAAAGGGATGTCTTAGAGAGGCTGAGTCTCTCAGAAGTAAAGATGGCCAGAGGCTCTCCAACCTGTGAAGGCTTGCGTAAAAAATTGCGGAAAACTTTAAAAACAATGTTCCTCAATGTCAAATTGCAAAGGCTTTGAAGGTCTCATCGTCGACAGAGCATAATATCATCAAAAGATTCAGAGAAACTGGAAAATCTCTGTGCATAAGGGACAAGGCTGAAGACCTTTACTGGATACCCGTGATCTTCGGGCCCTCAAGACGCCACTGCATCACTCACCAGCACGATTCTGTCATTGACATTACTAAATGGCCCCAGGAGTACTTCAAGAAATCACTGTCTTTAAACACAGTCCGCTGCGCCATCCACAGATGCCACCTAAAACTCTCTCATGCAAAAAGGAAGCCATTGTTGAGCATGATCCAGAAGCACCGCCATGTTCTGTGGGCCAAGGCTCATTTAAAATGGACTGTAGCAAAGTGGCAAAGTGTCCTGTGGTCAGACGAGTCCAAATTTGATATTCTTGTTGGAAATCATGGGTGTTGTGTCCTCCAGGCTGAAGAGGAGAAAGACCACCCCTCCTGTTATCAGTGTTCATTTCAAAAGCCAGCATCTCTGATGGTATGGGGATGCATTAGTGCATATGGTGTGGGACACTTGCATGTTTTAAAAAGCACCTTGAATGCTGAAAGGTATATAAAGGTTTTAGAGCAACATATGCTCCCCTCCAGACGAAATCTATTCCAGGGAAGGCCTTGTGTGTTTCAGCAGGACAATGCAAAACCACATACTGCAGATATTACAACAGCATGGCTTAGTAGTAGAAGAGTCCGTGTGCTGAACTGGCCTGCCTGCAGTCCTGATCTTTCACCGATTGAGAACATTTGGCACATAATTAAATGAAAAGTCTGTCAAAGGAGACCCAAAACTCTCCAGCAGCTGGAAGCTTGTATTAAACAAGAGTGGGATCAAATTCCAATGGCTAAACTCAAGAAACTTGTCTCCTCATTGCCCAAATGCCTCCGCTCTGTGTTTAAAAGAAGAGGGGATGCTACACCATGGTAAATAGGCCCCTGTCCCAGCTTTTTTGAGACCTGTAGCAGCCATCAAATTTGAAATGAACTCATTTTGTGGATAAAATTGTAAAATTTCTCAGTTTCAACATTTGCTACGTTATCTCTGTTCTATTGTGATTAAAATACTGGCTGGTGTGATTTGAAAGTCATTGCGTTTTGATTTTATTCACAATTTACACTTAGTCCCAACTATTTCGGAATTGGGGTTGTAATTTACACAGCTTATATCCTAAGAAAGGCCTATTTGGTGTCACAAGTCTGGTGTTAAAAGTAAAGCAGTTGCCACACAGATGCATGTTTACTGGTGAAGTTGCATGCTGCTGCTGTTTTAGGCCATTTAAAGCTAGTACTGGCCAAAGTGCTGCAGACACCCCAGCTCCCTAACTGCGGTCTTCATGTGTTTGACCTGTATGTGCAGTGCAGATAGAGCAGCCTAAGTCAGTGGGTATTTTTGGTGTGCAACCATATGACAAAATGGTGAGATGTTAGCATCCATCACCATGTTGGATGATATACAAATCTACAATGCCGTCTCCAGTGGCGGCTGGTGAACTGGCGATAGGGGAGGCTGAAACCCGTCCCTTAAAAATAATGATTGGTCATGACCTGTTTTTAATCATTCATTTAAATTACCATTTCAGAAACCCCGGAAACTCGAAACATTATCAAGTGTGGCCAGTTTTCATTAATAACGCGTACCTATTAACTCTCACGCATTCGGCGTCAGTTTTTGTGGCATTTTTACGTTCCCCTGCTGTAGTCAGCAATTACTCAGTCAACGCATATGTTTGAGATTCTCACGCAGAACTGAAGTCCTTATGCATGGAAGTTTATCATTTTCATGTGTGATTATGACTCCGGACTTCTTACGCTTTTCTTTACTCAGGGGTTGGAAACAATCCGTGTGTTTCATTATCGTTTAAATTGTTTAAATGATATAAGATCATTTGAAACATCTTTCTTCCAATGATCTTATTTCATTGGAAATAAGCGCTTTCATACAGTGCGAACCATCTCGTTCTTCAACAGTGGGGGACACAGAATTGGGTATTGGAAGCACCGTGAAGAACCGTGACGTCACGTGCACACGAAGAATTCTGGAGCCCATAATGGAGCTGACTGAGGAGGAGGAGGAAGGTAACAGGGCCTGACGTGCTGCATGGCTGTCTCCGGCTGTACAGTGAATGTGCCCTGGCGGCCTTGCAAGGCTCTTAGACTCTCAGACTAGGAGGTTACCTCTTTCCCCCTCACTAGCGCCTCTCGACACCTATGTCTTATTTCCCCACGGGGTAAATAAGGGATAGGTGTCAAGAGGTGCTAGAGAGGGGCAAAGAGTTAAAGGTTTCAATCCCTACATGATTTTTTTTTTTTTTTTTTTTGGATAGGTGGGATTGTATCCAGTATCATCATTTGCAGGACATTGGTAATCACACTGCACTGTGGGTGTAAAAATTCAGACCATCAGTTCCATTTTCTTCAAGTCTGAACTCTAGTGACGAGTTATGCATTTCTTTTTCCTGTTGGTTTCATTGTTGGCTTTATGTCTCATGCTGATATTTATGGACATTAGTTTGGTAGAAAAGAGGCAGTTTAAAATAGTCATTTCAACTGCTTGGAACACAAAAAGGTTAAATGCATTTTTTAAGGTTTGAGGAAAGGCAATGTTCAATTTTAAAACAATGCTAAAAATATGATTTGCATCCAACTTACGAGTTACCGCAAAAAAATTTTCTTAACACTTTTGTGCAGTCAGTCAGTTAGCTAGTTATGACGTATCTGCTTCCAGCCAGATTTGGAGCGTGTGATTCTAAGGGTTAGTGTGAGTGTGAGTGTGAGTTGAGGGTTTGTGACCGAGGCGATATTTGCACAGACTCCCCCAGCGTATCGGAGAGGACACCTGAGGTGAGGCAGGAGCCCCCCATTAGTGCCTTACAGAAGGACCCTGATCTGGAGAGGCGGCTGCGTCTCGCACTGGAGCGGACCCTCCCCAAAATGCTGGAGTCACTGGGCATTAGAGAGGTGAGCGAGGGGAAACATTCGCGCGCAAAGTACTCTTTTACAATTCTGTCTCGCAATTCTTTATTCTAAACGTAATGTCTTCAATACTGAAATACCGAATGTCATAAAGCATCTTTAACCTCTTAAGACTTGAGCTCTTGTTTGATATGCATTTTTCATTTCTCTTTGCTGTTTGGGCTTATTGGAACCTGATAAGTATAAAAACTGGGCGCATTTATGCTAACATATTAACATTTTTTACAAAGCTAAGTCCCTCTGTACACATACGTGTACATCGTGTTTAGCAGCATACTAGATCTTTACATTTACTAATTTTTGTCAAATTTGCATGTCATGGCAAAGTTACAACGCTTTTATGCATATCTAAAGAATAAGCCATGAAATATGATTGGACTTCTTACCTTGTCGATGTTTGGGTTTGAAGTGGCCACCTGAACTTTCACTTGCGCTCGCCGCCATTTTGAATTTTTTCTGTAGTGTGTTGTACTCTTCTGACACCACTAGATGGTAGTGTAAGCATCCACACATATAGTCCCAAGGCCACAGTTAAGCAGAATTAACTACTGTAGTAATATAACCCAAAATGTGATATCCACGCATTTGGACATCAGGTCTTAAGAAGTTAAAATTAGGTTTCACATGTTGCTCAGCATTGCCTCGTTATGTGTTTATGTCTCTTGGTGATCATCTTTCCGTTGTTTCTGTCTTCTCTAAAATACAGCGAGCCTTTAATTTATGGTACAGTGGCATTTTAGTATTGATTCTGTGCTCGAGCACTTTGCCGTTGTATCCCTTTAAAAGCTGAGTTTGAAGTGCTGACTGTCTGCTTTAATTTGAGGGAATTTTCATCCGTATTGGATGATCCGTTTTTGAATGACTGCACCTTCCCTGCATGGTCTCCTCCCCGTTTTCAGGTACATAAAAAATACTGGACAGCTTTTAATGTGGAATAAATTAAGCATTTTCAATATTCACTTGCGTATCGGGTGCTTGCAATGACTGCTTGATGTCTGTGGCGCATATCCTCTCTGGTGATGCACCGCTAGGACTGTACTGCAGCCATCTTCAATACAGGGGAGACTGAAGGTAAAAAAATTCTAAAACAACTTTTCACCTTCAGTCTCCTTTTCAGCACGTAAAAAGCAAGTTCATTTGAATTCAGATTTGGAGATGGACCGTGACTACGTTTACATGGTGTAATGCTGCAGCGGGGCGTGACACAGACCAGGCAGGAAACAGGCGTTAAGGGTAGATGGGTATTTTATTATTTTAAATGTCAACCAGTCCTCCTGGCTGGGTGCAGGGTAGGTTCAAACCTTCCCCTAGGTCGGAGGGCAGGAGACAGCTAAGGCAGGTACAACAGGCTTGGTGCTGGAGGCTTTGGTTGTGTCGCAGGCTCGGTCTTCCTCTGGTTCTGGTTCTGGTTCTGATGCTGATTCTGAAACAGAAAGGCCACATTAGCTTGGGCACTCACAGGCTTAGGTCTACCAACTCTCTGCCCTTGGCTGGACCTTTTGTAGGCAGGCAGCCAATCAGGATGATGAGCTGCAGCTGGTCTCCTGTGCTGGGGCAATTGGCTGCCTGATTGAGGCTCCTGCCTCTGTCCAGGCTTGAGTGGGGAGCCATGGTGCTGAACTGTGCGGTGGCGCTGTCCCTGGTCCTGAAGTCCTCCTGTGAGACAAGGGGACAGACAGAGGCGTGGCCCGTGCGCGGGCAGGGGCGGGGATTCCTATCCCTGCACCACAATGGACTTGAGTTATCCTGGTTTTGATCGGGTTTTTAGTGTCCTGTTTTTGTGTTTGTGCATGTAAACACCATATCCTGAATATGATCAAAACTGGGATAAGGCTCATAACTGGGATACTGAAGTCTACGTTAACGCAGTCTCTGTCCAGTGAATAATGGTACTCGCTGCATAAGCACGCATTGTACGCTTGGTAATACATAGCTTGGTTTTGAGTTGAACTCAGGCACTTGGAGTGTGAAAACAAATTTAGTGATGATGCATGCGGCTGAATCCACTAAAACTTGGGCACCTTTACTGAAAATCTATCCTTTCTTCTCATGCTTCTCAGTCCTCTCCCAGCACTTGTACAACCCCATTTCCATAAAAGTTGGGACACTGTGTAAAATGGCAATAAAAACAGTAGTAATAATAATAATAATAATAATAATATATAATAATATATTGACAATAATAATTTCCAAATCACTGAGGCCTTATACTGAAACTAGTACAAAAATGTTATAAATGTTGAAGCTGAGAAATTTTATTGTTTTTTGAAAAAGCATTTGCTCATGTTCAATTTTATATCTGCAACATGTTTCAGAAAAGTTGGGACAGGGGCAACAAAAGACTGGAAAAGTCGTATGATGCTAAAAAAAAATACACTTGTTGGAGCATCTTGCAGCTAAGTAGGTTATTTAGCAACAGGTCAGTAACCTGTAAAGATTGTGAGGCCCTCTTGAAAGACTGCATGGGGAACATAGTTCAACAATTTATGAAAAACATTTCTTAATGTGAAATTGCAAAAGAATTTTGAGGCCTAGAGTGTAAGTATTAAAAGAATCAGAGAATCGGAGAAATCTTTGTTTGAAAAGGACAAGGCAGAAAACCAATATTGAAAGGTCATAATCTTCTGGCCATCAGGTGGCTCTGCATGAAAGAACAGACAGAATTCTGAGCAGGAACACTTCTGTAAATCATTGTCAGTAAACACAGTTTGTCGCTGCATTCACAAAGTTGGTTAAAACTGTGCCATGTAAAGATTAATCCATATATAAACAGAATACAGGATCCCTGTTTAAAAAAAAAAAGTGAATTCTTTTTTGTGGAAATAATGGATGTCGCGTCCTCTGGACTAAAGAGAAGAGGGTCCAGAAGAGGGAACTTGCACATCTGTTATCACGCCATTCATAGTGAATGATATGTACAGGTTTTGGACCAACATATGCTGTCATCCAGATTTCTTTTTCTTGAAAGGCCTTGCTTATCTCAAGAAAATTCCGAATTGCACATTTTGCATTTATCACAATCACATGGCTCTTGAGTAAAAGAGACATGGTGCTAAATTGAGCTGCCTGCTGTCCAGACCTGTCACCCACTGAAAATATTTGGCACATTATGAAATTGAAAATATGCAAAGGAGGCTACAAATTGTTGAGCAGCTGAAACCCTACGTCAAGCGTGATAAAATGACAGCAGTGGATCTCCGCAGATTCCAGACACTTGCGGAGTGCTGTTAAAAGATAAGGTGATGTAACACACTGGTAAACATTCACCTTACTTTTTTTAAATGTGTTGCTGGCATCAAATTCAAAATGAGAACATAGAAGTTTCTCAGTTTCAACATCTGATGTCTGTCTGTTATTTACAATTAGGTATAGAGTTTAAATAATTTCCAAATCATTGCATTCTGTTTGTATTTACATTTTATGCAGCATCCCAACATTTCTGGAAATGGGGTTGTAATTTCTGAGATGACGGACTGGTTAAATCTTGTGCTTATTCTGCAGGGAGTGAACAGTATCACTAAGGAAGAGTACAGAAGTGCAATGGCCAAGCTGCGTTCTGAGAGGGACAGGATGGTGAAGAAGTGTCCGGATTACGGCCGTATTCGGAACGAGCTGTTGCACACCCTGAACCTGAAGGCCAGAGAGAGAGGATTGAGGTGGGAGAGGGTGAGGGAGGTGTTGGGGACTGAGGTGAGAGGGTGAGGGAGGTGAGAGGGGCTGAGGTGAGAGGGTGAGGGAGGTGTTGGGGACTGAGGGGAGAGGGTGAGGGAGGTGTTGGGGACTGAGGTGAGAGGGTGAGGGGAGGCGTTGGGGACTGAGGTGAGAGGGTGAGGGAGGTGTTGGGGGCTGAGGTGAGGGGGTGAGGGAGGTGTTGGGGGCTGAGGTGAGAGGGTGAGGGAGGTGTTGGGGACTGAGGTGAGAGGGTGAGGGAGGTGTTGGGGACTGAGGTGAGAGGGTGAGGGAGGTTCTTTGACTCAAACCCGCGCTCTCACTTCCTCAGAGTTGCAGAGTCAGAGAGCTCTGAAGAGGAGTCAGAGGAGGAGGGGCCCTCACCGAGACAGGGGTCCTCCTGGGGCCAAAGCGCCCAGCGAAAGAACAGAGGCGTGGCCAGAAGCATTGTGACGAAAGCGGTGGCAGCTGAGAGTGACAGCGAGTGGTCGGACGGCAGCATCGTGGAGGAGATTGACCCACGGCTGAGGTGAGAGGGTGAGGGGAGGTGAGAGAGGCTGAGGTGAGAGGGGCTGAGGTGAGAGGGTGAGGGAGGTGAGAGGGTGAGGGAGGTGAGAGGGGCTGAGGTGAGAGGGTGAGGGAGGTGAGAGGGGCTGAGGTTAGAGGTTTAGGGAGGTTGAGAGGGGCTGAGGTGAGAGGGTGAGGGAGGTGAGAGGGGCTGAGGTGAGAGGGTGAGGGAGGTGAGAGGGGCTGAGGTGAGAGGGTGAAGGAGGTGAGAGGGGCTGAGGTTGAGAGGTTTAGGGAGGTGAGAGGGGCTGAGGTGAGGGGTGTGAGGGAGGTGAGAGGGGCTGAGGTGAGAGGGTGAGGGAGGTGAGAGGGGCTGAGGTGAGAGGGTGAGGGAGGTGAGGGGGGCTGAGGTTAGAGGTTTAGGGAGGTGAGAGGGGCTGAGGTTAGAGGGTGAGGGAGGTGAGAGAGGCTGTGGTGAGAGGGTTAGGGAGGTGTTGGGGACTGAGGTGAGAGGGTGAAACCCAATGCCCACTTGCAGCGTGTGACGCGCATCAGATGCGCGTCAGATTTTCACTTTTCGCCACTTCTCAATTTCTTGAGCGTCAACTCAATAGAGACGCATTTGTCTTTGAGGTTATTTCACTATTTCGCCTTGTCGTGGTTGTTGGCACACATTTAGCGGCAGCCTTACATGCAGTTGTCGAAAGCGATGTTCCTGCTTTTAACCAAGTCGCAGTTTTGAAAGGAAATTTGTTATTTTGCGGGCATTTAAGTGATCAAGCGATCTACAGTTAGACCATACCCAACTTAAGCCCTGTCTTCATTATCCAACATCACTCAACTCTTGTTGAGTCAACTAGAGTCAACTTCAAGTTGAGTCCTGTTGAGGTAAGTTGAGTGACCTGTCTACACTATATAAAGATAACTCAACAACTTCCAACAGTGTTGAACTATGTTGAACTGTGTTTTGTCATAAATTGGAGGTAAATTTCCCTCTTCTTCTCCAATTCCTGGTAAACAATGAAGACTAGCCTAAAGAAGCGTGTAGCAGGGTTGTTGGCAGTAGTTATCGCCTGAGCTGCACAGCGTCAAAAAGTAATTAAGTCCGGCGTCAGGATGCCTGGTTTTAACGGATACATCCAGACATAATCTTCTGTAACTCCGTATCTTTTAACCATGCATTCCCCCTCAGGAACAGCTTCATTTTTTTTTTTTA
The DNA here is from genome assembly GCA_029692085.1 of Gymnothorax javanicus. NCBI lineage: Eukaryota > Metazoa > Chordata > Actinopteri > Anguilliformes > Muraenidae > Gymnothorax > Gymnothorax javanicus. The sequence continues at coordinate 12,056,308 of CM056205.1, forward strand.
TGTTCTATGTGCTTGAGACATTTTACTTGATAAACATCTGCGATTGCGTGGAAAGTGACCAAAAGGTTACGTAAGCTAAGCTCAGCAGCATGTGTGAAGATACTGAGGTGAAGTTATGAGACAAAAAAAAGTACACTTGAGATAAAAGACAAACTGTACAAATTCATGCCGGTCTATAAATACCTGTTAAGACAGGCTGCTATGGCTTCCACGGCTGCTTTTTTTTTTCCTGTCTCTGTCTTTGACCACAAATGTTCATGCGGGTTAATTTCTAGGCCAACTTGTTGAAAAAAAAGAATATGCATGCACATTCCTGATTCAACAATGTTGGACGCTCTGGAGTGCTGTTGAACGGAGTTGAATAAGTTTGTCCACACTATCCAACACCACTCAACTTGTTTACTCAACTTGAAGTTGATTCTTGTTGACCAACGGCTGATGTTGGATTTTCCTTTAAGTCACTGGTCAGAAATTTTAAGTTAGCTAGCAGCTAATTCGCTGTTGGGTGAAGTAAATGAATCTAATCTTGATTTAATGCTAAATTTTCGAGGAAAATTATAATTGTATATAACATATAGTGTGCAGTAACGTTCACTGACTTTGTTTTCAAAACTTGGGTTGAAAAAGACAATATGCATGCACATTCCTGATTCAACAATGTTGGACGCTGTTGAGTGCTGTTGAAAGTGGGAATGGGGGGACTATCAACAGAGGGTGAACTTGTTTACTCAACTTGGGAGTTCTCTCTGGGGGCTGTGAGGGGACTGAGGGAGAGGGGTGGTGCTGGGGACTGAGGGAGAGGGTGAGGGATGTGGGGGGATTTGAGAGAGGGGTGAGGGAGGTGTTGGGGGACTGATGAGGGTGAGGGAGGTGTTGGGGACTGAGGGAGAGGGTGAGGGAGGTGTTGGGGACTGAGGTGAGAGGGTGAGGGAGGTGTTGGGGACTGAGGTGAGTGTGTGAGGGAGGTGAGTGGGGCTGAGGTGAGAGGGTGAAGGTGAGGGAGATGTTGAGGACTGAGGCGAGAGGGTGAGGGAGGTGTTGGGGACTGAGGTGAGAGGGTGAGGGAGGTGTTGGAGACTGAGGGAGAGGGGGTGAGGGAGGTGTGGGGGACTGAGGTGAGAGGGGTGAGGGAGGTGAGGGGCTGAGGTGAGAGGGTGAGGGCGGTGTTGGGGGCTGAGGTGAGGGTGTGAGTGAGGTGAGAGGGTGAGAGAGATGTTGAGGACTGAGGCGAGAGGGTGAGGGAGGTGTTGGGGGGAGAGGGTGAGGGAGGTGTTGGGGACTGAGGTGAGAGGGTGAGGGAGGTGTTGGGGACTGAGGTGAGAGGGTGAGGGAGGTGAGGGAGGTGTTGGGGCTGAGGTGAGAGGGTGAGGGGGAGGTGAGAGGGGCTGAGGGGAGGGGGGTGAGGGAGGTGGGGGCTGAGGGTGAGGTGTGAGGGAGGTGAGAGGGGCTGAGAGGGGAGGTGTTGGGGACTGAGGTGAGAGGGGAGGGAGGCATTGGGGACTGAGGAGAGAAAAGTTGGGGACTGAGGGAGGGTGGGGGAGGCAATGGGGGGACTGAGGTGAGAGGGTGAGGGAGGTGTTGGGGACTGAGGAGAGGGTGAGGGAGGTGAGTGGGGCTGAGGTGAGAGGGTGAGGGCGGTGTTGGGGGACTGAGGTGAGAGGGTGAGGGGAGGTGAGGGGGCTGAGGTGAGAGGGTGAGGGGGGTGTTGGGGACTGAGGAGGTGGGAGGGTGAGGGGTGAGGTGAGGGAGGTGTTGGGGACTGAGGGAGTGTGAGGGAGTGGGGAGGTGGGGGGACTGAGGTGAGAGGGTGAGGGAGGTGTTGGGGACTGAGGTGAGTGGGTGAGGGAGGTGAGGGGGGACTGAGTGTGGGGGAGGAGTGTGTTGGGGCTGAGGAGAGGGTGAGGGAGAGGGAGGAGGGGTTGGGGGCTGAGGGAGGCCGGTGAGGGAGGGTTGGAGGCTGAGGTGAGAGGGTGAGGGGAGGGGACTGGGGCTGAGGGGTGAGGGAGGTGTTTGGGTGAGGGAGATGTTGAGGACTGAGGGGAGAGGGTGAGGGTGGGAGGTGTTGGGGACTGAGGCTGAGAGGGTGAGGGGGAGGTGTTGGAGACTGAGGTGAGAGGGTGAGGGGGAGGTGTTGGGGATTGAGGGTGAGTGAGAGGGTGAGGGGAGGTGTGAGGGGGGACTGAAGACAGAGTGGGGAGGTGTTGGACTGAGGAGAGAAAGGTGAGAGGGGGTTCCTCAGAGTTGGGGGGAGTCAGAGAGCTTTGAAGAAGAGTCAGGGGAGGAGGGGCCCTCACCGAGACAGGGGCCTCCTGGGGGGAAAAGGGCCCAGCCAAAGAACAGGGCATGGGGAAGCATTGGGGATCAAAGTGGCGGCAGCCAAGGCTGGAGGCCGGACGGCAGTGTCGGGAAGAGATTGACCAGGGCAGCTGCAGCGCCACGGGGAGCAGAACGGGCACTAGGTGTTGGGGGGAAAGAGGGAGGGAAAAAAAGGACTGAGGTGAGAGGGTGAGGGAGGTGTTTGGGACTGGGGTGAGGGGAGAGGGGCTGAGGTGAGAGGGTGGTGGGGTGAGGGGGGTTGGAGACTGAATCGAGAGGGTGGTTGGGGCTGAGAGGTGAGGGAGGTGTTGGGGACTGAGGTGAGGGGGAGGGAGGTGGGAGAGGGTGAGGGGGACTGAGGAGAGAGGGAGGTGAGGGGAGGGTGATGGGTGAGAGACTGTGGTGAGTGAGGGAGGTGTTGGGGGGAGGGGGTGAGGGGGAGGGTGTTGGGGACTGAGGTGAGAGGGAGTCAGGGAGGTGCACAGAGGGGGACTGAGGTGAGAGCCCAGCCAAAGAACAGAGGTGTTGGGGACTGGAGGCAGAGAGGGGTGAGGGAGGTGTTGGGGACTGAGGTGAGAGGGTGAGGGAGGTTAGGTGAGAGAGGGTGAGGGAGGTGTTTGGGACTGAGGTGAGAAGGTCAGGGGAGGTGAGAGGGCTGAGGGAGAGGCTGAGGGCTGAGGGGTGAGGGAGGGGCTGAGGGACTGAGGTGAGAGGGTGAGGGAGGTGTTGGGGACTGAGGAGGGGTGAGGGAGGTGTTGGGGAGAGAGGGTGATGGAGGGAGGTGAGGGAGGTTGGGGACTGAGGAGTGAGAGGGTTGAGGGGGGAGAGAGGGGTGTTGGGAGTGTTGGAGAGGGGATGAGAGTGTTGGGGAGGTGTTGGGGTTGAGGTGAGAGGGTGAGGGAGGTGTTGGGGGTTGAGGTGAGGGGGAGAGGGAGGTGAGGGGGTGTTCACTCAAACCCAGGGAGCCTCACTTCCTCAGAGCTGTGGAGTCAGAGAGCTCTGAAGAGGTGTCAGAGGAGGAGGGGCCCTCACTGAGACAGGGGCCCTCCTGGGGCCAAAGCGCCCAGCCAAAGAACAGAGGCATGGCCAGAAGCATTGGGATCAAAGTGGCGGCAGCCAAGACCGCCAGCGAGTCGTCGGACAGCAGTGTCGTGGAAGAGATTGACCCGCGGCAGCTGCAGCGCTACGGGGAGCAGAACGGCACTATGGGAAAGGCCTCAAAAGGACTGAGGTGAGAGGGTGAGGGAGGTGTTGGGGACTGAGGTGAGAAAGTCAGGGAGGTGGAGGGAGGCTGAGGTGAGAGGGTGAGGGAGGTGAGAGGGACTGAAGTGAGAGGGTGAGGGAGGTGTTGGGGACTGAGGATAGAGGGTGAGGGAGGTGTTGGGGACTGAGGTGAGAGGGTGAGGGAGGTGTTGGGGACTGAGGAGAGAGGGTGACGGAGGTGTTGGGGACTGTGGTGAGAGGGTGAGGGAGGTGTTGGGGACTGAGGTGAGAGGGGCTGAGTTGTGATGGTGAGGGAGGTGAAAGGGACTGAGGTGAGAGGGTGAGGAGGTGTTGGGGACTGAGGGGTGAGCGAGGTGTTGGGGACTGAGGTGAGAGGGTGAGGGAGGTGTTGGGGGCTGAGGTGACAGGGTGAGGGAGAGGTTGGGGACTGAGGTGAGTGAGTGAGGGGTGGTGAGAGGGGCTGAGGTGAGAGGGTGAGGGAGGTGTTGGGGACTGAGGGGTGAGGGAGGGTGAGGGAGGTGAGAGGGGCTGGGAGGTGAGGGGGTTGAGGGAGGTGTTGGGGGGCTGAGTGGGACTGAGGAGGTGAGGGAGGTGTTGGGACTGAAAGAGGGTGAGAAAGGTGTTGGGGACTGAGGTGAGAGGGTGAGGGAGGTGTTGGGGACTTAGCTGAGAGGGTGAGTGTGGTGTTGGGGGACTGATGATAGAAGGTGAGGGAGGAGTTGGGGGAATTATGAGAGAGGGTGAGGGAGGTGTTGGGGGACTGATGAGAGGGGGTGAGGGAGATGTTGGAGGGACTGTTGGGGACTGAGCAGAGAGGGTGAGGGAGGTGTTGGTTACGGATGAGAGAGGGTGAGGGAGGGGTGAGGGAGGAGGGAGGGAGGTGGGGACTGAGGTGAGAGGGTGAGGGAGTTGAGAGGGACTGAGGTGAGAGGGTGAGGGAGGTGTTGGGGACTGAAGAGAGGGTGAAGGAGGTGTTGGGGACTGAGGTGAGAGGGTGAGGGAGGTGTTGGGGACTTAGCTGAGAGGGTGAGTGAGGTGTTGGGGACTGGAAGAGAGGGTGAGGGAGGTGTTGGGGACTGATGAGAGAGGGTGAGGGAGGAGTTGGGGGCTGAGGAGAGGGTGAGGGAGGTGTTGGGGGACTGATGAGAAAGGGTGAGGGAGGTGTTGGGTGAGGATGAATGAGGGGAGGGAGGGTGAGGGGAATGATGAGAGAGGGGAGGGAGGTGTTGGGGACTGAGGGGAGAGGGTGAGGGAGGTGTTGGGGACTGAGGAGAGAGGGTGAGGGAGGTGTTGGGGGTTGAGGAGAGAGGGTGAGAGAGGTGAGAGGGGCTGAGGTGAGAGGGTGAGGAAGGTATTAGGGGACTGAGGTGAGAGGGTGAGGGAGGTGTTGGGGACTGAGGGGAGAGGGTGAGGGAGGTGTTGGGGGCTGAGGTGAGAGAGTGAGGAAGGTCAGAGGGTGAGGATAATGAGAGGGGCTGAGGTGAGAGGGACTGAGTTGAGAGGGTGAGGGAGGTGTTGGGGACTGAGGGGAGAGGGTGAGGGAGGTGTTAGGGACTGAGGTGAGAGGGTGAGGGAGGTTTTGGGGTCTGAGTTGAGAGGGTGAGGGAGGTGAGAGGGGCTGAGGTGAGAGGGTGAGGTTGGGGACTGAGGTGAGAGAGTGAGGGAGGTGTTGGGGACTGAGGTGAGAGGGTGTGGGAGGTGTTGGGGACTGGTGAGAGGTTGAGGGAGGTATGAGGGGACTGTGGTGAGAGGGTGAGGGAGGTGTTGGGGACTGAGGTGAGAGGGTGAGGGAGGTGTTGGGGACTGTGGTGAGAGGGTGAGGGAGGTGTTGGGGACTGAGGTGAGAGGGTGAGGGAGGTGTTGGGGACTGAAATGAGAGGGGAGGTGAGATGGTGAGGGAGATAAAATGGACTGAGGTGAGAGGGTGAGGCGGGTTTTGGGTGGTTGAGGTGAGAAGGTGAGGGAGGTTCTTTGACTCAAACCCACGCTCTCACTTCCTCAGAGCTGTGGAGCCAGAGAGCTCTGAAGAGGAGTCAGAGGAGGAGGGGCCCTCACCGAGACAGGGGACCTCCTTCGGCCACAGTGCCCAGCCAATGAACAGAGGCGTGGCCAGAAGCATTAGAATCAAAGTGGCGGCAGCCAAGAGCGCCAGCGAGTCGTCGGACGGCAGCGTCGTGGAAGAGATTGACCCGCGGCAGCTGCAGCGCTATGGGGAGCAGAATGGCACTATGGGAAAGGCCTCAAAAGGACTGAGGTGAGAGGGTGAGGGAGGTGTTTGGGACTGTGGTGAGAGGGTGAGGGAGGTGAGAGGGACTGAGGTGAGAGGATGAGGGAGGTGTTAGTGACTGAAGAGAGGGTGAGGGAGGTGTTGGAGACTGAGGTTAGAGGGTGTGGGAGGTGTTGGAGACTGAATCGAGAGGGTGAGAGAGGTGTTGGGGAGTGAGTTGAGAGGTTGAGGGAGGTGATAGGGGCTGAGGAGAGAGGGTGAGGGACGTGAGGGGGCTGAGGTGAGAGGATGAGGGAGCTGTTGGGGACTGAGGTGAGAGGGTGAGGGAGGTGTTGGGGACAGAAGAGAGAGGGTGAGGGAGGTGCTGGGGACTGAGGTGAGAGGGTGTGGGAGGTGTTGGGGACTGTGGTGAGAGTGTGAGGGATGTGTTGGTTACTGGAGAGAAGGTGAGGGAGGTGAGAGGGGCTCAGATGAGAGGATGAGGGAGGTGTTGGGGACTGAGGAGAGAGGATGTGGGAGGTGTTGGGGACTGAGGTGAGAGGGTTAGAGAGGTGTTGGGGACTGGGGAGAGGGGGTGTGGGAGGTGTTGGGGACTGTGGTGAGAGTGTGAGGGATGTGAGGTTACTGGAGAGGGTGAGGGGAGGTGAGAGGGACTGAGGAGAGAGGGGGTTTGGGGGGAGGAGAGAGGGTGCGGGAGGTGTTGGGGGCTGAGGTGAGAGGGTGAAGTAGGTATTGGGGACTGAGGAGAGAGGGTGCGGGAGGTGAGGGGGACTGTGGTGAGCGAGGGAGGTGTTGGCGGTTGAGGTGACAGGGTGAGGGAGGTGTTGGCGGTTGAGGTGAGGGGGTGAGGGAGGTTCTTTGACTCAAACCCGCGCTCTCACTTCCTCAGAGCTGTCAAGTCAGAGAGCTCTGAAGAGGTGTCAGAGGAGGAGGGGCCCTCACCGAGACAGGGGCCCTCCTGGGGCCAAAGCGCCCAGCCAAAGAACAGAGGGATGGCCAGAAGCATTAGAATCAAAGTGGCGGCAGCCAAGAGCGCCAGCGAGTCGTCGGACGGCAGTGTCGTGGAAGAGATTGACTCGCGGCAGATGCAGCGCTACGGGGAGCAGAAAGGCACTATGGGAAAGGCCTTAACAGGACTGAGGTGAGAGGGTGAGGGAGGTGTTGGGGACTGAGGTGAGGGAGGTGTTGGGGTGAGGGGAGGTGAGGAGGTGTTGGGGACTGAGGTGAGAGGCTGAGGGTTGGGGACTGAGGGGGGAGAGGGTTGAGGGGGAGGTGTTGGGGACTGAAGAGAGTGTGAGGGAGGTGAGTTGGGGACTGAGGTTAGAGGGTGAGGGAGGTGTTGGGGACTGAGGAGAGAGGGTGAGGGAGGTGTTGGGGACTGAGGTGAGAGGGTGAGGGAGGTGTTGGGGACTGAGGTGAGAGGGGCTGAGGTGAGATGGTGAGGGAGGTGAAATGGAATGGGGTGAGAGGTCAGGCATGTGTTGGGGACTGAGGTGAGAGGGGCTGAGGTGAGATGGTGAGGGAGATGAAATGGACTGAGGTGACAGGGTGTGGCGGATTTTGGGGGTTGAGGTGAGAGGGTGGGGGAGGTTCTTTGACTCAAACCCGCGCTCTCACTTCCTCAGAGCTGTGGAGTCAGAGAGCTCTGAAGAGGAGTCAGAGGAGGAGGGGCCCTCACCGAGACTGGGGCCCTCCTTGGGCCAAAGCGCCCAGCCAATGAACAGAGGCGTGGCCAGAAGCATTAGGGTCAAAGTGGCGCCAGCCATGAGCGCCAGCGAGTCGTCGGACGGCAGTGTCGTGGAAGAGATTGACCCGCGGCAGCTGCAGCGCTACGGGGAGCAGAACGGCACTATGGGAAAGGCCACAAAAGGACTGAGGTGAGAGGGTGAGGGAGGTGTTTGGGACTGTGGTGAGAGGGTGAGGGAGGGGAGGGTGAGAGGCCCTGATGTGAGAGGGTGAGGGAGATGTTGGGGACTGTGGAGAGAGGGTGAGGGAGGGGGTCTGAGAGGCCCTGAGGTGAGAGGGTGAAGGAGGTGAGAGGGACTGAGGTGAGAGGGTGAGGGAGGTATTGGGGACTGAGGTGAGAGGGTGAGTGTAGTGTTGGGGACTGAGGAGAGAGGGTGAGGGAGATGTTGGAGACTGAGGGAGAGAGTAAGGGAGGTGTTGGGACTGTGGTGGAAGATAGGGAGTTGTTGGAGACGGAGGAGAGAGGGTGAGGGGGGTGTTGGGGACTGAGGTGAGGGGGTGAGAGAGGTGTTTGGGACTTTGGTGAGAGGGTCAGGGAGGTGAGAGGGGCTTTGGTGAGAGGGTGAGGGAGCTGAGAGGGACTGAGGTGAACGGATGAGGGAGGTGTTGGGCGCTGAGGTGAGAGGGGTGAGGTTGGGGACTGAGGTGAGAGAGTGAGGGAGGTGTTGGGGACTGAGGATAGAGGGTGAGGTAGGTGTTGGGGACTGTTGTGAGAGGGTGAGAGAGGTGTTTGGGACTGTGGTGAGAGGATCAGGGAGGTGAGAGGGGCTGAGCTGAGGAGGGTGAGGGAGGTGAGGGGGACTGAAGAGAAAGGGTGAGGGAGGTGTTGGGGACTGAAGAGAGAGGGTGAGGGAGGTGTTGGGGACTGAGGTGAGAGGGTGAGGGAGGTATTTGGGGACTGAGGTGTGATGGACTGAGGAGAGAGGGTGAGGGAGGTGTTGGGGACTGAGGTGAGAGGGTGAGGGAGGTGTTGGGGGTTGAGATGAGATGGTGAGGGAGGTGAGAGAGGCTGAGGTGAGTGGGTGAGGGAGGGTGATGTAGTGGGGGCTGAGGAGGTGAGGGAGAGGGGGTGAGGGCTGTGAGAGGGGTGGGGGGCTGAGAGGGGAGAGGGTGAGGGGGGGTGGCCCTTGGGACTGAGGGACGTGAGGGGGGCGAGGGAGTCATTGGGGGCTGTGGTGAGAGGGTGAGGGAGGTGAGATTGGCTGAGGTGAGAGGGTGAGGGAGGTGTTGGGGACTGAGGTGAGAGAGTGAGGGAGGTGAGAGGGTGAGGGAGGTGAGGGGGGCTGAGTTGAGAGGGTGAGGCAGGTGTTGGGGGTTGAGGTGAGTGTGTGAGGGAGGTGAGAGGGTGAGGGAGGTGAGAGGGGCTGATTTGAGAGGGTGAGGGAGGTGTTTGGGACTGGAAGATAGGGAGTTTTGGGCGGAGGTAGGAGGGTATGGGGGACTGAGGGAGAGAGGGTGAGGGAGGTCAGGGAGATGAGCTGAGGGACTGAGGAGAGGGTGAGGGAGGTGTTGGGGACTTAGGTGAGAGAGTGAGGGTGTTGAGAGGGTGTGGGAGGTATTGGGGGCTGAGGTGAGAGGGTGAGGGTGGTGTTTGGGGACTGAGGTGAGAGGGTGAGGGTGGTGTTGGGGACTGAGGAGAGAGGGTGAGGGAGGTGAGGGGACTGAGGTGAGAGGGTGAGGGAGGTGAGAGGGGCTGAGGTGAGAGGGTGAAGGAGGTGTTGGGGGCTGAGGTGAGAGGATGATGGTGGTGAGAGGGGCTGAGGTGAGAGGGTGAGGGAGGTATTGGGGCTGAGGTGAGAGGGACTGTGGAGAGAGGGTGAGGGAGGTGTTGGGATTTGAGGTGAGATGGTGAGGGAGGTGAGTTGGGCTGAGGTGAGGGGGCGAGGGAGTTGTTGGGGGCTGAGGTGAGAGGGTGAGGGAGGTGAGAGGGGCTGAGTTGAGAGGGTGAGGGAGGTGTTGGGGAGGTTGAGGTGAGTGTGTGAGGGATGTGACAGGGACTGAGGTGAGAGGGTGAGGGAGGTGTTGGGGACTGAAGAGAGAGGGTCAGAAAGGTGTTGGGGACTGAGGTGAGAGGGTGAGGGATGTATTGGGGGCTATGGTGAGAGGGTGAGGGAGGTGAGAGGGGCTGACGTGAGAGGGTGAGTGAAGTGTTGGGGACTGAGGTGAGAGAGTGAGGGTGGTGAGAGGGTGAGGGAGGTGAGAGGGGCTGAGTTGAGAGGGTGAGGGAGGTTTTGGGGGCTGAGGTGAGTGTGTGAGGGAGGTGATAGGGACTGAGGTGAGGGGGTGAGGGAGGTGTTGGGGACTGAAGAGAGAGGGTGAGAAAGGTGTTGGGGACTGAGGTGAGAGGGTGAGGGAGGTGAGAGGGACTGAGGAGAGAGGGTGTGGGAGGTGTTGGGGACTGAGGTGAGAGTATGAGGGAGGTGTTCGGGGTTGAGGGGGGTGAGAGGGTGTGGGAGGAGAGGGGCTGAGATGAGTGGGTGAGGGAGGTGTTGGGGGCTGAGGTGAGGGGGTGAGGGAGGTGTTGGGGGACTGAGGTGAGAGGGTGAGGGAGGTGTTTGGGACTGAGGTGAGAGGGTGAGGGAGGTGTTGGGGGACTGAGGTGAGAGGGTGAGGGAGGTGTTGGGGACTGAGGTGAGAGGGTGAGGGGAGGCGGGGTTGAGGTGAGAGGGTGAGGGAGGTTCTTTCACTCAGACCCGCGCTCTCTCTTCCTCAGAGCTGTGGAGTCAGAGAGCTCTGAGGAGTCAGAGGAGGAGGGGCCCTCACCGAGACATTGGCCCTCCTGTGGTCAAAGCCCCCAGCCAAAGAACAGAGGCGTGGCCAGAAGCGTTGTGACGAAAGCGATGGCCGCTGAGAGCGACAGTGAGTGGTCGTATGCCAGCTTCTTGGAGGAGATTGACCCACGGCAGCTGCAGTGCTACAGGGAGCCGATTTTTATAAGATTATAGATATTTCAATTCATGCTATATAACATAACTGAACAATTATGTGGATTAAACACGGCTCCTACTCACTGCAGAGTCCGGAGTGAGTGTTAACATCCTGACCAGCCTGGGATTGTTTAAAAGCGCAGATATTTTGGCTTTTCAGGCAGTGAACGTGACATGTTCTCCTCCACTGTCTCCCTGTCCGCTGCTGGGAGTGTGCTTGGGTGTGTGCGCGCACGCATGTGTTTCTGTGTGTTTGTGTGTGTGTGTGTGTATGCGCGCATCAGAAACAGAAATGACACGCCGTCGTGTAAATATGTTGAATAACATAAAGCTATTTAGTTTGTTTAATAAAAGGACAAGGTCTAGACCTGTTCTACAGGACAGGTATCGTTAAATGTGACCCCGTACCACAAAACCAGTTACATGGGTAAATTTTTTATATTGAGATTCATGCATATTCTGAAAGAGTACTAAAAATGCTTTCCAACATTGTATGGTTTGTCAAGATCGGATAAAAAATGACCGAGATATGGCATTTTGAAGATGGGAAACTTGGGCAATCGAAATTTCCAGAAAACGGAGAAAATTGACTTTAAAAATTGTCATATTCACTCCTTAGCAACACATATAGAGAGAATTCAATGAATCTTGCACCATTCATTAAGCATACTATCGCCTTTAAAAAGTGCAAGTACAAGTACAAAGTATTTTTCGTAGTAGCCTACACATAGAAAGAAGCCAAAAACCAGGCATTGTTCTCTCCTCGTGTTCTTAAATCAATTTTCAGGTGAATGAAAGATGCAGTATTCAAAAAACAAACAGGCAGTCTCTCCTTTATATACTACTTTTTCTTCGAGTTTACTGGCAATTTCAAAAACACTATAATTGAGTATAATTGATAGCAGAATTACATAGTATCAATACCATGTCGAATTTTTGCTTCAGAAGCCTGATTTTTCTGAACTACTAATTGGGCTATCATTGGCTTACTGTAGTTGAAGTGGTTGCTGTAGAGGAGAACGATTTTTTTCTGTTGCAAGAGAGGTTTTTTTTTTTTTTTTTTTTTACTGCTGGATAGATACTATGGGCAAGGATATTGAGCAGTTTGCACATCAGGCTTAGCTGAGGAGTTTAATGCAGGAAACTCCTGAAAAACGGATTGGAGCGAACTCGGCTTGCTTGTGAATATTCAATAACTCAGAGCCGTATCTAGAGAGAGTCTGGCCAACTCGAATCATGGGCGCCATGTTTGCTACCAACGGCAGATGACTCTACGGCTTGACCCTATGGGCCGGATACCATGGTTGCATCAAAATCGCTAGTTTTAAAATACTAAGAAGACTCGACATAACATGACACTTTGCTTGTAGTATTATCAGGGTCCCTACACATGAACTTGAACATTGAGAACATTGTTCATATACAAAGAGTTTGCTTAAAAGACGTTTTTGTTAGCACGGGACCTACCTCGCGTTGTCTTTCGGGTTGTTGCCTTAGGTGAGACCAGTGTTAAAAGCGGTATTTAAGTAAACTCCTTGCACACAAACAATGTTCACAATGCTCGAGTTCATGTGTAGAGAGCCTGGTGATACTACGAACAAAGTTTCATGTTGTGTTGAGTCTTGGTGGTTTAAAAAAAGCGATTTAGATGTGATCATAGCAGTACCCGAGCGCTCCCATCTGAAAGCCAATTGACGAAAGGTTGCATGTATTCGCGTCTTCGCATTGTCTTTGAACGTAATCTGTCGTGTGAAAAATTCGTTTTGCGTCCAGTGCAAAAGCGGCTTTATGGTGGCTGATAGCCTGGCAATTTCGGTAATACAGTCGTCACCTTAGCCAGTGTTGTACTTGATTTAAAAAACCGCTCTGCGTTTCGTCACGCTATTAATATGTAGCTAAACTGAACACAGAGTGTAATGCAGTTAGCGCAATGCTACAATGCCTGCGAATTAACTTACGTTTCCATCAAGGCGCTGACGGAAATTACATTTGTCTTCAATTAAATTATGCTTCTCTGTTAGGTGATAAACAGAACCTTACACTCTTGGTGTACAAGAAATTAAAAGAAATTTATGAAACGAGTGAGTAAATTTTACGTTTGTTGCGAGCTTTAACTTTCATATGACACGTCCACTTTAGGAAGATCTCAATGCCGTTGGTGTTACAGTAAATGAGCATTTGCAATGTATTCCCTATTGAGTGCATTTAGTTACATGGTCTTCAGTATACCTGGTATGATTGGGTTTTTGGAGAATCCTGTTTTTGCGTTTGTGCATGCAAACATCATATCCTTATTTTAGAAACCAGGATAAATAAATAATTAAATATATGTACAAATAATTGTATAATTGAATAACTTATTGAATTTAATTACCTCATATTCGACACTTCCCTATGGGGATCGCTGGATGAATATTGATTAATTGTAGCAAACATGGCATCCATAAAACACGTGACCAGCTCAGAACCAATCAGCATAGCGGGATAACTCAGACGTTCGAACCCCGAGTTGGCCAGACACTCTCTATAAACGGCTCTGCAATAACTGATCCGGGGGTGCCATTTAGTGGAAGAATATTGGAACTGGGTGCACAAATTTGCAGCTCCATGTCCGCTGGAAGATACATCTGCACAAAGCGCTTAAGATAGCCTGCCGAGCGCCGCTGTTCTTCTCGAACACGCCACATCCAGATAATCCTTAAATGATGAATTACATTCATATTTTAATTTGGAACGAGTAAATAAGTGGCCAGTGTTGAAGTAACAAAGTAAAAGTATACTTTTTATCTTTTAAATGTAGTAGAGTAAAAGTCCCGGTTTAAAAAAAAAAAAAAAAAAAACTGTGTTTCTAGGGAAGGCCCGTCTTTGTTTACGCCAGTGGTTCTCAACGTCGGTCCTGGGGACCCCGTGTGTGCTGGCTTTTGTTCCTACCACAATTGCAATTGTAGAACTTTAACAAGCTGTGACTGTCTTAATTAGGTGCTTTTCATGTTCAGAGTTGTTTATACATCTCTTTAGTCAAATGTTACAAAGGAACATCCATACATGCAATGAAGAATAAAACACCCTTGAAGATAGTGTGTTTATTGCAATACTGCAAGTAATGTCAAGTAACATAACATGTCAAACAGATCAAATTATACACTGAGGAAATCAATAAACCCCAGATTAGGCTGCTGGACACAACTGTTTCAAGTTCTTTCAAAGAGCTTCAGGTGAACTTAATCAGATCAACATAACACAAAACTGGTTTGTTTGTGGACTACATTTGTCATGATGAGCCAAGTAGTTTTCACTAATTAGGAGCCATCTACATCATTTATTTGATTGGTTACATTGTTTTCTCTCCTTTTATGCTGTTATTTCCGATAGACTGCAATGTGCAAATGCTATTTTTGAAATTCTTGATGGCAAATAGATATTTCTGTTAAGTTGTGGGTTAAGAGGGCAAATAACTGCTCTAAACATTAAATGCACATAATTAAGACAAATTAGCAGCTTGTTAAAATCCTATGATTGCAATTGTGGTTGGGACAAAAGCCAGCACACACATGGGGTCCCCAGGACTGACGTTGAGAACCACTGGTTTACGCCAAGTGCGGTTTGTTCTGACGTCTCCTATTGGTTCACGTTTGATCCTACGTAGTCATCTCATAAATAATCAAATGGAGGGAATCCCCAGTTGGGCCGCTTTTGTCGGCGCATTTTTCATTGTTTTGGGGCTAATTACACAGATTTTTACCACCCACTTCTCCAAAATCAAGTTTGGAGGCACCTGTGGTAGGATTTTTGCAAAATACTCTCTGGGAATGGTATCTTAAGTTATTTTTCTAATGTATAATGCACAAATTGAAAAATCGATCATTTTAATGTAAAATGTATTAGACGACTGTAGCACAAAATGGGCTCGTGCGACTTACGACTGGTTTTGTGATCCGGGGTCACAAATGACTTCTGTTGTGATCTGGCTCTATATAGAAAATAAAATAAAATAAAATTAACTCTACCTTCAGAGGGGGGGCGGGGCGCCCCCCTAATTTAATGGTAGGGGAAACACTGCAAAGGCCTTAAAAGGTGAGTGGGGCTCTCTCACCAATCTTAGAGCTGTGGGGCCACAAGTACTGTGGTGCCCTGCTGTTGAGCCCTGTGCTCTTAGCAGCTGGCATAACCGTATCATTTCCGTAAGATGCTGTTCTTTGGGTCATTTGCTGTAGTGCTACTCGACCCTGGTCATGGAGCTTTTCTGTCCTGGCCTTCATCATTTCAGTTCTGCTACAGAGCACATCTCAGTCAACTGCTGGAGATGCTGCTGTATCATCAATTTGGAGAGTCAGGGGTGCTTTGTTAGGGTTGGAGTAAAATTTTATAAGATGGTAGATCTGCAGGGACAGGATTGGGCAGCCCTGATTTACAGGTTAGATCTGTGGAAGTGGACACTCTTTATTGTAATTTTGAAGGTCCTGTAATACAGATATGTTTGATGGTCCTGGAGCTTACAGGCAGGTCCAAAGCCACATGGTAGTCCTTAGAGAATCTGATAAGCCTTTGCTTGTGACCTTTCCTACCTGCAATTAACAGGGTTCCTCTGAATTAAGATTTTTACAGCTTCAGTACGCCATGGGTTTCTTTCGTGGAGTCACCGGACCAAGTTGGCTGGGTGTCTGTAAACAGTAAAACTCAAAACCCTCTGGGATCTCAAGCCCGGACACCAGTTAAAAGTTCAATTCTGGATTTTACCTAGTGCTGTTATCCAGCTAACTCTAGCCAAGTCAGCTAATCCTGCTTCATAAGATGGCCCATTGGGTACAGATATTTAAATGGCATGGCAGTACCTCATATGCAGGACTCAGCTCTCTCCTCTCTCCCGCTGTAAGGCTTGTATGTGAAGGACCTGCGGCAGAGCCCAGAGAGACAGCTGCAGGACCGGAGCCAGCGACGGCCCCCTGGGGGCGTGGCTCTGCTGCCAGCCAATAAGGAGGTGGTCAGGGAGGCGGTGCAGGAGCTCAAGGTGAGGGGGGGATTAAGTATTTGATCTACGGATGCGGAAATCTTTCTGATGACTTTTCTTGGCTCAGGTGTTTCACTGACCACTCTTAATATTCAGGTGACGAATATTCTGTTTTGTTCTAAGTGAGGTTTTTGATGCGCAGCTGGATCGCTGGCTTTGTTTACATGATGTTTGCAATGGCTTGCCCATAGAAGAGAACCATGATTTGGCATTTATTCCATATTTTTCTTTATCACTTAACTATTTTACTTTTTCCAACTCACGATGTGAAAGTGATCAATACAAACCGTTGCTAATTCAAATGGAAAGTGATGGCTTGATCGCTGTGTAAGTTAGCAGAATGATGGCATTACTGTTCTGGAGCTTATAGAAATTACATTGGTTTTTTATTAAATTGCTCAATTCAGTTATGCGATAAACAGCATCTAATACTCCCATTCGTGACCTGATCAGGCCCTGCTAATGCCTCGATAAACAGAACCACTGGAAACGTGTGTCGCGATCATAAAAAACCCTGTAGTTCTGGCCCTTCATCTCTCCTTACAAAGATAATCTTTTGGAAAACGATGAAAAATAAGATCAGCGTGAGGTCTCGTATCCCCAGTGCACTGCGGGACACAACAGTGAGACGCTGATCAGGACGCGCCCATTCTTATTATTGCTCGTCAAGCCTTGTTTTGGCATTGGAATGCGTGGTATGCACAGAATTTAAGAGTGGTCACTAGGGGTGGGATATACACTTGGGTTTGTTGTATGATTCCTGAGTTTCTATGATATTCTGGCACAAAATGGCTTCTGTGTGTCACTCAGCAGTGAGCTTATGCAGTCCTGTCAGTTGAGTTGAGATGCCCCCTTCCATTATGTGGAGCTTTTGTTCTTTAGATACTAACTTCTGTATATATCCAATTAATTTTTTTAACATAGCAGTAACTTGGACTGTTTGGTTGTATACCATGGAGCCATTGTATATCGTGGCTGTAGAATTGGCGTCTTGTGTAATGTTACGGTGTATAACTGAAATGAGAAACGCTGTAGGCCCTCCTGACTCGGCATGTTTGATGGACATTGTGCTCTGGCTGTGAAGTGAAGCGAGTCTGCACTGCCAGAGAAAACAATGAGGGCTGCTGGTGTTTTCCATATCCTCTGACCTCTTGCCGTAACACGTCTCTCACTGAGTCACTCACGTGCACGTACACGTACACATGCACGCACACACCGTTATTCACACATGCACATGCACGCACGCACAGTCACTGACACACTCATACACAGTTCATACACTTGGTCTCTTTCTCTTTTTACTGAACTCTTTCTCTTACCTGCCTTTTAGTGTGATTTTTTTTTTTTTCCTGCCCAAAGCAGCTGTCTCTGGCCTCAGGCTGTTTGCAGCTGCACCAGATCTCATGTTTTTTCCTGGCTTCTGATTTTTTGAAGATGTGAGCAAGTAACATCTGCCCGTTATCCTTGGGTGGTATTACACAAACTTCCTATCAAGTCCTAAGTTAAGACATGTTTATTCCCAAACTCAGTTTACAGAAGCCATTCTTAACTTACCTTAACTTTCTCAATCAGTCTCTGTATCATGGCCCTGGAAAGACGGCTACTAATTATGTTTATTGTTAAACAGCAACTTATTGTTTGGCTCGGAGTTAAGCCTCTTTATCAACACTTTCGCCATTTTATTTATTATAAATGAACGTAATGTCATGGTAGCCCTTTGCGCAGATATAGACGCTGGCGTCCGTAAATTCCAAAATTTAATTCCTAAATTGAATTTCCAAATGTCTTGCTTCACTGGAATAATTTTCCAGAGTCCCTGTGACGCAAATACTGAGTCATAAAGCCTAAATAGGCTCATGCATAACGGGAAAAAATTGGCATTATTTGTATTCTGCGCAAAGGGGTTAATATGGACAAACTTAACCAAGGGCTATGCTGCCAGTCAGCTAGATAGTCGTCAGTGGCTGTGCTCAAGTTCGGCCAACATTCTATTTACAGCAGTACTAATGGCTTAATATTTAAGTTTAGACTGTATTTGGGCTGATAAATTTAAGACTATTTTTAGATGTTTTTGGCGGTTAGGATGGTCCTGTAATTCTGTTTTCCTATCTGGAGTAAAGACGGGATCATAAACTCAGGAACTGCTGGTCTGGAGTGCTTCTGCCCGAGATGAGAGCGTAACTGAAATTGCATTGGTGGCTAAACAGTTAAGAGAGGATTTCAGAGTTAAGAAATTTTTGCCTAACGACCACAAGACTGCATTGTGAGTTACGTAGTGAATAATAAATAAAATGAATTCAATCAGGATTCGCGAGAGTCTGGCGGTTGCCCAGGCGTAAACGTTTGGACGCCATGCTTGCCCGAGATGACACAATTGAATGTACAGAGCGCAACAGAGAGCAGGGTATCACCGCATTGACTGTAAAGGTGTGGTTTTGGCATTATTTGGCAGCCGTGAGCTGGAGAGAGGCCACTCTGCTCTGCCCGTTGATCCCGGAGCCAGAGTCACTGCAGTGCTAACACCGCACCATCTGTGATCGTTTCATCGACCTGCTGTGACAGCCTGCGCTTGTATTCTCAGGCCAACATGAGTAGGCCTCGACCTTTGAAAAGAGGCCCTTTGAAAAGAGATGTACTTTGTTTAGTCAATGCTCTCGAACACTCGAGTTAACATCTTTCCCAGCTCTGCTGCTCAACTGTTGCTTTCACTTACCTGGAGTGATTTTTGCATCTCGTTAGAAGGTCCAGGTCATAAGAACATTCTAGTCATGTAATTGTGACGTCGGACCTTTAAGGGCTGAACCATAGACTGTATAAAAAGATTGACGATGCAACCGTGACGTCAACCATTGGTTTCTGCATACCATTTAGGAAGCCTCGATTTTGGCAATTTGAACTGTGCCATTTTGTCATTTTGTGATTCCAATTGGACGAGAGCATGAATTGAAGATCCATGGAGGAGCGAGGGATGGATTTACGGGTGGATCTGACCGTATCAGATGAGGACCAGAGGATAGCCGTGGCCCAAAAGAATATCTGGTTTTATCCTTTATTCTAGTCTATTTGGTACCATAATTCACAAAAATGAACATCATGATATATCAAAGGAGACTTGAAACTTGCGGTAGATACCATAAAATAATGTGGAAACTCATTATTGAAATAATAAATCAGGTGGGAAAGTAGGGCCATTTTCTCAGACTTCTATAGCATTGAAGTTCTTTCTGCAACCACCGACATTGCCATCTGCTGGCCATTAAATACAATGCAATTTTAAGAGATTTCTGCACTGGCCTCACTTTTCAGACCCAGATGCTGCGCTCATCTTTTTATACAGCCTATGGGTTGAACAGACATGGTGTGGCAGATTGTAACTCAGTGTGTTACGTCTCTCTGAATCAAGTCATTCTGTCCTGGACTAAAGTCTTTTATGGGTCACCTGCTGGGCGATGCTCCGTGTTTCACATTAATTGGCTACACTCTCAGAAAAAAAGTACCTATTTGTGCCTTTAGGGGTAAAAGTTTTATCACTGGGACGGTACCCTCAAAGGTACTGCTGTTGTACCCTCAGAAGTGGGTACCTATTTACTTTGGAACATTAAAGTACCTTTTTGACCCTGAAAAGGTTCACACAGGTACCTTGAGGTGCTACGATTAGCCATGGGGGGTACATAAGTGCTGAATGTACCTTGGGCAACAGAAATGGACTCATGCTGTACCCCTATTTCTGAGAGTGTACGCAGGATGAAAAGCAGAATACAGTTCCATATTTTTTGGAAAAACCTGGCTGCCTGTTTGTTTTCACTAAGGGAGGTGAAATCTGAGCAGTGCTGCAGTGTGGTAATTGCAGGTGTGAAGGTGTTGTGCGTGTCCTCACCTGTGTTTGGGGCTTTACTGGTAAACCTGAGAGGGAAAAGTGTGAGGAGCAGTGATTAGCACTCAGGCTGTCCCTGTGCTCCTCTGGGCTTTGAAATAAACACACTGCACTGGACTGACTTTTTGATACTTTCAAAGAACTGCTGCGCTGGGCTGATTGTGTTCACATGTCGGGCTGTACTTTGGCTGCTGGAGTTGTTTTGCCATAGTTGCTTAGATTTGCACAACTAAAAGACACTGCCGTTATACTGTATCTGAAATTGCGTACTTTTATACTCCATTACTTATAAGGTTATAATCATAAAATAATTGCTAAAAGGTATATCCTAGAGTGAAATGACCCAAATCTTTTCTTTTCAGTCATTTCCAATAACATCATGACTCTCTTGATTTTAACAAGTAAACTTGTTTGGTGATTTGAAAGGCAGTCGCTGTTCTAATTGAGGAGGCATCAGCTGTGATAGTGAAATATGCATTAAACCTGTGACTGAAGAACATCCTCAGCTTATATTTGCTCAAACGCACCTGGGCTGCAGTAGCAGTCCACTGTTTTGGAATAAAACATTTGTTCGATTGAAAACAGTTCGATTTTACGCCCGCTGAATATTCTTTCCCTTTGGCGTTTTTCAGCCCACCAAAATAGACGAGGACGACTGGGAGATCTCGTCCTTGGAGGATGAGCCATCGGCCCGCAAACAGGACACTGTGGTCGCGCTTAAAAAGAGCCATGACTCCAGCACCAGTGCCTGGGCCTCTCCTACAGGAAAGGGACAGGATGGAGGTGAGCACATCTGAAAGAGAGGGTTCAGGTATTTGGCAGAAACAGCAGACTGGAATGGATGTACATATAATGTCTCTTTCTGATAGTTTTGCTGGTAAGACATTGTTGAGGTTCTGTAATGATTCCTGTGGCTGCTTTATGTATTTTTATGCCTTTTTCCCTTTTGGAATGCCCAATAGTATTTAGGACAGTGCTCACAGTCACAGTCTCTGTGGTGAGTTGGGTAAAGCTTGCATGTATGACCTCAAATCCTCCAAAATTGGGACAGTGTGTAAGATGCAAATAAAAACAGAAGTAAGTGATTTGTAATTTCTATATCGCCTGTATTTAATTGAACAAAGTACTAAGAAAAATATTTAGTTTAACCTTATCAGTTTTGGAAGTATTTTCAAATTCCAAATTTGATACCTCACACACATTCCAAAACAGTTTACACGCGGGAAAGAATTGTGGAATCTTCAAAAAACATCCCATTTTGAATAATCCAAGGGTAATCCAATAGGGGCGATCTGATTACTGTCGTAAATGGGGAGATGAGATGAAGGAAGTGGATTTTTTGTCGACGTCCGCACTTCCGGTAATAAGATCAGCTTCGCCAAGTCAGTGCATGCATGACTAAATGCGATGAGCATTGCGCAGCTTCGCAGTCGATTACCATCGTGGATACACAGATATGAATATGAAAATACCGCGAAATTCAAAGTCATTCGAGTCATAGCCGGAGTTCACGTCCAAGAACTAAACGCTATAAATCGCCATTATATTAGCTAGCGTTCGACTGCGCACGGATATGAGCGGAAGTTCACTCGTCGACATTTTGACCGTTGAGCCGTCATTATCGGCAAGCATATCCGCATTGCGATGTGCCGTACAGTATATCAGATCGCTCCTATTGATGGGTCACAGGCGATTCAGGTGTGATTTGGTATAAAATGAGCGGTCTCAAAAGCTGCAGTTGTTTATCAGCAAGATGGTTTTGAGGTTTGTCACTTTGTCAAAAGCTACATGAACAGATAATCAAACTGCTCAAGAACATTTCTCTTCATGCGATTGGACTGGATTTGAGGATTTCATCATTGTCAGTCCATAATCTAGAGAAAAGTGCGTAAAAGTGCATTAAGGACAAGGCTGAGTACTAATATTGGATGTGCCTGTCCTTTGGGCCCTCGGACAGCACTGCATTATGAACCAGCATGCTTCTGTGATGTACATAACCTCATGAGTAGTAAATGCTTCAGAAGACCCCTGTCAGTATCCGCGCATTTCGTTGTGGCGTCATCAAACGCAAGTAAAGACTCTACTCTGAAGGAGGAGGCCATGTACTGCATCAACACCATTCAGAAGCACTGCTGATTTCTCTGGGCTCAAACTCATCAGAAATGGACTGACAGGGAAGTGGAAAGGAGTGCAATGATCTGTAGAGTCCATCTTTCAAATTGTTTTTGGAAATGATGGACGTCCACTTTTCTGGCCAGAGAGGAGAACGATTATCCTGATTTATCAGCAGCATGTGCAGAGACCAGTGACTATCATGCTCTGGGGCTGCATGTCCGTCCGTGGCATGGACCTCTTACACATCAGTGAAAGTGCAATTTATGCGTAAGCGTACGTGCGCATTTTGTAACATAATGCTGCCTTCCAGTTATCCTCTATTTCTCCATTTTCAAGGACATCCCTGATTATTCCAGCAGGATGACGCCAAGCCATGATGCCAAAGCATGGTTTTGTAGTCACAGAGTGCAGGTACTTCGCTAGCCTGCCAGCAGCCCAGACCACTCTCCTGGCAAAAAAAAAAAAAAAAAAAAAAAAAAAAAAAAAAAAAGGGCTAATTATGATGCAAAAAATATTAGAACTAAGAGCCCGGACTATTGTTGACCAACTAAAGTACTATGTCAGTCAAAAGTGCTTTTGAACCAATTATTTGACACTCAAAATATCAGTCTCGTCAGTTCCAGAATGACTACTGAGTGCCAATGAAAGGAGAGGTGATGGTAACTTTCCTAAGTCAAAATGGCCAAAAAAAAGAAAAACAAAGAAGTTGATAGCTTAAACATTACTTATTGTTTGTCAGTACTTTTTCAGTTGAATGTTAGGTGAAATTTATCAGCAAATTAGTGCTTGCTGTTTTAGTTGCATTTACACGCTTGTTTTGTGTGTGTCCTTCTCCAAAGCGCTGATCATGACAGATTACCCTGTTGCTCATAGGTCAGACTTTCTCAGACATGTTGGAGAGATGCACTTTCTGTGCAGCTGGGCAGGTTAACCTGTCATTGGTTGTGACATTGAGAGCTGTCGGTATCCATGTTGAAGAATTTGCATCTTATCATATTTCAGTGACCCCTACTGGTCACTCGGGGTGCCTGCAAAGCTACCTGTAAAGTGCAAGGTAGGCGTTTCTGACCAATTCGGAGTTAGGAGCTGTGGTCTGGTAAGGGGCACTTAGCAGTGTAGAATGAACTAGGAAGCGCACTTCCTCCAGAAAATTCTCAGTGATCCGAGGTCATGGCAACAGTTTCCATGCGTCCCACACAACAGCTTCAAACCCCAAAACAGACGCAGCTGATTATTGAACGAACGAGAGATTAAAAAACATAATAACATCGGACCGCCCTATTGTTTCAAAAAACAAAATGCAAGTGCGCTGCATGGGAGCAGAACAAATCAGAGAAACCGGGTTTGGAGTCTATCTGTAAAATTGTTGGAAGAGAAGTAGGTACATTACAGTATTTAAAAGGCCAAAAAGATTCTCTGTAAGTGATGACATTTGCTGCATGGATGAATTAATGAATGAATTATTTGATCCTGTGCATGTGATGTGTTGGGAGCAGGCTAACGCTGTCTGGAAGTAGACCTGGCAGCTGGGTTGGATTATGCCCTTTTATCGCCTGTAATCGCCTGTATCCTCTCTCTTTGGTCAGGTGCACAGAAGGGGGGCACCAGTAGCACTCTGAAGAGCAGTGGCAATCAGCAGATGACAATCAGTGACTGGAGCGACGACGACGACTATTGAAATCATCATCGCAACGGCACGTTTATCACTTTACAGCATTGTTGCACAGACAGCAAACTCTATGGAAGCCCATAGGGGACAATATTTAAAGGGGACCTATTATGCTGATCCTTCTTTTAATACATATTAGTAATGTTATAATGTTGGTTGTCCATGCTCGACCTCTGAAAAGTTTCTAAACATAAGATACAGAGGTTTTGCCGTAATCCAAGAACGTGATTTCGTCAGCGTGATTTCCTCTCTGAACAGCTCCTCCCGAGATCTTCACGAGATCTGGGCAAAACCTGACGTCAGGTTGTGCCGTCCAATTAGTACAGACCTAGCCAGAGCCAGCCACTGCAGCTGGACCTGCCTACACCGGAAACTATTCTAGCCGGCACTAACAACGGCAGATCATACTGTGCCTTAGTAGCGTCTGCACTTTTGGAAATACAAAAGAAGAACCGCAGATCATTTGAGGGGCAATTTTGTCAGTATCTCTCCCAAAGCTGCTTGTCCGTTTACTTTTGGACGCGAAGAAAAACAGCTGTTTTTCTTCCAAAAGACGATGCCACCAGAAATCAGTGGGTAGCTTTTTTTGTTTGCTGGCAGCAAACAGCCACGGCCAAAGGGAACGTTAGCTGATTGTGCTCAGCATTTCAGCAAAGACAGCTTTGTCAATAAAGGATAATTCGACACTGGATAAGCATTTCAGCTGCTTCTCAAACCTGAAGCAGCTGCATCGATCAAGCGCTCGGAGCCACAAGCTGTAAGTAACGATATAACAGCAAATAGTGTAAGTGAAGCTAACGTGTTACAGGTGGCTAGCAGGACCGCTAGCATTAGTTAGCACTAACAACTGGCCTCAAACGCAGGCTTTGTAAAATATCTGAAGATAAAGCCTGTATCGGTCGCGACTGTCCGTGACTCACAGACACAGAAGCTGTAAGTTGCTTTTACTGCATAAGCCAACCTGATGTGATAGCCAGTTGATTGAGGCTGTAGCACAGTGGCTAATGTAGCCAAGTTACTGTTGATAATTTTTGTGTCCTAAATATGCAAGAGTGATATCAGGGGAAATTCTACAGAAGGTGTGTGAACATAAACCTCATTTTAAGCTAACTTTTAATACGTGTTTGTAATTTGGATGCTTGGTACAACTGTTCACATTAACAGAACTTGCTGTCTGTAAAACCTGTCTCGCAAGGGTTTATCTCTGTGGTTGTGACCGCTCGGTTACCAGCTACTGCATGTTAGTTTGCGTGCCGTGCTAATTAAAAATGCTCATGGTTAACTTATATGCAGTAATTCTGATCGGTATGCTTGTGTTACTTCGGTAAACATCAATGTGGCAGTTTCATCATAACATTGCCCGATTGTAGCCACTACAGTTAGTGATCGCTTCACTTATCCATGACCGGGATCAGCCGGATACTTCACAAATGTCTGAGCAAGCTCTCTGGTGCTACCGTGAAAGCAATGCGAAACGCAGAAGCTCTACCGGTTTACAAATGATTTCTCTGCACTACCTTGACATAATTTCATCCCCCTTTAGAAATTGTTGTGGCTAATAAAAAGCCGAAAAAGGCGGAGATTAAATGGGTAATTCTTTCCTGTAGAAGTGATCGATTTGTTACCTCCACATAAGCAACTTGTCCGCGCTAACGGAACTTACGGTCTGCAAAACCTGAATTATGTTCATAACCTAACCAAGCTCTCTCTAGCTGTCGCGTACTATCCATAAAGCTGCTTTCACATCGGACACGAAACGAATTTTTCACGCGACAGATTAGCTACATTCAAAGTCAATGCAAAGACGCGAATACAGGCGTTAGGGGCGCGTTAAGCAGCTTTCACACTGGACGTGAAACAAATTTTTCGTGCGACAGATGAAATTCAAAGTCATGACCGCTTATCAGCTACTGCATGTTAGTTCGCGTGCCGTGCTAATTAAAAATGCTCCTGGTTAACTTATATGCAGCAATTATGATCGGTATGCTTGTGTTACTTCGGTAAGCATCAATGTGAGAGTTTCATCATAACGTTGCCTGATTGTAGCCACTACAGTTGAAGCTAACCGGAGAGGTGCTGTATTTGTCTGCCGAGTTGGGCTGCAGTTAGACCAGACGTAGGTTTTACAGAGCTTGGGGTGCGTTTTTGGGTGCTTATGAAACGATTGCTTTACTTATCCATGGGGTCAGCCTGATACATATCCAATGTCTGAGCAAGCTCTCTGATGCTACCGGTGAAAGCAATAGGGAAGCGCATAGGCTATAACGTGTCAGTTATAACAAACGATTTCTCTGCACATTGCCATCGATTGAATATTAAATTATTTCCTGTAAAAGTGATCGATTCGCTAGCTCCACATAAGCAACGGTTCACGCAGACGGAACTTACGGTCTGTAAAACCTGTATTATGTTCATGACATAACCGGAGCTCTATTTAGCTCTCGCACACTATCCATAATGCGCCCATTTTCCGCGAGGAAAAGCTGGTCATTCCGAAGCAATAAGTAAACCATTACCACGGGAAATTTCTGAAAAGGCCGTTTAGCCTGGAGCTTTCGCCCCTCCGTCATATACCAGCGCGGAAGCTGTTAGTTTCTCCACGCTAACAACACACCACAACTATGCACACGAACCAGCAGGTCCTAATACACACCGAAGCAGTCCATAAGCTGTTGGTCCACTTTTAGCTGCTCCTCGCTGTCCATGTTTCCTTCTAAACTCAGACCCACCGGATTTCTATGGTCTCTGGTCTACACTTGGGCATGTCGACCCGTTCTACAAATGTGTCTATATGGGGTGTATTCTAGCTTTCCCTGCATCCTAGCTACAGAGTAGAAAAACCGCTGTACTCACCACTGTTGCCGATAGCAAATTCGTGCTTGAGCTGACAGACTTTGGCACTGCGTCCTCCACTTTCGCTGTTGCATTTATTAGAACAAGTTAATTTCATTAGATCTATACACATGTACTGCGTTAGATTGCAGAATGTGCCCGTCGATTCCTTCGGGAGACACGTCAGTTTCACTCTGGAGCTGGACCAGGAAAACTGCGTTCTGCTGCCTCGTCCCGCCTATATCCGCCCTCCACAGAGCTGGCCAGTCAGAAGAAAGTGGGCACACAGGGAGTGGGGGCCATAGCGGAAGAGCCACCCTAATGAGGCGTTTCAGGCAGAGACTACTATGGACTACAAATGGGGTTTTTTGAGGATGGCAGTATGAGCAAAATAAGTACCCTTTTTTTATTTTGTGCGATCAGGAGTACTCTAGGGGTGTCAAAGACCAAAATATAAACTTGGAAAAATAGCATAATAGGTCCCCTTTAAAATGAAAATGTAATTCCACTATTGCATTAGAATTTTCCACTTATGAAGGAGTTATTTGAGACAATATTAAATTGAAAATGCATTAATCCGATTGTCACTTTCATTTTCACATACACATATGGGAAATCTATGACTATATTCAAATGATAATGAAAAGCTGTTTGACATTTAATTTTCAAAGTCGTGCCCCGCAATACAGTGGACAATATTGCAATGAGCAGAACTGCACCCCCAGCCTATTGCATTTACATTTACATGTCACCTAAAACAAAATTTTTGTTAAAAACAAAATTTGGTTGAACAGAAGAAAGCAGGACCCCCCACCCCAACATCATCATCACCCCACCCCGCCCCCCATGTCCCCTTCCCCCCAGGCACACTCTGGTGTAGGTTGTCTTTTAAGACATACCTGATCCTCTCCAAGTGCAATGTATCAGTTAACTGGTGTAACCACAGTTTGGTAGAGGGAACCAAAGTTCCTTTCCATAGTGTAAGGAGCAGCTTTTCGGCAGTAACCAGGCAATAGACAAATTCTTGCTGAGCTGATGTAAATTTTTTGGGTGTTGTGGACACGCCGAGGATGACCAGCCAAGGGTCTGGTTCCATTGGATTATTCATAATTTCAGATGTGTTTAAAATCATATCTTTCCAGAAGGAGGCAACCCTCGGGCATGAAACAAAGCTGTGGACGAGGTCCGCTTTAGAGGCACTACATTTGTTACAGATGGGTGATGCATTCGGATATATACTGCGTAATTTTGTTTTGGATAAGTGAAGTCTGTGAATTATTTTATATTGTATAAGGCACTGTCTACTGTTATTTGAGCAATTGTGTATCTGTTCAAGAGCTCTTTGCCTTGAATCATTAGGAATCAACATACCCATTTCGGCTTCTCAGCTCAATTTATATTTTTCAGAGGAAGGGGGGGTTTCTTTGAGTAAGATATACAAGAGAAACTTGTTCTCATTTGGAGACAGAGAGACAATTGTCTATAACCGACTTGTTTTCTATCTCAAATCCTATCATGTATTTCCGAGCGTAGTCCCTAATTTGAAGGTATCTGAAAAAATTGCTAGTTGGGAGATTGTATCTCCTTTGTAGTTGCGCAAAGGAGGCAAATCTGCCATCTAGGTATAGATCCTTAACAGTGCGGATCCCCAAATCACTCCACGTACAAAATGTTGTATCAAGACTGGAAGGCGAGATTATTAGCAACGGGTAAAAGAGGAGATAAGGATTTGAGGCCAAAGTGTAATTTAATTTGTTTCCATACTTTTAATAAATCATGGACTATAGGGTTCTGATTATATATAGATTTATCAACTGGCACAGGGACTAGCAATATAGCACCTATGGAAAAAGGATGACAGTCCTCTTGCTTTATCTTTAACCAGGTAAGTGGGGGATTTGGAGGGTTCAACCAAAATGTGAAGGACCTGATGGCTGATGCCCAGCAGTAGAGAGTGAAACTAGGAAGGGCTAAGCCCCCATTAGACTTAGATTTGCAGAGCTGTTTATTATTTAATCTATGTGTTTTGTAGTTCCATAGAAAAGGAGTTATTATTGATTCCAGCCTCTTGAAAAAGAGTTCAGTTAAGAAAATTGGGATGTTCTGAATCAGGTAGAGAATTTGCAGTAAAAAGATCATCTTCACTGCATTCACTCTGCCAATCTTTGAAATTGGAAGAGTTCTCCAGTGTTGTATAATGTCTTTTAATTTATCCAGTAGAGGGAGAAAGTCACAGTGGTAAAGAGATGAATAATGTTTTGTGATTTCAGTACCGAGTCAGGTAAATCTGTCTGAAACTACTTTAAATGGAAAATGTGTAAAGGTATTTGTCTAATTCTGTATCCTACGAATGTACCAAATAGATTTATTTTGTCTAATATAATTGGGATTGTGAGTTGTGGTTTAGTTATGTAAAGGAGGACATCATCTGCATATAAGGAGATTTTGTTTGATGTTTCCTAAGTGTAATGAATTTGGGGGTCTAATCTTATGATTTGGACAAGCGGTTCTATTGCGAGTGCGAGTATTAAGGGGGAAAGCAGGCAGCCTTGCCTAGTAGCTCGGAACAATCTAAACGAGGGTGATAACGTCTGGTTAGTAAGAAATTGTGCTGTTGGATTATTATAAAGGGGTCTGATGCAGGACAAGAATTTATCTCCAAAATTGAAGCTTCGAAGAGCCTCAAATAGATAGTACCATTCAATTTGATCGAAGGCTTTTTCCGCATCTAGCGTATGCACTACAAGATCATTTTCTTTTCTTGTATACATGATATTTAAGAGGCGTCTCAGGTTACAGGTGGAGTTTCTATTGGGTATGAATCCAGTTTGGTCTGGATGCAGGGCCGTAACCAGGATTTTTGAAATTCTGAGGTCAAATAATGCGCTCTTACCCCCCCAAGCTCCAACCACTGCATTGTTTTCTTGCTAATAAGACATTTATTTCCAATAACCTCATCAGGAACACATTGAGTGGTAACAGTTGGACTGTAGAAACAGACTTATGTGTTACATAACTTTTTCATTTCTCACCTAACCTCCTCAGGGCTCTGAAGTCTCACGCAATGAGTGTGATTGTCACTCATTTCAGTCAGATGTCATGCACTTATGTCACAAATAGTATTTCTCACGCAAAAAAAAAAAGATTAAAACGAAAACAATTTCCAACAGTTGGTCTATATGGGCAGCAGCACTGCTATAACTGTGGAAACCGGCAGGAATCAAACACATCTCCCCTGGAGTTCTCGGTGGCAGCTTTCCACCTGCCAGCCAATCAAAAAAAGGAAAGGGGCAACCCAATAGCCAATAAGATAATAGCACTATCGTATCTGGGTAATATTTGGGGAAACAACTAATGAAAAAAAAACAGTTATCCTGGAATTTAGTGATCCCGCTACAACAACGTTGTGAAAGCTGTATTATTCATTCACTAACAGTGCGAAAACGGGCAGAAATGTATGAAGTACTGGAAAAAAATAACTGAGTAAAAGTTCAGTTGAAGTTCATGACTGAAAGTTAATTTGGTAAAAGATGAAGTCACCCATAAGAAAATTACTTGAGCAAATGGCCTAAAGTAGCTCACATTAAATGTACTTAAGTACCAAAAGTATTCTGTGAAAAAATTTACTTAAGTATCAAAAGTACAAGTACAAAGTATTTTTCATAGTACACATAGTAAGAAGAAAAGCAACCACTGTTTGTTCTCTCCTTGTGCTCTTTAATCAATTTTCAGGTGAATGAAAGATACAGTATTCAAAAAACAAACAGGCAATCTCTCCTTAATATACTTCGTCTTTGAGTTTATTGGCAGTTTAAAAACCACTATAATTAATAGTAGAATTACATAGTATCAATAACATGTCTAATTTTTGCTTCAGAAAACTGATTTTTCTTAACTACTGATTGGGATACCATTGGCTCACTATAGCTGAAGTGCCTGCTGCAGAGGACAACGATTATTTCTGTAGCAAGAGATTTTTTTATTTTATTTTTATTTTTTTTAACTGCTGGATAGATACTATGGGCAAGTATATTGAGCAGTTTGCACATCATGCTTAGCTGAGGAGTTTTATTCAGGCAACTCCTGAAAAACAGGGATTGGAGTGAACTCGTCCATATTCTAAACCTTGTTCGGCTTGCTTGTGAATATTCAATAACTGATCCGTGTGTGCCATCTAGTGATATAATATTGTAACTGCGTGCATAAATTTGCAGCTCCATGTCCGCTGGCGGACACATCTGCACATAGCGCTAATGATACCCTGCCTTGCACCGCTGTTCTTCTCGAACACGCCAAATCTAGATAATCTATAAATGATATATTTTATTTGAAACGATATTTTCACATATTTTAATGTGAAACGAGTTACTAAGTTGCCAGTGTCAAAGTAACGAAGTGAAAGTGTACTTTTTTATCTTTTAAATGTAGTAGAGTAAAAGTCCCGGTTTAAAAAAAAATCTTAAGTACAAATCCTCAAAAAAAACTAGCCTACTTAAGTACTGTAACAATGTACTTCGTTACTATGCACCTTTGAAAACGGGAGTAGCCTATCATGCACCCCCCGGAGAAAATCTCACTCTAGCCAGCATTAAAAACAGCCCTGCCTCCTCTTTGCCTGCTCTTCGGTCGGCTTCGAAAATAACAATTTTGTCTGCCTCAGTGTTCTGCGCATTTTGGGTCAGTCTCAGGATAGCATATGGTCTCCCTTCACAACAATGATACAATTGAACTCTCTCTCTAGCAAGACTCGCAAATGAGTTTATCCGTTTACCTCAACCTGAGCTGTTGCGCATTCGCAGTGAAAGCCGTGGTATTTAAAACGCACGGCGACGTGATAGCCTACACAAGCACTATGAGGATGCGGGATCGGGATCTCTCTCTCTCTCTCTCTCTCTCTCTCTCTCACACACACACACACACACACACACACACACACACACACACAAACGATCTGCTGAATAAACGAGCACAGTGAGGGGAAAAATAGGTGAGGAAAAAAACAAAAATGCAGGGACAATAAACCGAGGTCCGGACCTCGGTGTCCTCATTAGTGATTACGGCCATGAGTATTTGTCGGCAGTTATCACCTTCTGTTCATTTAGAAAAAATACCGGGACATGACCTCGGTGTCCTCAATGGTAGTTACGGCCCTGTCTGGATGTATCAGTTTATCAATCAGAAGACTAAGTCTGTTAGCCAAAATCTTTGCGAACAATTTTCCATTGGTGTTGAGTAGAGAAATTGGGCGGTATGAGCCTACTTCTTGTGGATCCTTCCCTTTTTTATAAATAACTGTAATTACTGCCTCGGTTAAGGTTTGCGGGAGACTACCATCTGATTGAGCCCGTTTATACATTTTATGTTGATAAGGTGAGAGGGTGGTATAAAATTTTTAAGTTCGCTAGGTAGCCCGTCGGGGCCTGGTGCTTTCCCGCTTCTGAGAGAAATCATGGTTTTTGAATTTCTGGGATGTTGAATTCCTCATTGAGAAGTTGATTGCCATTTTCACTAAGTTTGGGAAAATTATATTTGTTAAGGGAATCATTCATAACTGAGGGTTCGGCTGTAGTTTAAGGTAGGTAGACACTCCCAAATACATTTATTTCTCTTTCATTCATAACAACTTAGTACCAACATCATATGAACAACTACTAAATACAGAATTAAAGTGATGGCTCGTTTACATAAATTATGCTAATTAGGTCCCAAGATGGCTACCGCAATGTGGAACTTGATCAAGTACCTCAGGCAGGATATCTCTAAAACTTTTTATTACTTTAATCTAAAATTTTCACAGATCATTTATGACTATATAGTGCATGTTCTGATCAGAGGGTTTTCAGAAATAATATTTCTGTGAAAAAATATGGGCATTTTAGTTTTTTTTTTTTTTTTTTTTACTTTATTGGGTACCTAATTACCACAGAATCTAGAGTACACAAATGATTTCTTCAAAATGCCTGATCAGTCCATAGACATGCATCTGGTGAACTTATATTCCAAGTTTCACAATGATAGCTTAAGAGAAAGAGGAGAAATGGTGTTTGAAGCAATGTTTGGCAGGTCAAAATCAACTTTTTGAGAAATTGACAAAAAACAATAGATGTCCATATTTTTGATTGTCCTATCAAGTACACACATTATGAACTTACTGAAGGTTATTTTACGAAAATGTCAAAAACAATTAAAAAAAAAAAAAAAAAAAGCCTATTTTGGGAGTGTCTACCTACCTTATGTGTATAGATCGGAATAAAATTCAAGAAACCTATTGTTTGTCTTTGGGTTTTGTCAAAGAATTTCCATTGCTACTTTTGATTATATGTATGGTTCTGTCGTTTTCCATCTTTTGCAATTGTCGTGCAAGCAATTTATGTGGTTTTTCTTCGAATTCAGTACTTTTGTTTAGTGTATTGGAAAGCTCTGCTTATTTTTGATGAAAGTAATAAGTTGTATTCATATTTAAAATAAGCTATCTTGGTGTTTAAATTAGAGGAATTAGAGGCAATGACTCAGAATTAACGGGAATCAAGGGGGCGCTGGGGAATAGTAAGGGGGCGCAGCGCCCCTGTTACCCTGTTTAGAAGAAACCCTGGAGTGGTGGTTTGCAAAAGAGCATCTGGATGTTCCACAGCACTACTGGCAAAATATTCTGTGGACAGATGAAAACAAAGCTGAGTTGTTTGGAAGGAACAAACAACGCTGTGTGTGGAGGAAAAAAGGCACAACACATCAACATCAAAAACTCATCCCAACTGTGAAGTATGGTGGAGGGGGCATCATGGTTTGGGGCTGCTTTGCTGCCTCAGGGCCTGGACGGATTGCTATCATCGACGGAGAAATGAATTCCCAAGTTTATCAAGACATTTTGCAGGAGAACTTAAGACCATCTGTCCGCCAATTGAAGCTCAACAGAGGATGGGTGATGCAACAGGACAACGACCTAAAGCGCAGCAGTAAATCAACAACAGAATGGCTTCAACAGGAGAAAATACGCCTTCTGGAGTGGCCCAGTCAGAGTCCTGACCTCAACCCGATTGAGATGCTGTGGCATGATGTCAAGAGAGCGATTCACACTAGACATCCCAAGAATATTGCTGAACTGAAACAGTTTTGTAAAGAGGAATGGTCCAAAATTCCTCCTGACCGTTATGCAGGTCTGATCTGCAACTACAGGAAACGTTTGTCTATTGTTGTGACTTAAAATGTGATCTGATCTTCATCTATGACCAATTTATGCAGAAATCCAGGTAATTCCAAAGGGTTCACATACTTTTTCTTGCAACTGTATGATCTCTGTGCCTATTAAATTGTCAGCCATCGCCAGTGCTGCTGTAGTTAGAGAGATCACGCCATCCCTGTCTGTCTGTTTGTGTGGCTATTTAAATCAGGGTAACGAAAATATTTCTGGTAGCTTCTTGGGACAGAATAGTAAAGATGTGATTTTTATGGCTGAGGATCAATTTTTCAAAGGTGGAGGTTTGCTGTGTACGGGTGGCTCATGTTTGGTAACTGTTATCACAGCAATAATAGAAGGTTCTCCGTGATGTGAAAAAATATTACACCATGCCTGTTGACAGTACCTATAATTGTAATTATAATTTGA
Organism: Gymnothorax javanicus; assembly: GCA_029692085.1. NCBI lineage: Eukaryota > Metazoa > Chordata > Actinopteri > Anguilliformes > Muraenidae > Gymnothorax > Gymnothorax javanicus. The sequence continues at coordinate 12,089,849 of CM056205.1, forward strand.
GTATTCTTATGAATTGACTGTATTTGGTATATCTCTGAATACTATCTGGGCATGTGGGTAAAGCCTTGTTTATTGTTAACTGAAGTCATGAGAAAATGGCAGCGCTAAGTTTCATAATTATTCAGGTTTTTGACTCGTTACAGGACCTTGTGCACTCATGTACCGCTGCTGCCTCTGAGGGAACAGATAACATCTTGCTTATTTCTGTAGGCAAATATTTCCTTTGTAGTTTCACACATGCATTTTCATGGGTCACGTTAAAATACATGTTTGTGTTCAAAAAGTGATTTTACATCAACAAAAAACTCAAGGAAGTGGTTTGGTCAGGACAGAAGTCGCAAGAACTACCTGTTGAACCACTGTTTTCGGCAATATTGATACATCTACGCATTAGCAATAAATTAATTTCTTAAACCGGTCCATGTTTTGTTTTTCTAGTTATGAAGGGATTCTGTTCTGGCCTCAGTCTCCGAGCACATTCAGGAACATGTCATTTTTTTTTTTATCTGCTAGGTCGATATGTCTCATATCTCGATTTTATTGATATACAGAGGGGTGACACATTAAAGGAAAAGCCTGAGTACATGTCTGGACAGACATCATAAATGCAGAGGTTTTTGTTCATGTTCCTGGCATGGATTACATCCACTTGTCCCCTTAAAGGTAGACGGATCGCTGCAAATCAGTGCAGAGTTATTCTGTGTGGTCACCTTTATATGCTATGATGAAGCATTCCTGCCATGATAGGAGTGGTCTCTTCCAGGGTGACAATGGCTCAAGCGTTACAGGTCACAAGGGGTCACAGAGCGATTTTATTAGTCTGAAAATGCTCCTAAGCATATGCTACCACCATCAGGCACCAGATCTCAAACCAACTGAACTCAGGTGATTTTGGAACATTATATTAGACAGCACTCACCTTATTTATGTCACCTTATTCAAAACGCTTAATGAGGGAATGTCTCTTCGACGAAAGATATCCACCCCTCCTTCACACTTTCAGACTCGTCTGAGGTGCGTAAGGCTGATCTGACAGCTTTTACGGGCCAACTCCTTATGAAGACTGTACATGTTGATTTTTCCATTAGTTATTCTCCCACGTCTGTTTTTACTCCGAAGTGTGAGTTGACACCAGCTTGTGCTTTTATTATCATCGCCAACATTTTTTGAGGTTTGAGAGCTACCTCACTTTCATATCTGAGTATCTTGCATACAGTTTGCTGAACTATTCAAAATACGAATTTATACTTTTCATATTTCTTGGCCGGGTGTGGTAGTTCTTCATGTGTGTTCTACCTATTGCAGAAATGCAGGTTTTGAACTGAGACGATGATTGTTTAGTAAAGTATGATCCTTTTGTGATATATCAATGTCAAAATGCAGTGTCTTGCATTGACTTGTGTGCCAGAAAGTGTACTTTAAAAAAGTATTCTGTATTTGTTTGTTGCATTTTATTAAGCAGATTACAAAAACCAGAAGCTGTTTATATGTACAAGCATATATACAAGCACTTATGCAAATGTACAGGTAGATGAATATTTACACAATAAAAAGGTTTTCCAAAAAAAAAAAAAAAAAAAAATCACTATTCTTAATTATCATTTTTTTTCATGATGTTGCTTTTATTTTATTTCAGCTATTTTCAAATGAATCTTGTGTGTCAAATAATAGATTTTAATTTATTTAAATTTCTTCTTGGCCATCATTTAAACGAAAATGCTAGATTAAAAGTCTATTTAAAATTATGATTCACACAACACATTGTACAGATTCAAAAATATTTCTAATGCAATAAGTAATATTTCATCAAGCTCAATCTTTTCCAATGTACTGTATTTCCCACAGTGATTACTGCCCTCTGCTGGAGAAGGTAAATAAGACACTCATCAGGTGCTTCATGCATCCCGTATTACATGATGTTATTAAGAGGCATTTCCCTTCTGCACATGAAGTGTTATTAGTTTACTTTTGGGAAGCTGTATGTTTGATGGGAAAGGTCACCATTTATTTTTTTGAAATGTTACCTTGGTTTTGGGGTTTTTTTGATTGACTTGGTTTCTTTGCAGTTTCTGAAACTCTGGGCATACTGGGGTTCATCAGTTACAGCAAGAAAACAAATCCCAAAGCAGCAATATGAGAGCTTCAAAATGTACTACTTTTCCCATGAGCACTGAGCACTCAAAGAAAATATTTATAGAACATAAACAAGAGGCCTGTCAGCCTAGAGAGCTCCACTGAGGATGAGTGAAATGTCTATGTCATAACTTAATTTCGGAAAGTCTTGAAATCTATTGCAATATGAACACATATGACACATTTGGTAATCAGAATATACTGTGAACCAGTTTGGTGTCTCAATTTATGTAGTATAACAACAGAACCAAATTGCAATCATTTATTTCAATCGTCTTACCACCAAGCAATCCTACCGACCAACAAATACCCTTCCCCCCCAGTACATCACAAATATAGCCATCACAATCCTTCTAACACTGTTATCGGACAATATGATTCGGAACAATATGATGCAGAACAATTAATCCAGAACGATGATCTGGAACAACATGATCCAGAACAATGATCTGGAACAACGTGATCCGGAACAACATGTTCCAGAACAATGAAGAGGAACAACATGACCCAGAATAACATGATCCAGAACAATATGATAATTTTAGTCATCCCCAGCGGAGCTCTCTAGGCCGACAGGCCTCTTGTTGAGATATTAATGAAAGACTGAAAAAATGAGCACCAAAATGCTGAATTTCTCAAAAAACGGGACGTAGAATTTTCTAATTTTCACAGTGAATATTCAGAATATCATAAGGAAGGCTCACACCAAATTAGAAAGAAATTTATCAGACAGTTTTTGAGATATTCAAATTCGAAGTGAAAAGTTGACGCCGAACAGACAGACAGGCAGACAGACTGACGCTGGACGACTCAGCAGTAGAAAAGCTTCGCTGACTGCTGACTATTGTCACAGCGGAGCTAAAAACTGATTTGTAACCTGATTATGGTTAAAAGTATTAAATGAATCCTCATATGTACAGCTCCTAGAATAAAACACTTGCCCATCCTGTTTTAAAGTTATTTGAATGGTATTTCATGCTACATATGAAAACCCCTGAATCTCCTTGTAGCCCATCATCAAGGCTTATTGACTATCCTAGAGGAAATTTCCTTTGCACAGGCATTAAACATTTTATTAAACAATGCAAAAAACATACAGTGAGGTAAATTAGTGAAAAGTAGTGGGACAGACTTAAAAACTAGGACGCTCCTGAGACGACAAAATTATGCAGCACAATAAATTAAGCTTGTCCACAGTAACCGGAATGAAAGAAACTGGCTCTCTGTGTTCTAACTTTCTAGGAATGTGTTATGGTGTAAACTATTGTCTATGGATTTAATGATCTAGTTTTCACTTTGATTTTTATTTTCCCTCTATCTGTGTAGAAGTATGTACAGTGATGGAATTGCTACCCAAAAATTAGTACAAATTGTATCCTTTATTTCAACTTTTCAATGTGTAAGCCACTTCATATATCTAATCTGTACTGAGGTGTATTAGACATAAGCATCCCTGCTGGGAGGTCTGGCGGTTTGGGCATCAAGATTGCGACTGACCGATCTGGCAGTTTGGGCATAGGGATCTCTATTGAGTGATTTGGGCGATTGGGCGTAGGGATCTCTATTGAGTGATTTGGTCGATTGGGCTAAGGGATCTTTATTGAGTGATTTGGCAGATTGGGCGTAGGGATCTCTGCTGAGTGATCGGACAGTTTGGGCGTAGGGATCTCTGCTGGTGGCCCTGGTCCTTCGGCTCTCTATGCCGTCCCTAGCTCCGGGTGGCAGCATGTACGTGCGCCGGGTTCGAGCAGTCATGGCAGATCCAGGCTTCATCGGGTACTTTGACCTGAAATAGGACAAGGGGTGAGGAAGGGCAGTTAAGGTCTGTATCACACAGGTTTCTGATAGTTCCTATTTAAGTGGAGCTTTGCAGAGGCTTGTACCTGGAGCCAAGGCCCTCTCTTCCACCGAAGAAACTGTAGACAAACCCCCCCACTATGAGCAGAGAGGATCCCCCCCAGCCCACAAAAACCGCCGCTCCAATCTCAAATCTTAGAGAGAAAAAAATGAGACAATAAATGTCTAACAGTTAAGGAACAGACACTGGACCCTTTGCTCAGACAGATTATGCCTCGTTTCTGACTGACTTCAATTTTGAAAGGAGATTCTCGATACAGAATTATATTAGACTGGGACCAATTTTAATCACTGTGAAACTGGGCATTTGATAACTCCGAAAACTTGTGCTAAGCAGGCGTGATCCCAACTGCTAATATCTGGATTAATTTTCCTTCTTTATTTCTTGGTGCTATATGAATTGTGTTGAACAGTGAACACTTTATATGGAGGAAGTTGTGCGCATTGAACAATGTCGCTAGCAGTATGAAAGTTACTCATCAGGACTGCTTACATAGCTCTTGCGCTATATTTTGGACTAAAGAAATTTGCGAACAAGTTCTCATATTCTGTAGTTAGGCTCAAAACTATGGTGTTTTTGGCCTCAAATATGTGACTTACTTCTGTGCTTTGAAATTCGGGTCCACAAATTCAGCTCTTATCTTGTTTCCATACCAGGAGAATGCGATCATGGCACAAAACCCTAGCAAAGAAAAAGAGGGAATAATTACAGACTTTTAATGAAGTAATTGAACTTTAAATCAGGAGGTTGTAGTTTTGAATCCCAAGTAGAACAACGCACTCCAGTACCTTCTCGTTTCCTCAATCATGTATTTTAATATCCACCTGTACATGTTGTGGATGTTAGGCCGGGTAACCAAACAAATATGCCAGTGAGAGAGAGTGAAGGGTTGGGTACCTGAGATCAGGTAGTTTATCCCTGCAGCAAACGTGATTTTGGCATTGACGATTTCCGAGCCACCAATCTTGGTGCACTTCATCCCAACCAGGGCCAGGATGGCAGCAAAGAAGCCCAGGATGATGGCTATGATGATGAGAGCCCTGCACACGTGTATGTACACTGACCAGTGAAAGAACCCAGTGCAAACACACGCGTGAACACAGAGAACCAGCAAACGTGAGTAAACAGTGCAAAATAAGCCATCATGGATACAAATACAAGCACTCTGGTACACACAAACACACAAACACACACACACACACACACACACACACACACACGTACACATACAAATGAGCAGAGTAAAAAACAAACAGACATACATGCTCTACACACATGCTCCACAAAGGAATAAAATACCAAGATTAAGACAGAGCGACAGAAATGCATAAACAAGCTTATACTAACAAGCCCATTCAAACACAAGTATATTCATGCACAAGCAAAAGACATTGGAATCATTTGTTATCATCCTAAGGGAAGTTCTGTAAATATCTGTATATTTGTACATTTTGTTATATTCTGTTTGCAGTATGACAATAATCAAATAAGTACCAAAAATGACTCAGTATCTCAAAGGAATGAGATTCCCATCTTGTCATCTCTTAATCCTGAAAGAAAAGCTGTTCCGGTTTATTAATCCTAAATAATTATCTTGAGCACATGAAATTTGTTCTGCTTTTACATTCTCACCTTCCTAATCTCGTGAGTGTGTGCTCTTTATTTAGCTAACAATACAATTAAACAGCATGTTTTCTTTTTAATGTCAAGAAGTGCATCAAAGGAATGCAAAATTGCATTTAATATTTTTTATAGTCCGAGTGTAATAAGCGGAGGAAATGTGCGCAATGTGTGATGGCATGCTGGGCATTGTACCACCACAATTCTGGAAAAGTTGGCTCATAACTGAAAATGCAAATATTATGAAAAGGGAGTGTTTAAAAAGCCCATTCACCCTGTACTATATTGAAAACCCTACAACCCACTATTTGTTGCTTTAACTTGTGAATTCAATTAAGTACTGAAATTATTCACTTATGTCAAACCTGATGACTGCGACAGACTCCAAAAAAGTTATGGCCGGCGCAATTAAGGTGTAATTATGATGTGGCCATATACAATAATATGGTGATGTGAAACAGGTGATGTGTTATAGTATTAAAGGAGCCTCTGAAAAAGGCCTCATCCCTCAACAGCAAAGACAGGAAGAGGCTCACCTAACAAATGTGTAAGCTTATAATTTGTTACCTGTAAACAACATCCCTGAAAGACTAATCAATAGGACTGTGGGCATTTTGTCCTCTATCGTACTTAGTAAACTAAAAAGATGGAAGGAATCTGCTTGAATCTTTGTGTATAAATGCCAAGCCTGATCCACTTTTGAATGCACATGGTCTCCAGTCCACCAAACAGAAGAATCATCAAGGAACTGTGATGGATATCACAATATAAGCTTGGAAATGTTTTGGTAAAAATTTTCTCAGAAAACACCGTTGCTGCTGCATCCGCAGATGCTGGTTAAATCATCACAATACAAAACTGAAGTACCGCTGACTTCTCTGGGCTCAATGTAATCTGAGATGGTCAGCAGCTCAGTGGGAGCATGTTTTGTGGTCTGGCAAGTCATTATTTCACGTGGTTTCTGGAAAGAAACAGCTGCTGCGTTCTCCAGACTGAAGATGACGCTGGCAACGCAAGCTGTTGTCCACGCTGGGTCCAAAAGCCAGCATCTATCATGCTATGGGGATGTGTCAGTGCACATAGCATAGGTGACTTGCGTATTTGTGAGGGCACCATTAACACACAAAGATATGTATGATTTGGGAACGACCTATACTATCATTTGTATATTTGTCAGTTCCTGTACTGTCCCCTGCGTTTTCCAGAAAGTCAATGCCAAATGACATTCTGCATGAATAACAAGTGCATGGCTGTGTAATCAGAAAGTGTGGGTGCTAGATTGGCCTGCAGGCAGTCCTGATCTTTCTTTGATTGAGAATGAATGGCGCACATGAAGCAAAATATGCAGCAACAAAGGCCCTGTGCAGTTGTGCTGGTGAAGACCTGTATAATGGACAAATGGGGAAAAATATGACTTGGTAGACTTGAGGAACTGATGTTTTCAGTGCTTAAAAGGCTAATGAGTGTGATTGTGATTACTACTGCACATGCTTGGGTTTTACAGATGCACATGAGTAAACAAGGCCAGGAGCGCACGTGTAAACCGCCAGTCCTTATTGATCATCGTTCTGCTAGAGACTTTACTGAGGATTTCCATCGGAAAACTGCAGAAATGAGTGTTTCGGTAGAATAAGGCACCTTTTCAGCAGTAAGTTTCCATGTTTTGTTTTTGCCACAGTGTTTTCACTGCCTTTGTAAGTCGGATTTAAACCACATCTTGACTTTAGATGTGTAAGGTACCCCTTTAGGCGACATGAAGCCCAGATTATTTGCTTCCCGTTTGCACGAGATAATGTCCCAAACTCTTAACAGTGTGATAGCTCTTGTTCTACAAAAGCTGGAAGATAGTACACTGGATGACCTTGCAAAACAGCCGATCTTTTTCGTGAAGAGGCTTGTTCGGCTAAAGAGTTAAAATAGCGCTTTGAATTCTCACATTTCCATAGAAAACTCTTTAATCTAAAATGCTTACATTAAAGTTGCCTGAGCAACTAAAATATATCAATACAATGCAAAATGAAAATGGATGAGCAATGATGAAATCAGATTTTGACTGGCAGTTGAGTGGATTCACGTCATTTGATTTCCTGTTGGGCTGAGCAGTTTTCAAAGTTGTGAGCCTGCGCAGTAATCGTGACACAGCTCTTAAAAGACAGGGTGATATTACGCTGTAGTAAAAGTCAACTGAACCAACTTTTTTGGACAGGCATCACGTTGCACATTTTAAGTGAGCAAAAAAGTTCGTATGTTAGTACATTAAATAACATTTTTCTTTTTGTCAATGTATTAGAGGGTGAATGGGCTTTCATGATTAGTCGTCTTTGATTTTATGCGCAAAATTGATGTACCAACTTTTGCACAATTGCGGTTGCCCAAGTAAAAACACACTTAAATTGTGTAATGAAAAGCAGAGTACAAAAAACCAGCAAATATCAGCGTCGATACAGTTTTTACCGCAATAAATTAATAATTAGATAAGACTCACCTCAGTCTAGATGAAAACGCTCTGCGTTGCCTTAAGCCCACAGCAGCTTAGTCTCAGAAGTGCTTGTCTTAATAAAAATGGAATACCCTAAAATTTTTTGCGTGCCACTACAGGATCATTGGCGCAGCAAGTGGCTATACTCAACCGAAGATTGTTAGTTACCGTTGGGAGGTTTTCCCACAGTTTTTTTGTCAACTCTTGTCCGTAATAGTTAAAATGGCAAAGTTTCTTTAAATTATAATCCATGCTTTATTTATATCATGAAAGATATTTGATGACTTCAAACTTCGTATTCCAATGCCATCTAAAGTCTTAATCCCTAAAATAAACCTCCAACCACCCATTCAAAATTATTGCGGAGATCCTCTGGGTAACAAACTAGCAGCAAAGAACAACAAAATAGCTGTTATCGCCCTATAATTATTAGCCCGTCTCATTTTCGGTAAAGCAGGAAATTAAGAGACCCCCGGTACTTACATTCTAGTGCCAACATTGATGGGAACTCTTTGCAATCAGATACGCCGGTTGAATCGGAAATGCAATCTTTCCAGAGGTTAGAGAAGTAGTTTGAAGTGGTGAGGACAATGCTGTCAACGGTGGAGTAATTCCAGTACTCGGTCGGCATGGTGGAACAGACGAGGATCCATCCGGAGACGCACAGCACGAAACAGCCTATCTCCGTGTACATTACTACCTCCCGGTATTTCATGTTGGTGTTTTACAATAGAGCTATGGAGCCTAAAACTGGTACGCTGGAGAAGCCAACCTGAAACAAACCACAAAGCAGGTGGATGAAACGTTCGGCGTAGCTCGAGGGATGAAGCAATGAACTGATGTTCGAGCGAACGGAGTGCGCCCGTGTGCATGCAGGCCAGAACAGAATCGCGCCCTCCCCCTGTACTGCTGAGGGAATCCGACAAGGCGACGATGCGCCCCCTCCCCCTTCAAAACCTACTTATTTATCTACGAAAAAAAAAAAAAAAAAGATTTGTTCTCTCTGTTCTTGTGCGTTTGTGTGGGGTGAGGTTTCGTCCCGTGAAGGTCATGCGGGCAGCGTGCACCTTTTCTGTTTATATCAATTTCAGCACCACAGAACCGGTTTCTTCCTTGGCCCCTAGTTCGGATGAGGAAGGTTGTCCCGGAATATCTCCGCGTTAAAAGGAGGAAGACTATAATAATAATAATAATAATAATAATAATAATAAATTATTATTATTATTATTTAAAAAAATATTATTAATAATAATAATCCTATGCTGTTTTGGCCTCAATTGTTTTTACCTCCGGATACTTTTCAGTAGCTCAGCTTCAATAATTTGAGTAGGTATACAGGCAAAAAAAAAAAAAAAAAAGATTACGCAGATTTATCAGTTCTAAACCATTGAACCATCAGGAGTAGCTGCAGTGTATTTGAAACAGATTTTCTAACTGTCTGGTGTTGATGTGTGCGCACCATTCCTTGGGGGGAGAGAGAAAGAGAGAGAGAAGTGGGTTTGTCGCTTGTCAAAGTCAGCTGTCAGGAGGCGGGTCAGTTTACAGAGAAAACCCCCGAGGTTATCTGGATTGATGACACCGCTTTGGTCAGCAACGAGGGAGTGGTGATGGCCATGATTGACAGGAAGTTGAGGGAGAGCAGACATGAGAAAACCGCTGCGCGCACCTTGTGTAAAGTATCAACAAAACATGTGCATGTGCATTTCGCTGAGGACGCATTAATACTTCACAATGAGTTCTTTATTATTTAACATTTCAGCTTGGATTGAGACAGATATTTGACTGAATCTATTGCTAATTAAAGCGCCAATAAAGACGTTTTGGTGATTATAAAACAATGCCCGGAAATGAAGTTGGCTAGCTGTAATCAGGCCAGGATAGCCTTGGAGATATGTGTAATCTGACTTCATTTAATCCCCCAAAAGTCAAATTACTCCCAGTTACTTCAACGTAAAATTCTCTCTCTCTCTCTCTCTCTCTCTCTCTCTCTCTCTCTCTCTCTCTCTCTCTCTCACACACACACACACACACACACACACACACACAAGCATGCATACACCATGTGAACACACACACACATGCATGCACACAAGCATGCATACACCATGTGTTCACCAATTTAAGAGCATGAGTGCAATGAAATGTTTTGAAGCTGCACATTCAAAGAAAAAGAGGAACCATCATCAGGTGACAAAATAAAGTAACTAGAGGCATTCGTAGAGTGCAAACCTCCGCCTAGGCAGCACAATCCAAATCTTCATGAGTGGGAGCAAAGTTGAGTTATCGCGTGTCATAGGATTTCATGATGGCTGCCGTGGGGCCATATTGTTTCTCTGATCACGGTGAAAATCAATAAGGTCCATCCTTGATGTAATAGCAATCCACCCACAAAATTTCAGACAAATCCGTGCATTACTTTTTGAGTCATGTTGTTCACAAACAGACAGACAAACAAACAAACAGGGGCTAAAACATAACCTCCGCCGCAACTTCGTTGGCGGAGGTAATAAAGTGGCGTGTTTGCTTATGGAACCAGATGTTATTCAAAAGTGACTGGACTATATTACACATATTTTTATCCAGCAGAATTCAATGTTATTCATATTTTTTGTCACATAATTTCTTTAAATAGGACTATAGTTTTTCCGCCCATCCCTTCAGTTGAACTCAGAACTAAATTTTTCAATGATCAGGCGGTAGGTGGCGTTTACTTGCGAGCGGGTTGATTTTGTTGAGCGGAGGGGGATGCGTTTTATTTCATTGATATCGCGCACTCAATCGCGCGTCTTCCAGTGCTCTTTAAATTCTCCGTTTTTTCTGACGGCGGCCGAGCATTCTCAACAGGCGCATATATTATGAACAGGCGGCGATTGCGCAATCAGTCAGAATGAACGGTCGGCCCGCCCGGTCATTAATGATAGTGGAGAACCCTGGAACTATATCATTAATGGATATTGAAGTTTAGAGTGTGGAATATGGACAATTGCATGGTGTTATATATTGCTTTGACTATTTAATGAATTTAATATTTTCCCTTAAACTTAGTTTTGCATTTGTGAGTCTACAACAAGAAATCTTGATGGCACAGTCACATAGTGGTTAGCAATGCAGCCGCGCAATAAAGAGGTTTTGGGTTTGAGCGAGGGCGTCCCTGTATGGAGTTTGTATGTTCTGCCCGTGTTTGTGTGGGTTTCCTCCGGGTACTCTGGTTTCCCCCACCCAGAAAAAACATGCTCTGTAGGAACACTCCTGCCAGTACCCCTGAACAAGGAACTGGCTTTAGAACTGGAGTTGGTCCCCGGGTGCTGCTCTGTGGCTGCCCACTGCTCCAAACTGTAGGATGGGTTAAATACAGAGGACACATTACCTCATGGGGCTCGATAAAGTTTATCTTAAAAAATCTTTGAAAATAATTCAGTAATTCATTCTGAGTTGGTGATGGGTAGACAATTGCTGGATTTTTTTTCCATAAAATTTTATTAATTTACTGTCTTTCCATTTCACAGTATAGTCACATAGTACTCAGTTACCTTAATGCCATCATAAATCTCCATACACTCACAATTGTGGATAAAAACAACAAAATAAAGTTGATACCAAAAATTCTCATAACCATTTACATGAATTGATGAATGTATTATCTACACAGCTATTGGAGCCATTTAAAAATGTTTGTTCACACAAAGGCGTCTCTGTCTGAAATTTTCTCATCCGTGATTTGAGAAATGTTGGACAGTTCGGAGCTCTTGGATTCGGTAGATAAGGTGGATCGCCGTGATTGCCGCGAGGGCCGGTAGTATCCCCCGTATAGCGTCCTGCTTCTGGTCCTCGGGGTGATGTATGATCTTGCGGCGTATGTGTACACCACTTTCCTGCAGATAAAGGCAACCATTATTAATCACGTGTCCTACCTCCCTTCGGAGAATGCATTTACTACACAAAACAAATCAGGCATTGCTTTTCCAATGCAATGATAATCTTATGCCACTGCACTTTTAACAAATGCGTATTTAATCGTTGCCTGAATTCAGGTCGCTTCCTCTTTGGTGTCTTTCACACAACGGTAAGATTTTACTGCAACATCACTGGGTAGGAATACTTGCAACACTACAGTGTAGGAATACTGAGTGTAATAATTTTGATTGTGCACTGAAAATACATTACACAAATGTTTTTTCCTACTCCTGTACATTACATGTGTACATCTGCACAAGTCTTTTTTTGTGTTGAATTGTGCAGCTTGCATCAAAAATGTCAGAGAAAGGTGAAAACTTTGAGATGTCCCAGGAGGATGTCATGGTCAAACAATTTTCATTCTGGTGTAAATGTTTTCAGAGTGATTTTATGAATGAGGTGGCCATTTTTGATGATGGCCATGCAGTGGTGTACATCTGTTCACGAGATGGGTTATGTTTGTTGTTGCATGCTTCAGACTCACGGTTCTGGGAAGACGACTCTCGGCACAGTGACCAAGTAGAAAACGGCCCCAACCAGAATGAGGAAGCTTCCCACTAACCCCAGGAAGAGTGGAGTGCCTAAGTCATACCTGGGGTCAACCCACAGAACATCAGGAAAAATACCATCAAACAGCTGTTCGAGGGCGAAAGCTGCATGGCTCTAATTAGTGTGGAAATGGACAACAATGAGAATGGAGAACATACATAATTATAGGTGTCATCACTTCATTTTTTGGGCACATTAGTGTGTCTGTTTCTCTGAAAGTGCAGTAACATACAGCAAATGTATCTTCATGTTAAATGAAGATGAAAAATACATGTTCACAGGGAGCAAACCATATTGAAAAGCCATATTTTGATTATAATACTTAAGTATGCACGTATAAATGTATAAAAGATACACAGCACCAGTCAAAAGTTTGGACATACCCTCATTTTTCTTACAAGACATGTTAAATAAAGAAATAGGTACCGTTTATTTTGCAAAAAAAGAGATCTAATTCTTAAATCCATCAAACTAACCAGCATTTTCTGTCATATTTACAGAGCATACTCACTTTTTGTTTTTACTAGAGCAGTTATATGGCTATAATGAGTTTGCTGCTGAGCGGCCGTCTAAGTTCCCAAAGATGTTCTACACTTGTGGTTTGCTTTTCATCAACTTTTTTGCCCAATAAGTTCCAAAACAGCTTGTCTTTAATTTGGCTGTTGGAAAATGGAAAGAGCTTGTTTGTCTGCTTACTTTGCAAAATATGGCTTCTTTGAGAATTCTAAAATTGGTGGTCTTTGGACACTATTCAAACAAGTAAATTATTCTCTTTTAACATCTGACTGTTTACCTCTTACCAGATTCCATTCGAGATTATATAGAGAAGTTAAGCCATTGAAATTTCTCTAAAAACAGAGCGCTGTGACATGAGCAAAGTGTGTCCAAACTTTTGACTGGTACTGTATGTTAAATGAATATATGGCACAGGAATAGATGGCGTACCTTAGAGCCGTTGGGTCGAGGTTTGGGTTGAAGGTATTTCTCGCAATCCTGTTTATGTATAAGCAGTATCCAGCGATATCTGAAATGCCTGCATGGGGAAGAGGTTTCACTGACTCTTGGTACTTGTTGAGAGGGAAAACACAAGCCTGTAGTGGGGGTAAACTTGCCTACCGATGTGAAACGTGCGCTCACCTCCGACGATGTGGAAAATTGCTCCCGCGAAGAGGACCTTGTCGTTGGTTTTATCCGTACCTCCAATGTACGTGCATTCCATCCCCACAAACGCCAGTATCGCCCCCACAAACCCAAGACCCAGCCCGATCATCAGGAGGCCACGGACTCCCTGGATATAGGCTGCCCAACACAGGGACACATACAGCAGCCTTTAACTCTTAAAGATATGAGACCTCAAATATGTTTGACAGTTGAGAACTGAACATTCTAATACTGATCTGAAAAATACTGCTTGTAACCGAAAGTAATTGAGCTCTAGAAAACTGCTGGGCTTTGTAAATGTTGAGTAATCATTCCAAAAAACATACTCATTGAAGATTTAACCATCCAGTGTACACATTTCAAATTCTCGCTTTGTAACAAAATGTGTAGCATTTGTAATCATTCTTACTGACACTGCTGTTTTCATGTCCATGGTTGTATGATAAAACTGGGTGCCATTGTTGTCTATATAAAGCACTAAGCAGCATCTCGTATTAAGAGCAGCAATCAAAGATAAACATACTATTTACATCTGCATCATTTTGAATTGGTCGGGTTAAATACCTTGCTCTGTGGAGCAGTGACAATGCTTCCTTATAGAAATCTAGCCTGTAATTGTACATTACCAACCCCAGCTCTGAATAAAACAATTATGCATATTGTTTGCATTGTGGTTGCACTTTAGTTATGACCACATCTTTACTCACTGGTCAGGTAATGTTCCCAGCCACATCTGATATTGTACTTATTTCAGGCAAGAATTACATAAACACACGTTATTTTTTCTTGTATTGAAAGCTACTTTAGATAGAAGGGTCTGACAAATATATATTCTGTATGTAACATCCTGAACTTTCACCTGTCCCATTGATTGGACTTTTGTAAAGGTCACCATCATGAAAATTACAAAGACAACATTGAGATATTTTGTGCCAACTACAGGATGCAAATTTAAATGACTAATTAATGTTTATAGGACTCCTCATAGCTTTTGCGGTACCTACGCGTTACTGACCACAGCACGGCAAAGTCCCTGCAGTTTACCACAGCAGTGGAGTCGATGAAACAGTCCCTCCACAGGTTGGACCAGTACCAGGCCACTTTGATAATGTTGGATCCACCCAGGCCTCCGATCTGCGAGACCCGCCAGTAGTCCATGGCCATGGTACAGGACACGAAGAGCCAGCCCAGTGTGGATATCAGGAAGCCGAATATCTGAAATATTCTTTTCTTCATGCCTCTCGGCAAAAAGGAAGCTAGCCACTTCAGTGAATGCTTGTGAAAGAAAAGAATTTCTTGAAGGATATCCTGAGGGTAATTGCTAAAGGATCAGGATGCAGCAGAGCCTCACTGCCTGGGTTGTAAGGCCAAACCCACCAGCAAAGTCAGCAGAGACTCATGCTAAATACTTACTTTCCTCTGCTGGTGTTTTTCGAAGGAGGCGTTAGAAACAAATAGGAGGTGGTGTGTTCAGCTCTCTGTGGGGCTGAGTTTGAATACACTTTGTTGTGATTTCACCGGGCTAGCTGTTTACCGTCAACTTACCAGACAGCCAGAATGAGGTAATGACGTGAAACAGCACTAATACACTACTATTCAGAGTCATTTCCTGAAGAAAAGCAATAATAATATCTAAATTTACGAAACAATACAAATGATAGTATTAGTACCAATCATCACCAACATCACCGAGAACTTTACAGCAGGATACAGTATCAGTTAATCAGAAGATATAAGAACAATCAACGTGTTTACCAATCATACAGGTTTCACATGATCCATAACGTCTCTGGCTAACTTATCAGGAATACACAATAGGTTTGCAAAAATGTGTTTTTATTATAATTTTTCAAAATAACTCATTTGGAACTCCCCAGAGAAAGTTCAATCATTTCTTTTTTTTTTTTTTTTTTTGCTTTTCTATTTCCTGGTTAAAACAATTCGTCAGAAATAATGAAAATCCTATTAATTTCATATTACTCCAGTCCATTTATTTAAAAGTCCAGTTAACTCACAAAACCAGTGGTGAGCCGCGATTTGTCACTGCGGTGCCGCTGCCTGCCTGTACCACTAGGAGGATCCTGGCCTTGCCGCTCCTCCATGTGCGTGATGGTTTTTGTACCAATCACAATTGCAATTCCTGGATTGTAACCATATTGTAACTAGCAGTTAATTGTCCTTAATTAAGAGAATTTCAAGCGCTAAAAATAAATTGAATTATTATTATCTAAATATAAATTTAAAAAAAATTAATTTAAAACTATGGCTTGAGCGAAAACCTGCGTACACGGTGGCCTAGGCTCGACATTAGGGAGTTTTCGCAATTACGACGGCAGGCGTCTGGGACGGTAAACTGATGCCAAAGTCGATTTGCGCATGCGCGACCCTGAAACGCGTCTTCCGTATTCTCGAATCTGCTACAATAGTAGGCGATTTCTCGTTAAATCGTGGATCTTCTACGATGGGCGTGATGGAGTGCAACCAGCCAATCAGCACTTGGTCGCGTCATCAGCACTCAGAGCGTGGTGTATGCAAATATTCGCTCGCACCTCTGGCTTTTTTGACGCATCATGGACATGGATTCAGTAACTAGGCCTACTACTAGAGTATGCGGCGACTACGCATAACAACGCGGTCAGGTTTATTTCTTTTTGTCGAGTGGGCGGTCTTGAAACTGCATAACAATTTAGACCTTTAGATCTCATTAATGAAACTTAAATACGAGTTAGTTATTGTTCAGGAATGGCTCTGTCAATTCAAAGCAGCTATCCTAAAATCTTAAAATTAAAATTACTTGCATGAATGTTTTAGAGCAGTGGTTCTCAACGTCAGTCCTGGGGACCCCATGTGTGTGCTGGCTTTTGTTCCAACCACAGTTGCAATCTTAGGATTTTAACAAGCTGCTAATTTGTCTTAATTATGTGCATTTAATGTTCAGAGCAGTTATTTGCCCTCTTAACCCACAACTTAACAGAAATATCTATTTGCCATCAAGAATTTCAAAAATACCATTCGCACATTGCAGTATATCGGAAATAACAGCATAAAATGAGAGAAAACAATGTAATCAATCAAATTAATGATGTAGTTGGCTCCTAATTAGTGAAAACTACTTGGCTCATCATGACAAATGTAGTCCACAAACAAACCAGTTTTGTGTTATGTTGATCTGATTAAGTTCACCTGAAGCTTTTTGAAAGAACTTGAAACAGTTGTGTCCAGCAGCCTAATCTGGGGTTTATTGATTTCCTCAGTGTATAATTTGATCTGTTTGACATGTTATGTTACTTGACATTACTTGCAGTATTGCAATAAACACACTATCTTCAAGGGTGTTTTATTCTTCATTGCATGTATGGATGTTCCTATGTAACATTTGACTAAAGAGATATATTAACAACTCTGAACATGAAAAGCACCTAATTAAGACAGTCACAGCTTGTTAAAGTTCTACAATTGCAATTGTGGTAGGAACAAAAGCCAGCACACACATGGGGTCCCCAGGACCGACGTTGAGAACCACTGTTTTAGAGAAACATCAACCAAGATTACGCGCACGCACAATAGAGGGAGTGAACCTACAGCTGACGTCACGCACCGTCCCCGTACTCCTTTTGCGAAACTGCACATACGTCAGACAGTGGCACGAATGCGGGGATTGTCACAGTTGATTGGTCATTGGTGTAGATCTTGCACCGTCGTGGTTTGCGAAAACTCCCCTATTGACAACCACTGTGCTACGCTAAACAGACAACAATACAGGTGTAGTGAAGAGCATTCATTTACTGATGCGGGGAAAATGAAAGCTAAGATTTCCAACCTGTATATATTAATGGAGCTGCGTGGAGGCGGTTGGTCAGACGCATTGTTTCCCAAATGAGAGGTTTTCAAAAAATGAATTAATTTATTGGTGAAGGGTCAATAGCTTCGATGAACAAAAATGTCCAAGTATGAAATGCGCTACGTTTGCAAGTTCACATTGCAGCCCTTAAATTCGGCTGTCTTCATCCGTGTGCGGAAAACCGGAATTATTCGCTTGGCCTATGTTTGCCAGCTTCGTTATGTTATTAGCAAACGCAGCGTGCAAAATTTATTGGTGTTGAGTGAATGGCTGTGCTGCTGAGCATGTTTAAACCTCAACCATAGTTTTAACTTAAATTCGGCATAAATTTGGACAAGGTGCAGTGCGTGTTTTGAAACGTTATTTTAGGTCGCCTATTGTAACGACAACCCAGAAGACTCCAGCCTAGTGCATAGAGCCGATATAACAACGGTCGAAAGATTTCTAAGTTTCTAAATATGTTCATTTTCTTTCAAATTAACTAGGTAAGCACGAGAAAGATTGCGAGGAGGAGGAACGGATTGGGCATATAGAAGGGGTTACAGCGTATACTACCTAAGCTTGAAATGGGTAGGTATGTCGCCAAATGCTTTTAATACATTTAGAAAGTTTTATGCATTATCTCTTTAATGCACAAGGCCTTATAATGCATTGTGCATGTACTGTCGAAATATAGTTACATTTGGAATAATTGAGCATTTACTTTCTAACATTCTTTGTACTTGAAGAAATATGTGTCCCCCCCCCAAAGTTTAATGCCTGCCAATGTTCATGGATGGCATACAGTATATGGGGTGTTGGGTGATCAGTGATCACATACCTCTATACAGCACAGTCATTTGAAAATGTGAAGTCAGTCAAGGAAGAGAATATTTCTGATTTTTGGTCTCTTAAAATACATGTTTTACACGTTTAGTTTATGAAGTAGACAAGGCACACAACACAACGCAAGCATTTCGTATAGTTCAGTGTGCCCTGCTTCAAAATTGAGCTGCAGAGGATCCCATGAACTAAGGCTGAAATGCAACGGGTGTGGTCTTGGAAACTGTCAGCATAATAGCCTAAACTCTCCAATGTAAAAATACAGTAAAAAATACATTCTATTCTCTAAAATTTTCTCTGAAGATGGGTAACCAAAAGACTCATCTGTGTCTTCTTAGAGGAATCCTTTACCAGTCAATGATTCTTCGGGTGGAAAAAATAAAATTGTACAATCAGGAAACTTTCACACTTTAACCCAGGCAATAACGGGGTACTGAACAGAATAGGAGTGCCCATCGTATCATTTTTAGAATGCCCTATTTATCCATCAGAGTTTTTGCCAACATGGATGTTGGGTTAGCACAGTTAATGCCTCTTACTATCACGGCATATTTACTGCCAGAAAAAGAATGATGCCATTGCATATCCATGTGTGGTTCGGATACTTGTGACCTCCTTCGCCGACCGCGCAGTACCACGTTCTGTCTGCGTTCCATCACACGTAAGAGTTCTTGTTTGCGGACCTCCTGCTGAAGCTGGATAGAGAGGATCCCACAGTGCTGCTGCCGCTAATGCTACTCCTGCTGCTCCTGCTGCCCGCGCTACTCCTGCTGCCCGCGCTGCCCCGTCCACTCTCCCCAGAGCTCGAGGAGAGGTCCGACTTCGAGGACAGCGGTGACTCCGAGGAGAGCACTGACTGTGCCAAAAGCTTGGATTTAACCGAGGGCTGGGGCTTGGCGTAGAGAGGGGCTTTCTCATAGACTTGAGGCTTGGCTCCCGCCTCCGATGCTTTGGACTCAACATCGTTCTCCGTCACTGCAGGTCTTGAGATGAACAGAGCAGAAGAGATGATGCGATTGGATTATGGATGATACAGGACATTTGTCTGGCTTTTAAAGGCCTTTTCATTTAAAAGGTCTCGATATTTCCATTTTCATGGATGTTTTTGAAAGTTAAAAATGCTTACTCAGTGCAGTAGTGCGTTTTCAGTAATTATATTAGTTTGTAACTTTTTAAAACTGTTAAATGCTTACTTTACCAAGGTTGGCGAGAGGTATTACAGAGTTCATGGTCTTAAGTTGGGAAATTCTTTAAGGGTTTTATGTTCTATAAAATGTTGCAAAATTCTCAACAATTTTAAAATGTTTATCTGGATTTGAGTAACACCAAAGACCAGTTCTGCTCTGACCCTGCCATGTTTTAATTCAGATTTCTATGGTTCGTGCGCACCTAGCCTCATGAGATAACTTGCCCAATTGGCATAGGTGTTTGCATGATCTTTTATTGCTTATATTCTCCCATTGCATGGTTATTGTAAGATGGGGAAAGGGGGTTGGAACACCGCAGACGCTGATGAGTGGGGGAGCCCCAAGGCTGGAAGCGGCAAATGGCTGATAGCTCGGGAAATGGGCCTCAAGGAACTCCAGAGCCATGCAAGATAACAATAAAACTTCGGACTTCCTCAGTTATGAGTGGGTCCAGGATGATCGCTCAGCCTGCTAGTGGAAGGTGTTTATGGTCTTTCTGTGTCCTTGGTGTTACTCTGTATGGGAGGGGTAGTTGCAAGGCCTCTGGCTGACACAATGCCCCTGTGGAAGTCATTTTATTGTCCTCAGTCTTTTATAAAACTGGACCTTAACTTATCTATTTAAAATAATTACAACCTCTGGGAACTTCACAATATGCTCATATGTTCAATATACTGCTATGAAATTACTTCTGTTCTTATAACCCAACTTAACCTGTATAATAATTCAGCTTAAGACTTTTCCATGACAACTGCATCATATTAATACATTTTCCTGGCTTGTAGGTATGTATGTTTTTGTTATAATTCGAGGAGTTGAATGCAATATATTTCCTATCAAATGAAATTATAATTCATTCACTTTCAGAAACTCCCTAAAGTTGGTTAAGGTATAATCTCCTCTCAGGTAATAGTGCCATTTGCTAAATTACTTTACGGCCTCCAGATGGGGAAAGCCCAAGTTTCGGTTTTGACCCCCCTTCCAGGAATTATATGGCCATGCGCCTGCATCAAAGGACGGAGTGAGTTTAAAGGAGAGAGAAACAATCCATTCGGGGGAGATCGTATCCGGTCTTACCCCCGCGCACGCTAGTGCGTGTGTAGCGCATATTCATCTGAAAGACTGTATTCAGTTTTTCACACACATGCGTCTAAATGCCGTGTGTAGCCAAAACAGGTTTGGTAAGATACTTTTACGTTCAATTATTCTTTAAAAATTCTAAATTATGTAACTGACGAATTAAATTTACTATGTGGACCTACCTACCTGTTAAATAAATTTTTCTTTCATATTAATAAATTTTCTTGTAATTTGTGTGGTTTTTATGATTTTAAATCCATCTTGATTCCTTTTTGCCAAAATTGCATCTAATATACTCAGGGGAAACGGTGCGCTGACTGAGACCTACTGATCCAAGGCCAGTCGCAGCAAAGTTTTTAGGGAGTTCTAGTAAGTTAGAATGGGGGCCACGTTCGACCGCTAATGGGATTGGTGAGGTATTGGCTCTGGAGGTTTGGCCTTAGAGGAACCAATGGGCGTAATACGGCGGTTCTTGTCAAATTCTCCTTAAGGAGCCCGATACAAGCTGACCCGGGTCCGTAACTGTCACAAGGGAAAGGTACTCGTGTATTATGGTGGCTGCTGTCTATCCAATGCAGGGCTCCCCGAGCTAAGATTTTGCGATTTTGCTGGTCCGGAAACACAATCGTGTAAGGTTGGCAAAAGACCGAGTCTGGTATTATTATTCCAAACTCAACTCATTTATAACAAAATTTTATATTCTTAATTAATGATATGGAGTCAGATCAATTGTAACCGGTGTGCTTTTGTGCCCTGTTCTACGAACAGAAAAAAATTGGTTCATTTTTATATTGATTCGCACCAGCTAAAAAGTTCACGCACAGCCAAAAGTTCGCACTGAGCCTTCGCCTTCGGCAATTTCCGTCATTGGTATTGCTGTGAGGTTTTACATTATCAATGATTTAGACCATCTTTCAAATGGAAGGAAATTTCAGTTGGGTCTGACTAACGTTATTTAAGGGGTCTTCAGGGTAAAGTGTAGAAATAACCATAATAATGTAAAAACTAAGAAATAAACAACAACATGATTTTAACCTCATAAAATGTAGTATTTTGATAAAAATTTACATGGTTGCCATAGAAATGGCACTATAATGACAAAATCTGAAAATATTTTGTGGCACTTATATTTCAATAACCCATGGTCAGATTTTACTCTAATTAGTCTCATCTGAAAGGTTTAAGATAGTTCTATGAAATTACATAGGTTTTAGTGTTTGGAACATTTATGAATATTTAATGAGCTCTGTTATGGAACCATAACGAAAATCGCTATCATCAACTTGCTTCATTTTCAAAATTAACCCCTATGTCATTTCATAGATCTCCAACAGATACAACTTCAGTCCAAATTTCAAGTCAATCAGATGAATATTAATGATTTTATGAATGCCACAAGGTTGAAAATCAGTCAAAACTGTGATTTTCGGTAATTTGAATTTAAAGTCACAAGTAACTATTGAGGTAGCGGAAAAACATAGATTCTTGGTTTTTACTGGCATCTCACTGCATTCCTTTATTTATTTTATGTGAAAATCAAAAATATTTAAATAAAAAAAAAAAAATTTTACCCTGAAGACCCCTTAATTGCTTAATGTTAACCCATTCAATTGTTCTTAGCTGTGCATAGCAAATGGTGGTTTATAGTGTGACGTGTCTCAGGCCTGGCAATGGATGTTCGGACTGTACATTTCGGCAGGCTGATACTCACGCTTCCATGTTGAGAAGTTTCCTCACTGACACACAGTAGAACACACCTCCTGTCATCTCAAACATAGTGCCCACCCAGCCAAGGAACAGTGGAGTTCCTAAATCATACCTTTTGAGAGAGAGAGAGAGTCATTACAGTGCTGTTAAAAAGTATTTCCCCCCTTCCCCATCCCAATTTCCTCTATTCTGGCATATTTTTCGCATTTAAAAGTTTCAGATCATCAAAATAATTTAATTGTTGAAGAAAGGCAATGCGAGCAAGTACAAAATGCTCCATTGAAATGGTCATTTCATTTACTGAAGGTAAGGAGTTACTCAAAACCTATGTCATCCATGTGAAAAAAATAATTGCCCCCCTAAACCTAATAGCTGGTAGTGCCACCATTGGCGAACATAACTACAATCAAATATTTGCATTAACTTGCCACGAGCCCTCTACATCCTTGAGAAGGAATTTAGGCCCGCTCTCTTTTGCAGAATTGCTTTGATTCAACCACCAGTGAAAGCAATTCAGTTTTTGAATGATGATGTGATTAATTGAGGGAAAAAAGCTATCCAACCCTGCATGGCCCTGCTTGGAAAAAGTAACCACCCCCTCCATTGCTAAATGAAACAATTAAAAAACTTCAAATGATAACCGGGTTCAATTTTACTAGACATCCAGGCGTGATTACTGCCAGCCCTGTGTATTGTAAATAGACTGCCTGGCCAAAAAAAAGGCATTACCTAGATGTAACTAAGCAAATACGTTAGAGTCTTGGATAGTTATTGCAGGGATTAATATGTCTCAGCTGGCAACAAGTTATTTAACCCTAACTGATGCAGTGAGTAGCTTCTTATTTCCTAAAAAGCCATGTCAGAAGACATATCCGGTGGTTGTGGAAAAGACGTTACTCTGCCTCGCTTGGGTCAAATTGTTAGCCAGCATCAAATGAAGAAAACAACTAAGGAGATTGCTGCAACTACAAAAATTTGGGTTGAGAACTGTCCAATGCATTATTAATATTAAAGCCTGGAAGGATAGTAGTGAACTGTCTACTTAGCTGAGGAAGTTGGTTGGAAAAAAATGATGAATGATCATGATCGGAGATTTACGGAATTCTTGGTGAAGTCTCATCTTTAAAAATTGACACTAGGACTCATGGCTATGTTTAATTGTGAAAGTAAGAGCATTTCCATGCACAGTGCGACAAGAACTTGCAGGATTGGGGCTAAACAGCTGTGTGGCCACAAGAAAGCCCCTTAATAATAAGGCTAATTGGAACGACTTCAATTTGCTTGGAACCATAAAGATTGGACTGTGGAGCAAGGGAAAAAGGTCATGTGGTCTGATGTGTCCAGAATGACCCTATTCCAGACAGAAAGTTCTATCGGGATAGAAAGGAAGCCCATGAAGTGATGCACCCGTCATGCATAGTGCCCACAGTACCAGCCTCTGGAGGCAGTTTTATGACAATAATAATAATAATACATTTCATTTATAAGGCGCCTTTCAAGGCACTCAAGGTCGCCATACAACAAATAAAAAACAAGTAGTCACAGTTTAAAATGGAAAAAAAAAATAAAAAAATGTATATATAAAAGCAGAAAGAGTATGCAGCAGAGCAACAGTGAAGGAGGTCAGGCATATGCCTGCCTAAACAGGTGAGTTTTGAGATGGGATTTGAATATGGAAATGGAGTCAGTGTTTCTGATGTCAGGGGGGAGGGAGTTCCAAAGGCGTGGGGCAGAGCGACTGAAGGCTCTAGACCCCATGGTAGACAGACAGTATGAGGGGACTGTCAGGTTGATAGAGGAGGCAGACCTGAGAGACCGGGTGGGAATGTTGATTTGAAGGAGGTCAGACAGGTAAGGAGGGGTGAGGTTATGAATGGTCTTGAATGTATGAAGGAGGATCTTGTAGTCGATGTTTGACGGGAAGCCAGTGAAGTTGATGTAGAACGGGAGTGATGTGACTGGTGACAGGGGTTCTGGTGATGATACGGGCAGCTGCGTTCTGGACTAGTTGAAGCTTATGGAGGAGTTTGTGGGGGAGACCAAAGAGAAGGGAATTACAGTAATCTAAACGGGAGGTGACGAGAGAATGAACCAAGATTGCTGTGCTATTGGGAGTGAGTGAAGGGCGGAAGCGGTTGACATTTCGAAGGTGAAAGTAGGCTGACTGGATGGTGTTGTTGATGTGGGTATGGAATGATAGGGTGCTGTCGAGGACGACACTCAGACTCTTTACCTGAGGGGAAGGGGAAACCAAGGAGTTGTCAATGGTGAAGGTGAAACTGGGATGTTTGTTGAGAGTGGATTTGGAGGCAATGAGGACTACCTCAGTTTTGTCACTGTTGAGTTTGAGGAAATTAGAGGTGAACCAGGATTTGATTTCCTGTAAACAGGCGCAGAGGGAGGAGGGTGGGAGGGTGGAAGAGGGTTTGGAGGAAACTTTGAGCTGGGTGTCGTCCGCATAACAGTGGATGTGGATGTTGTGTTTACGGAATATCAGACCAAGTGGGAGGAGGTAGATAATTAATAAAATAGGGCCAAGGACAGAACCCTGGGGAACACCAGAGGAGAGGGGGGAGGAATGGGATGTGAATGATTTTAACTGAATGAATTGAGTACGGCCAGAGAGATAAGAGCGGAACCAGTCTAGAGGTGTGTCAGATAATCCAATGGAAGCTAGTCGGTCAAGGAGGATGGAGTGGGAAATGGTGTCAAAGGCCGCGCTTAGATCGAGGAAGATGAGGATAGATAATAGTCCAGAGTCAGCTGCCATCAGGAGGTCGTTTGTGATTTTGAGGAGGGCCGTTTCTGTGCTATGATGGCGGCGAAAACCGGACTGGAACTGTTCATAGAGGTTATTGTTTGAGAGGTGAGCCTGAATCTGTGATGCCACTGCTTTTTCCAGAATTTTAGAGAGAAATGGCAAGTTGGAGATGGGACGAAGGTTATTAAAGAAGTTGGGATCTAAACCAGGTTTCTTCAGAATCGGTGTAACAATGGCGGATTTGAGAGATGAAGGGACAGAACCAGAGGAGAGGGAGGAATGGATGATGGCAGTTATCAGGGGCAGCAGAGAGGGGAGGGAGGCTATAACCAGGGAGGATGGCAGGGGGTCAAGTTGGCAGGTGGATGGCTTGGAATTCTGGATGAGTTTTGATAAGTCGGCGGCAGAGGGGAGTTGGAAGCAGGAGGGGGGGGAAGAGGAGGTGGACAACTGGACGTATGAGGGGTCAGTTGCTGGTGGATGGTTGCTATTTTTGTGTTGAAAAATGACATCAGGGAATTACAGTGGTCGGTAGAGTAGAAGTGTGGGGGAAGGGAATCAGGGGGGCGGAGTGAGGTGTTGACCAAAGAGAACAGGTCCCTGGTGTTCCCAGCACCAGCAGTGATTTGTTCTGCAAAATATTTGGATTTGGCTGAGGAGAGTGCGATTTTGTATTGGAGAATGTGGGCATGGTGCATCTGTTTGCGAATAGCGAGACCGGTTTTGTTAGAAAGCCGCTCCAGCTGACGTCCTTTGGCTTTCAGCTGACGTAGGTGAGGGGAGAACCAGGGGGCAGAGTGGGGGAATGAGAAGGTACGGGTTTTGAGGGAGGCGAGTGAGTTCAGCAGAGTTTGTAAACCATCGTTGTAGAAAGAAACCAGCTGATCCGGGGTGCATGAAGGGGTGATGATGGGAAAACATCAATGCCTGCTGTGAAGTCTGCTAAATTAATGTTTTTGATATTACGGAAGGATATGACACATGATTGTTTGCCTTTGGACAGAGTCAGACTTAGATTAAATGAAACAAGCTTGTGGTCAGACAGGCTAGAACCTAAATCAACAGCAGAACAGTTGGAAGGAGTGACACCAGAGCAACAGACTAAATCCAAAATATGGCCTTTAGAGTGGGTGGGGAAATCAATGTGTTGTTGAAGTCCAAAATTGTCCAAGCAAGAAATGAAGTCCTTAGTGAGAGCATGGTTATTGTTGTCCATGTGAATATTTAAATCACCCATCAAAATTATGTTGGATGAGAGTGAGCAGATGTGGGTGAGAAATGTATTGAACTCATCAATGAAGTCCTTATTTGGTTCTGGGGTTGCTTCAATTTGTCAGGTCTTGGCTCAGCAACATTATGAAGCGATGAAATGAAGTCTGCAGACTTATTGACTGGGCTATCCTATCAATTAATTTTTAAATCCCTTACAACATAGGCAAAATGTGATGGAAAGGCAAGGCATCGGCAACCGCAGTGCCAGCGAACTGCTGTTTTTTGGGCTATACTCTGAGCACAAACTCTTCATCACTAACACTCAGTTCCGGCTTACGAACCGCTTCAAAAAACATGGAGGCACCCTCGCTCAAAGCATTGGCACGTCCTTGACAATGCCATCACCCAGCAGCGGGACCAGGGGGACTTCCTCATCACCAAGACTGCGAGAAACACTGACAACTGCTGGACGGACCACAAACTTCTCATCAGTCATCTTAGAATCACCATTCATTGAAAGCCACCCATGCATCTTTCAAACCGCCCCCAGGAAAAAATTTGATGTTGCAAAACTCCACAGTGTCCTCATTGCAAATGACTTTGAAAATCCATCCAAGAACGGCTGTATGCAAATCCAGCCGATACCACTAACTTTGAAAAACAATGGACCACCCTGCGGAGCATCATCACCGAGTCAGCAGAAAAAAACCATCGGTTTTGTGAAGAAGAAGCGACAGGATTGGTTCGATGACAACAACGCTGAAATCTCTTGGCTCATCAGTGCCAGAAGGGCAGCCTACCTCTCCCTTCAACAAGATCCACTGTCGAATTCAAAGAAAAATGCTTTAAAAAACTCAAATGGGAATGTCAAATGAAAATCAGGGAGATTCAGAACAAGTGGTGGCAGGAAAAAGCAGAGGAATTGCAGAGCTTTGCAGATTCCCGAGACCTGAAGAACTTCTACGCCGGGACCAAAGATCTGTTCGAACTAACTCGCTCGTCAACGGGGACGCTCAAATCAGCCAACAATGCCGAAATCTTCACCAACAGTGAAGACATCCTGAACTGCTGGGGGTACATCTCAACTCCCTTCTGAACAGAGACTCCACCGCTGCAGAGCATTTCCACAGAAGTGTTCCTCAGCATCCTGCACAACCCTGGATGTCAGTCCCTCCTACATAGCGCAAATTCAGCGAGGAAATGAAGAGAATAAAGCTACGAAAGTCACCCACTCCAGACAACGTTCCTCTGAAACTGATCTCAAACAGAGGACTGCCTCTGAAAACCAGGCTGTTCACCCTCATCCTTCAACTGTTGGAGGCTCAACATGTCCCACCTGATCTCAAAAACGCCATCATTGTCACCATCTTCAAGAAAGGAGATCGCAGTGTCTGTGGTAACTACCGCGGTATCTCTTTGCTGTCCATCACTGGAAAACTCTTCGCTAGAATTCTGCTCAACCGCCTCCACATCATCTCAGAGAAAATTTTGCCTGAATTGCAATGTGGGTTCTGAGCCTTGACAGCAACAATCGTCATGATCTTCCGCGCCAAACGGCATCACAAAGGAAGATGCCCAGCGTCTGGTCATGCTTATGTGTCGGAGAACTCAGGCAGTCATTACACGCAAAGGATATCTGACCAAGTATTAAAATTGATTATTTTGTATAATCTTAAACTGTAGAATATTATTTTATGCTCAATGATGGGGGGTCTATATACAAAAGGTGCTGTTTTCTCTAAATGGTTCATCCAGTATGGATGAAAACATCCTCATGGTCAAGCTGATGGTCACTGACAGAAGTTCAATCGCACTGTCATTGTATCATTTCAAACTAATATTGCTGGAGTACTGAACCAAAAAAAAAAATCAGTTTTCAATACATTATGGTGCTCAGTGTATATATGAATGAAAAAAAGTGTTAATTATTTAATGCTTGTGTTTGATCTTACTTCTGGTCCCCATAAAAGCGGTTCAGATATTCATCCGACACGTAGTATGCGTAGACCACATAGCCGGAGAAGGACGATATTCCTGCGGTAAAAATGAAAGGGGTTTAACCATTAATCTGAGAAGAGGTGATTTGTGTGATTATGAAAATTCTTTATTACACAGCTGAGGTAAAAATTAAAGGTGGTTTGTGTGATTAAGAGAACTCTATGTTGTTCACTGCAGACATAGACGTCGGCGTCCGTAAATTCTGAAATTTAATTCCTATATAATTCTGTCATTGAATTTCCAAATGTCCTGCTTCACTGGAATAATTTTCCAGAGTCTCTGTGACGCAAGTACTGAGTTATAAAGCCTAAATAGGCTCATGCATAGCAGAAAAAAAATTGGCATTATTTGTATTCTGCGCAAAGGGCTTTAAGTGAAATTTCGAGTAAAATATGATTGTGATCAAGGTATACTGTTGGGGTGGATGGTGCTGTCAAACATGGGTAGCTGAATGAAAAGTGCTGTTGGGGAATACTTGCAGAAGGAGGCCTTACCGCTGATGATGTGGCACACGCCTCCTGTCAGCACTGTGCGGTGCTTGTGTTTGTCTTTCCCGCCGATGTAGGTGCACTCCATGCCCGTCAAACAGAGTACGAAGGCCAGCATGCCCACCGAGAGGCCGATCATTAGCAGCCCCCGCACTGCCTGCACGTAATCTGCCAGAACACACACACACACACACACACACACGCACACAGAGGAATAAATACACGCCCATACAGACATGCACTAACTCCTATAGGCAGCTGCATACACATACAGACATTCAGCCATGTGTTCACCCATAGTCAGAGGGACACACACAGATGCCTGTTTGTGTCTTCTCCATTCCGCAAAATGTTTAAATATAAAATCAAATTACCGTATTTTTTTGAAGTCAGGCAGACCTAGCTGCTGATGCAAACTCTATGCAATTGTTGGGGTGTGGTTGTTTGGCAGCCCTTTTGGGGTCATAACAACCCTTTGGCTGGCTCTGCATCAAAGGTGTGTGTGTGTGAATGTTAATATTCACTCACATGTCCAAACATACAGTCCTGCGTTAAGATCTAAGACACCCTAGATTTGTTTATTGTATCCCCCCGACGACGATAGTCAGGAGATACTATGGTTTAGTTCCGGGGCCGCCGCCGCCGCAGAGATTTTCTGTTCCGGGCTCTGGAAGCCACGATTATTACAGGAATTTCTCCAAATTTCACTCAGGCGAAGATATTGATTGGACAATGCTCAAGACCAATTTTCACGAATTTCAGACGTCAAATATGGCTGCCAGCGGACATTTTGTCCGAAATTTGGGGATCGGGGAGATATACGACTCGGTCCCTGTGGCGACCAAGTTACTTATCTAGTTTAAATTGATTCTTGAAACTTTTTTTTTTTTTTTTTTGTTTACCACATTAGTTTTGCTGAAGATAAAAAAGCACAGGTAAGATCCTAAATTATTAAAATGAACCCTTCTATCGGTCAAAGACATTTCTGCATTTCTGTCACCACTGGCTCACTGGTAGAGGGACACTACTCATACACTTGTAGTCTTTATTGTAACCACAGATATGGTTAATAAACAGTTCAAAAAAAACGTGTTATTTGATTTTAGGAGGAATTGTTACATTATTGTGAGTTTGTGGGTTGTTAGGGAAAGAATTTACTGAGTATGGTTGAATGACAATCAGCTAGTAAAAGAGTTAATTTTGCAAATATAATAAATATTTATATTTCATTGAAGAAAGTTGATACAAAAGATATAGCCTTGAGAGAGCTCTATTCTCAACATCCTCAAATCTGCCTGGATTACCTGGAGAAACAGGAGCAAGTGAGCCACTGCTGAAGAACTTTGTTAAGTTCACCAATATGTTTGGGACAAACAAACAACCAATGACGGGACTGTTTAGTGATGATTACACACATAGCGAAATGAAGATAAATCAGATACCAAGTACTATTCAGGTATTTCATGTAAAATTGAATCATGTAGATGAATAGAATGGAACAGATTACTACATATAGTAAAAACAAAAATAATGTCTTTTTGAAAGAAAAAGTCAATATCTACTGCAGTGTGGCCACCCTCTACTTTGATTACAGTATTTAATCTTTCAGGCATAGTTTTAACATATTTTTTATTTCCTCACTCATTAAACCATTCCTTATGGTTTGAAGTTCATTCCAATGAAATTATGTCGATGTTAGAACAGATTTGTTTATCTTGGTATCAAGCAAATCCCAGATTTGCACAATCGGAATAAGGTCTGGATTTTGAGAAGGCCAAGTCATAACCTATGTCACCAGATGATTCCTTCTGACTGAGATGATTCTTGCAAAACTTAGAATTGTGTTCAGCGCCATTATCTTGTTGAAAGTAAAATCCCCAAACAATCAGTCTCTTTCCAGATGGCAATGCGTGCCTCACAAGGATGCTGTGATACTTCTTTCGATCCATGATTCAGTCGATTTTTTATGCGATCATTAGCTCTTTTTGAGCAGACTGAGCCCCAAAACCATAATATTACTACCTACATGTTTGACTGAGGGGGTTAAACAGTCATTTTTGAAAAGTTCTCAACTCAATGGTACGCATAACTTCTGCGTTTGGGCGAGAAAATTTAGAATTTCGGTTCATTAGTCCAAAGGAATTGCTCGCAGTCCATTGGTGTCCAATCCCTGAATTTCTTGGCAAACTCAAGTCTTTTTCGGATGTTGCCAGTTCTGCGCAGCAACACAACCAATCAGACCATTTTCACACAGGCGTCTGAAAAGAGTAGATCTCGATACTTTCATCTCTTCACCTCTGGCGCTATTAAATTCAACATGGAGTCGGGCTGTCAACCGCTGATTCGTTTTTTTTTTTTTTTTTTGTACACAGATGGATGCACCCAAATGTGTAGTGGACACTTGTGCTCCTTTAGAAACATGTTTTGTTGAAATTTGGATGAACAAGTATATAAAGTGACATGCAGAATTGAAATTATATTGTGATATAATTTAGGCCATGTTGACCCCTAACATCCGCTGAAAAATACTTTGTAGCTTTCTATCAGTTTCTCTGGATTCTGACTCGCTTCATCGATGGCAGAGTTCCAGAGATGCCACTGAAATGGGGCAAGGGGCAATGATGATTTCAAATGGATGTGTGGAAATCTGTTTGCAAATGGAGAATGTGAGATTTTTTTAAATTTCT
The DNA here is from genome assembly GCA_029692085.1 of Gymnothorax javanicus. Lineage (NCBI taxonomy): Eukaryota > Metazoa > Chordata > Actinopteri > Anguilliformes > Muraenidae > Gymnothorax > Gymnothorax javanicus. The sequence goes on from CM056205.1 coordinate 12,121,386, forward strand.
TGCTTAATTATATTCTTTCAGATGCTTTCATGTAATATCAATATCCATTCACAATACAGAAATACAGAACCATCTTTCTTATTGCATTGATGCCACTACTCTCGACCGCAGCCATTTTAAATATGAACTGAGAGGAAAATGCCTCATTGAATCTTTGCTTGATGGTTATGAACTAAAAGTTATAAACCCCAGTACCTGGGGACTGATGGTAAATCTGGAGGATGACGGAAATTCCCCAAATTTTCAAAGCCCAGCTGTTTGATTATGTTCTTTTTCCCCCTGTGACCAGCCTTTTCTTCAATGGTTTAAATTATGTTTAAATGTCAAATGTTATTTTGATCTGTAGCTATAGAACTTCATTCCTCAACATCCAATTACAAGAAAGCATGTGGCTATGAGGAAAAGTGAAAATGAGAAACCTCAAAAATCAAAAAAGTCTCAGTCAAACATCGGTCAGTCACACAAACTCCAAGCTCAGAAACGTGTGTTCAGCTGCATAGTAATTATCGGTGTTTAGTTATTTCCGATTTTTTTTTTTTTTGTTTTTTGCTAGGCTAAACTTCATACATAGTGCTGTACTATTGGATTAAAAAGCCAAGGTAGAAGAGCTGAGATCTCTATAGAGGCTCACTCTGAGCAAACACTGGACAGTGTTCCTCATTTACGCTGCTGCTAGTGCAATACTCACTTTCTACAGACCAGAGCACCGGGAAGTCGATGCAGTTGGTAACGGCAGTGGAGTCCGTAAAGCAGGCTCTCCACAGGCTGGACCAGTACCAGGCCACTTTGATGATGTTGGACCCTCCCAGGCCGCCGATGGCTGTGATCTTCCAGTACTCCATGGCCATGGTGCAGGCCACGAAGATCCAGCCCAGCGCGGCGAAGAGGAAGCCGAAGATCTGCACCACCCGCACGTTCATTGTGGCTGAGATCACCTTCGATGCGCCTTCCAGACAAGAACTCGCCTTCATCTGAAGACCTGTCGTCCCTACTGCCGCAGTCACCTCCCACGTTGACGTTCAAATTGTCCCCCCCCTCCGGGAGGAGAGACTGGGGGGGGGGCTCTCGCCTCCTCTGCAGCTTCACACCCTGCATCACGCTGCTGTGGGAAGAGCAGCGTGTACATTTTCCCAGGGTTTTGCCCAGAAGGTGCTGATGCAGGCGATAAACGTCTCAGGTGACACCTCACCTTGCTGCGGGAAAAAGTTGTCGCCGTTTAGACTCTCTGTCTTTCGTGACCTCTGACCTTCATGAGCGGTGTTGCAGTGTCAACTTGATGTGGCAAATTAGTTCTAGCATTTGTTGGCTGTATGGCCCGGGTTGTACCAGTTTATCCTGGATGTAAAATAAAGGGAAGAACTAGTTTAATGTGTGATGTGTGTACGTTTGTGTTTGTATGAAGGTTATTGTCGTTGGGCTCATGATATTGGTGTGTTGAGTTGACATTTTCTGTTGAGCTGCAAACCATCATCTGTGCCAGTCTTATCTTTGTTTTGTTTACCAAAAATAATTATTTAAGAGATTATGAAAATGTAGTCATCAGTATTAAAATGTGTAATGTTCATAAAGTGCAGATTCTCAGATGCCTTTAGTAAAGGGGATTTTTTACAGTGACTATTTCACTTCTATGTTGAGGTACAGTTCTTTTTATATTGTCAACTCAAAAATTATTGGTAACAAACAATGAAATTGACCATGAACGTGACATAAAATTTCAGCTCTGACATTTACGTGCATTTGATCTCATGAACCTTCCATGTATAGGAACGTTTTAATGAGTTTTTAGTTAGTTTGGAGCAGTGGCAAATTTGCCCATAACAGGACGTGTACATACTGCCCCCTGGCCACAGTGAAGAGGGCGGTTGGGGCAGCCATGACAACCATGGATAATCAGATCTGTTTTGTGTTCTCTTGGGATTACTGAGTTTCTCAATCAATGGTTTGACACCATCTCCATGTCAACAAGTTGTTTTAAAGAGTCGCACAAAAGAATCCCTTACTGCGAGCAGCCCACAAATTACAGTGCATGAACTTTGCCAAGCATTTTTGGAACAATTATTGGAGTTGAGTGCTGTGGACAGATGAGACTAAAATTGAACTTTTTGGCAATTTCTTGCGAGGGCATCACTTACCCATTCAGAAGTCAACTGAGCATGCATTTCATGTAATATATTACAAATCTAAAATGGCTGAATGCCTCGCCAAATGTGGAGGGCAATGTGTGGAATTTAAGCATAAGCCAAAAAAAATTAGGTCATTTTGTTTTGTCAGTGCTCTATATCAAGGAAATAAATTAGTTTTTGAATCTTTCATGCCCTTGGGTTTCAAAGGAAGTTGTTGAATAAAAGTGCTTGTCTTTTTTTAATATAACTGCTTCTAAGACCCTTGATGTGGGATCTTGTTTTATTAGTTTTTCGAGACAGGATACAGCCTGCTTTGTGACTGAATCCTGGCCTTGTTACTGAAAGAATATTGGAAATTGTTTTCATTTATGGCTTAATTTCTTGAGGGCAAGTCATTAGCAGCTATGTTTTTTTTTTTTAATATAAGTGTGGTCTGGTATTTACAATGGTGGGCTTATGCTCATGAATGGGCTGTGCTTTAATATAGGAGGATGATTGTTTTCATCACCTACTATATTTGTCATTCATGATTCAGGTTTTTTTGATTTAGTGAATAATGTTTCACCCTTTATTTCTTTTTTTTTTAAAGTATTATTATTATTGGTGCAGATATGGATTTACGGTGAATTTATTGAAGGAAAATGATTTTCATCAGAAATATTGATTTCACGTTATTCCAACGTCACAATTAATGCTTTAATTGGATTTGTTGATTCAGAGTTTGGAATGAATAATTGCAATATGACTTAATTCGCAAGTTTGATTTCGTCAAAATCGTTTGGCTTTTCATGTGGTTCTCATCGACAGCGCGGTCGTCCTTAGGGCTCTACACTGCCCTCTGCAGGTGAAATACGGACACTTATCTTATTCCCTGTCCGCAGTGTAGTGCGGGAAGTTTATGTTTATGTTTAGGAGGACCAAAAATGGAACGGAAGGCACGGTATACACTGAGAGCGAGAGATGAATAGCAGTGAGTGAGTCAGTGTCCTTCCGGAATGTTGTTCAAACCTACCAGGTTGAGAATGAACGGCTGAACTGCCAGAGCTCACATCTGTAGCAGATATTGTATGATTGTGCTGCAGTTCCTTCTGTCTGTACGATTTGTACTCAGTCTAAACCATTCAGTTGTACTGTAAGGAAATGGCTGCTAAGCTGTATGCTCATGGAAGTATGAGCCTGCAGCTTATTAAATACTACTACTACTACTACTATTACCACGATTACTACTACTACCATTACTTCTACTAATCAGAATCATATCCATTCATTTTCAAGTATGGCACTATTCATTCAGGAAATGAGAGACAGTTATGAGAAAAATCAGATGACTAAAGTGCTATAAAGAAAAATGTGTGCTTTGTAGCTGACTGGGGAATGTCCTCACTTGGGATGTGTGACTCTTCGAAAATTGTGTGCCATTGCAGTGATATACTGAGCTCCCGGGGTGTTCAGAGAGTTTAGCATGAATTTGATTTTCCTTTATTCATCAACTGCATCAACATACAAGGTTGCAAAGATGACTTCTTTTCCAGTTTCCAAAAACGGGAAGAGTTATGTGGCCGCCTGAGTCGTACACTGGCTTGAATTGACTCAGACTCAGATTCATCAAAGTAATGTTTGCATGTCTGTATGGGACTTTGTATGTTTCAAATGTAAAACTTCAAACTTCCATAAAACAAGTACTTGATGCTCAATTAAGCCACCTTTCATAAAATAAATGGTGAATTACACGTTATTGTTGTTGTTGTTGTGTTTATATGCAGGTTAATCATGAGCTCTTGACAGAGGTGGAAATCCAGGTTCAGAAGGTAAAACTCCGCCCCAGTATTTTGTTCCGACCTCTCACTTACCACAGGTTTTCACCAGGAGGTGTGATATTATCTGGCTGAGCTCAGGGGTAGAAGGAAAACATGGCAGGATTTATACTTTCAGACCCCTGGACTTTCTTCCTCTGGTTCTTGAGAAGGAAGAATGTAGAGTCAGCTTTGCAACTGAGGCATGACGTGTATCTGAACACAAGCCATGTGAAGGTATGGAGCCAATCTAAAAGAGGGTCCACATCAGTGTGCATTCCTCAGCCCTCAGTCTTTCATTATCAGCTATATGGGGACATATGGCGCATTCCACTGGAATGTGGGCATTTGTATAACGCCTTTTGTCCTCAATATCTTCTTTGGCTTGGATTCCATGTGTAAATACACCCATAAAGAACAGACAGCACTAAGACTTGCCCTCAAATGGAAACGGTATTCGAAGTTCATAACCAATAACAAAAATAATTTTCAACAATATCTTACAGGTATTGATGCAAGTATAAGTTTTTCAATGAACAACTTGGGGTTAAAATGGCATTTTGTGTCTAATTCTTTCCAAAAGAATTGGAGTTTTTTGCAATAAGAATGATGAAGCGGAATCTTCATCAATCAATAATTTATAAAATTTATTCTATGTGAATGGAGTACACTTGACCTGAAAGAATAAGCGCAGTTCCAGTAGGCATCACCCAATGCTGATGCTAGTATTCTCAAATTAATATTCTCAAATTCAAATAATTAAAACTGACAACTTGAACACTCATTTTGTTTGTTTCATTTCCTATCCAATTTGCTGAAAAAAGAGCCAAAACAACATGAAATGCAACAGTATTGTAATACTCATAAACTGAACTGTATGTATGAAATGATTTTTTGCAAACCAGGAGTAACACAATGTTTGTTAGATTAGTCCTTTTGCTCCATGACCTTTACCATAAAAAAGCGATGCAATGAAAATGTACAAAATACTTATTTTAAAGGAAAAATGATCAAAGGGTTGTATGCACACTCCCCCTGAGATATTTCCCAGATTATTACCCCCCCCGACATATAATCCGGGGGGATATAGTCATGGGTGCAGTTGTCAGTCTGTCCGTCCATCCATCCGTCTGTGAACATTTCGTTATCGGAGCATAACTTGAAAACCGCTCAATATTTTTTAACAAAACTTGGTGCGCACATTAATCATGACCTGAAGTGGTGCCTTTTGCTAATCCGAAGTTGATGAATTTTGTATTTTTTCTGGTTTCCATGGAAACAGTTTCAACTTAGAATTTTAGGGGTATAGTTTGTTTCCAGAGCAGGTGGCATTTTCATTCTTTCAGTATGTGGGGCCGGGGGGATACGCCCCCTCCTGATGGCTCCTGTTAATAGTGATGGCTAAGAGTGCAGTGTTCTGTGTTGTTGGGTAAATATACTGAACTTATGCTGTTCAAGCAATCAAAACCAAAAATGTATTTGGGAAACTACTATGTACATATAATTTTTATTTCTATTACTAGTTTTATTTCTACATTCAGGTTTGTGGACTGATGGCAAAATAGAAGCTAACCTTCACCTTTAAAGTGCTAAATGCAGCTATAGTTGCTCAATGATATAAGATATCAAAATCAAAGCTGTTGTAAAACCTATCATGTGGCGACTTGTTTAAAAGAGCTCCTGCAAGGGAGCTCTTTGAAACAAGTCGCCACATGATAGGTTTTCAACAGCTCAAGATAATTCAATTTATACTTAAAAAAAAAATTTTTTAGCGCTCCAAGGGTTGAAATGCAAAAAGAGACGGAAATCCGTAGCAAGGGGAATGGGGGAGGTCTGTGTGCGTTGCATTTATACAGCCCTTAAAGGGCAGACAGGTTTACAAATGAATGGTAGTCTCATGACTCTTAAAACAACATCATGAATTGAGATGTCCTCTAAGGTAGTTTGGTGCTTTATGGAGCAGTGACTGTATCAAATTGCAGCTTCAAGGTGATCTCCATGCACCCTTGCAGTTCTCTGTGCCAGACAGGGTTTCCGGCAAATTTTGGAGGCTGTCTGATTCATTTTGTTTGTGCAGTTTGTTGTCATGTGAGACCACTCAGGGAAAAAAAGAGAGGACTCAGAATACTGCGCTCGTATTTACTGACCTTTAAGATGTAATTGCCTGAATTCTAATCTCTAATCCCTCCTGAAATCAAAGAAATACAATATCATCTTTGAAGTTTTAATAAAAATGCAGCATCATTGTCAATTATGCATTGTGTTATTGGAAAAAAAGCTGTCTTTTTACAACTTTATTAAATATAAATAAAATGACAATAGAAAAATAATTTCATTTAGTTAAAAAAACACTAACTCTTTATAAATGAACATGAGAAAAAAGAAGTAGAATGCTATCGAAATATGTCTCAATGTTAGTCCTGTGCGGCTGCCATATGAACTACTGTGGATTTAACAAATAGTAATTATTCAGAGCAGAAACATGTACAGTGGAGTTCTACTGGAGTCACATATACTGACTACATGTTTTAATAGATTCATGAAGACTGATGATGGATGTACTGAAAAACTTTCCAAGAACAAACTTTCGGAAAGCAGTGATGCTCCAATCATTGAAAAACAAACTGGTGGAATGATCAAATCATGGAGTGGACGGCATAGATATGGCTGGACTTGAATTTTTTTAATGATAATTGGTGGTAGAAGGCAGCAGAGAGTCTGAAGGTTAAGTGCTACTCATGGATAATCATACTTATACACATGATTATTTTACTTCCATTATAACATTTTGGTCTAGCTGCTAGGGCATGACGGATCGATGTCATGCATTCTTTAAAAAAAAAAAAGACATCACGTTTGCCTACATCCAAAAATAAATGTGTTAATCACTGGGACAAAGCTTCCAGGACATTACACACCACCATCCAATGCCTGGTATTCTCCGTAAGCCACTCAAAAAATTGAGTGTCAAAGTTGCAAGCAGTTTCTCAGTAGCCAACCTAACAGTAGGTGTTTTTCTCACCTTTGTCATTTCCCCTGACCACCACTAGCTGAGTTTGAAGGACTCCCCAGTAAAGTCGACAGTCATAATGTAAGACTTTGGGCTCTGTTTTTGTGTCTTCGCAAATGGAACCCATTCGGCAGTAACGTTATGCACTATTTTGTCTGTCGCAAATGGCATTTCGCTTTCTCCCAGTTTTGTGGTTTCCTGCTCTGAAATAAAAGCATTTGTACCTCAGAGGGTGGACTGCGCAAAAGGAGTGTTGATGCATTAAGCTGGCGCTGTGCAATTTTCATGTCACAGACCTTGTCTGCGTTTTGACCACCCAAACCACCTTTTAACATGAGCATTATTGTTCTATGGCACTGTCATGGGACTAAGTTGCAGCCAGCTGAGCTGTTTGCAAATTGCAGCTTCATGTTTCCCTCTCATTTTCATTTTCATCATGTACCCTATGAATAATGCCTACAAAATGGTGGCAGGGTCTAATGGGAGGGAGAGGGTAGAGGGGTGTCTTTATACATGTGAATATTTCTACTGTGTGGGGGAAATACATATAATTAACTTACTCCTTGTTTTATTACCATGAGTGCCATTTTGTATACGATTAAAATCGCCCACATCTTTTCAAACAACTCTTGGCGAATCACTTGGCGAATCGACCTCTATCCCCCCTTATGCCACCAAGCATTAGTACATTGGAGAGCGGTTCTGAGAGGACTGAAGGAGGTGGCGAAATTTCAAATTAGATGCTTTTTCTAGATATGATGGAATTGCTTGTTCGCCGTGGCTAGGGCTGTAACAATTCTGAACCGCGGTTTTTTTAAGGCGTAGTACCACCACCTGCTGCCATGGGGCGAACATCCGAGCTTTCTCTTTTCCTTCATTAAACCCGACGCAGGTTGAACAAAAGTGCCAAACATCAAAGGGCATGGGTGACATGCTGCACGGAGCCAAGTAAAGGACTACAGAATCGTCTTCTATTAACTAATTAGGCAACTCCAAGAAAAGTAAACCTGTTCCCATTTACTTTGCTTGATTAGCAATCAAATGGTGGATTCGTTTACTCTCTAAGTTGAATGGGTAGAGCTGTTTATTAAGACAGCATGTTTGATTGTCGCATTTTGAAATTTAAATGGCCATAGAACAGCACAGATTTGCATGAACACGATTGCCATTGCCACACCATTTCATGTGACTGTGATAATTCATATCTCACATTCACGTTTCATCTGCTTTACAGAATGTTTTCCACCTTGTGTATGTTTTAGGCGCTTGAAATCCAGGGCGATCTGAAAACAAATCTCTTTATTTTTATTTTATCCTTATGGATCTCCTAAAAATACTACAATGAGAGAGGAAATGCAGAGTTGGGATGTGGCAATGTTGAACAAGGATTTTTTTTAAAGTGTGATGAGACCACTTGCCGTCATGGGGTGTGTAGGCAGTCACGTTTAATTTCTTGAAACATACATACCTGATGAGGCTTAAACGAATTAAAATGCCTCCAGGAAGAAGCCTGAGTTTGGATTTTGCTAATTGCAGGTGCTCCGCCCTTCCCTAAATCTGCTCTCGTGTACTTGGCCTAAATAACAATCAAGCAATTTCCCTAGCCTATAACGATTAAGAAGTTTATGGTGAAAAGCAGACAAACCTAACTGAGCTACGGTATTAGATTGAAAGCATGCCAATAATTTGAATAATTGGAAAAAAATCTTCCTCTGAATTATATCTGTAATTGTAGAATTTTAGGACATTATTAAAGATTAATTTAAAACAGATTTGTTATAAGATCGCCCTGGATTTTAAGCGTCTAAAAAATACACAAGGTGGAAAACATTCTAAAAAGCAGATGAAACGTGAATGTGAGATGAATTATCACAGTCGCACAAAATGGCGTGGCAATGGCAATCATGTTCATGCAAATCTGTGCTGTTCTATGGCCATTTAAATTTCAAAATGCAGCAATCAAACATGCTGTCTTAATAAACAGCTCTACTCATTCAACTTAGAGAGTAAACAAATCCACCATTTGATTGCTAATCAAGCAAAGTAAACGGGAACAGGTTTACTTTTCTTAGAGTTGCCTAATTGGTTAATAGGAGACGATTCTGTAGTCCTTTACTAGGCTCCATGCAGCATGTCGTCGAAAAAAACTAATGTGAGTCAAGTTTTTTTCCGGAAGTATTTCCCATGCCCTTTGATGTTTGGCACTTTCGTTCAACCTGCGTCGGGTTTAATGAAGGAAAAGGGAAAGCTTGAATGTTCGCCCCATGGAAGCAGGTGGTGGTAATACGCCTTTAAAAAACCGCGGTTCATAATTGTTACAGCCCTAGCTGTGGCATTAATGCACTGGTTTTAAAGCGAATTACAGCGGATAATCTGATTGGCTTTAATGGAACCTAACCCCCACCACACGCAGCAGTAATTATTTTATCTTTGTCCAACCCTTTTGACAACAGTGCCATGGTTGCACTATCGCCTCCAGTCACAAAAATACCGGAGTGGAGTTAGACATGCCTAGTTTTGACCTGCGATACCACTAGTACTTGTGTTTGCTGATTGCATTTACGTTGTCACAATGGGCCCCGTTACATGAGATTAAAATGACAGTAAATACCCTCGTCTATAGAGTGAAATGCAGGAGAGGAGAAGCAAGAAGCATGCTGAAGGAAATAATGTGGAATATTTACCTGGCCTTATTTACAAATATCTATCCTTTTCAATGTATCCCCATGGTAAAATATGTGTGAACTGATTGAACTGCTATGTAGCATAAAAAAGATAGTGTGATGTAATCCCAGGAAATCACATATGAACTATGATTTTCACCTGTTGTGACTGATTTGAAAATCCAACATACATACCGCCACCTCAAAGCGCCTGCTTGTATATTTGAAATGTGGTTGCTGTCTTTGGACAAAACTGGCCCTGTGAGTTTAAACAGCATGAAAACTGCAGTTCTCTGAGACTCTCACAGTTGCTTTTCCCGCTTTGCTGTCCCCATGTCCGTTGCTGGGGACATACCTTCTCTTTTTGTCCTCTACCCTTGGTGTCCCAGTCTAACATGTCCATATAAAAGGGGTGACCAGCATCCGAGTTTGCGTCCATCATTCTGAGAGACCACTCCCATTTGCGTCGCCTCTTCTGTCCTGGTCGGCTACACATAGGCGTTCTTTCCAAACTGCCGAGACGAGTCACTGTAGTCCACTGAGCCCTTGGGGGCGTTAGCTTTTACCTTACCACTTGTTTTTGGGCGTGAGGATACGTAAGAGGGAGGGGTGTACGCGTACTCCGGCCGACTGGAGTGAGAGAAATCACACATTCCAAGGTTAATGTCACGAGTCGGAGGAGGAAAGTTGCATTTAATATTAATCATTGCTTAACTATGAGTGATGACCTTCATTTTTCATCACATCCTATTCCGGGAAAACACGCTAAATTTGGGACCTGGAGGTTGAGGGAAAGAGATTCTGAAATAGGCCACAGAATTACCGAGTCAATTCCAACTGGCCTCCAAAACTACTCCTCTTTTGAGGCATCTGGTCCCAACATTAATTCAACAGCATGTGTTAGTTCAAGGGGTCGCAATTAAATGTCCAAACCTTGCCAGGGGCAGCAATACAATACTTGCATCGTGATTCACACTTCTGGTCTCAGCGCGTAAAACTGGGTTTCCCAACGCATGTTTGTCCTACTGGCAGCGCGAGTTACTATGTAGAAACTGTTCATTATTTTTTTTTTCTGCAGACACAATCTAAAAGCTGCTATCTTGTGTTTGTGTATAATTATGGGATTCCATTTCGAGGCAAATACCGTGGCTATATATCGTAAACTGACCTAGTGTTGTGTTGCTAGCGAAGAGCATCAGTTACTGTGTTTGCCGGATGTGCAGATTTCTAAAATGGAGAATGGACCTTCATTAACGTCCAGTGCGTCAGCCAATCACACGTAAAGATTTGGTGAGAATTGCAGTGGCGCCACTGGCGGCAAAGTTTGGAAATTTGATTGTCATCCCTCAAATTAGGAGGTGTTATTTGTTCTTAAATGTTTGTAAATAACCCTGCTATTCCAAACCCAAAAATTTTTAAACCCAGGTGAAATCTGATGCACTAGATCTCATTTCACTGATTGACAATAGAAATATTCACTCCATGGCTGTTGTTTTTACTCATTCTTGATCTCTCAATTTAGGGAACTTCATCTCATCACTTCTGTTTGCTGAAAGTCATATAGAAGTTTGTTCTGTGCCAAGTTTGAAGTCACAGCTACCCCCATGCTGATTGACCTGTTTTCCAGCAGTTTCCCCATCCAGACGTTTTGCGATCTTCATGGCATTCATGTTCACTGACTATGCTACATGTCATATACCAATGGTGCCCATACCCAAATACTGTATGTATTAAACCCACACAAACCTGGTGGTGAATCCCTCCGCCAAGGAACAGCAGAAAACCCCGCCTCCTAGTATGCAGAGAACAGACCCTGCCCAGCCAATGAACAGCGCTGCTCCAAGCTCAAATCTAATGTACAAGGAGGAGTCAATTATTACTTACAATAACATGGCCAGCTCTCATATTCATGCTTATTTAAATACCTGACATATTTGCAAAATTTGAGCTTGTCATGCAGTTAGGTGATCACTGTACGCATGGCTCTAGAAATGACCGCACAGTATCTTAAAACCTGCACGTGGAAGCTCTGGCGAATGCTTGGCTCTGTTTTTATCCACTGTATGTATGCAATGCTATTTAACATACTTGTATGTTGATGGAAATCCTTTAAACTATGATGATCAACTGAACACATACCAACACAGGACAATATAAAAATTTTACGATTATAATGATCAAAAGTTTGCCAAAAATGTGCACATTTACACTAGCTTTTTTTGTTGGCTGAAAGTTTAGCTTGTGTTAGGGGGACAAATAAATCACCATGGGCCAGTTTCCAAGGCACGTATTGACCCTATTTTTTATACTCCTACCCTTTGATCAGTTTTGAATGAGGATTCCCGATACCAAAGTCAGTATAGATCTAGACTATGTTTAATCTTCACGGTGCAATTGGCTCATTATCTTTCAAAATGGAGTACATTTTAATGGAGTTCCTATGTGACTCAATTGGCTCCTGAAGCCCAATTGGGACCCCGCTGTGTTAAAGTCCAGAAGGCAGACTATTTCATTTCCAGCGATCAGACAGGGCACCGCTATCGCAAATCTGCGCGAGCTGCATCTTCGAGTGAGGCGCGTACGTGTTGAGTCACATGTCAGAGAGAATAGAACGTTCTGTTAAATATATGCACATGTTCTGTATCTTCTGTTAGCAACATCCTTGTTACCCAATTAAATCATTGACAGAGTTTGCCGGTAGAGCAAATGGCTTACTTCTGAGCGATGAACATTGGGTCGAAAAACTCTGAGGTGATCCGGTGCGCGTACAAGGAGCAGGCAGTCAGAGAGCAGAGACCTGCAAGGAGTGGCGTGTTTAGAGCCTGGCCAGAGGGGGCGCCAGTTCGCACTGATGGCATGTGCGTAAATCAGGGAACCACAGAACTAAATAATTAATTGATGAGACGTTTGCAGCATCTTTTACCACTCAAGATGAAGCTGAATCCACCGAGGCAAGTGATTTTGGCCTTGGTCTTGTCGGAGCCACCGATTTTAGTGCATTTCATGCCGATCAGGGCGAAGATGGCGCCAAAGAAGCCCAGGCAGACAGCGGAGATCATGAGGCCCCGGCACACCTGGATGTAGCCTGGAGATCAGAGAGCGAAGACATTGCATGGTTAAATCTATCTTATAACATGCAAAAATGCTGCTCCAATCAGCCAATTGCCGTCCCGCTCAATTATTATTAATATGGGATTTGTAATCATTGCGACTGTTATCAACAAACAGAATGTGAACCACAGCAATATACTGTACCTATGATCATCATCAACATCATTTAGCATACCATCATAATCATGAATCACATTATCATAATCATAATAATGGCTATCTATTTGTTTGCTCCAGGTCACAAGGCAATTTGTGGAGCATGAAAATTAACTGCATGAAAATAAACATGTATCAAGTATTCTCGTCAATACAAAATTCAACGCAAGGTCTCTTGGCTGAATTCTGGGACTAATATTCTACCAGTGCCTTTTCTTAAGTGCTGTCAGTTTGCATCTGTGTCAGTTTCAGTGCCGTTTCCTTAATTGTTTAATTACTGTCTTCTTTCACTTCCCTCCCCTGTGTGTCTCTGATTGCCTGCACACCCACTTTCCCATTCTTGTCAATTGTGGTCTTGTGTATTTAAGTTCCTCTGCTTCGTTTCCTCTTCGCTGGATTGTTATATTCTCTTCATTGTACTTTAAGCCTGTTTGTTCTTAGAGCTCGAAATCTTTCGTCTTCGATATTTTACTAAAACTAAAATTAAACCACTAAATATTTATTAGGAATTGTTCTCCCTGTGTCAAGTGGCTCCTTGAGTTACGTGTCTTCCAGTTCCTTCAAGCTTGGGGTTTGAGAGTTTGCACAGTCCAGCGTGCCCTATTATCCACGTATTGCCTTCCTGGTTCAGACCTATGACCCGTCTCTGACCATGGCTTGCATCATCCCTTTTGATCCTGTTTGCCCCTCGCCTGACTTGGACCACCCCTGGCCACTCTATTGCCCAGTGCCTTTTGAGTTTAACTTATTGTTTGTATCAAATGTGGTTACTATATCATTATTACCCTAGTAGCCTTGCGGCTTTTCAATGGATCTGCACCTGGCTCCTTTTCTGCCGCTCATAATGGCCAGTTAATGCAGACGTGGTGTTTTTGGTGATTTAGCAAACTAGTATTTTGCTACTTTGTAACAACTCCCAGAATGGACTATATTTATTTTTGAAAGCTTTTTTGTTTGAATCTGACTCACTAAAGTCACTATAAAAGTGATACATCAATTCTGAAGATTGGGTCATCTCAGCTGCCCATGGAAAAGAGTAATACAGGTTGACTGATTTTGGACGAGCTGGCCGCTGGTGCACCTGTTCCTGACTGCTGAGGTTTTGGGGAGCTCCACTTGAAGAATATTTAGGGGAATAAGAATAAGAAGGGGAGGGAGGGAGGGGGCTGTTTGGGGTGAAACAGGTGGGCAGGAGAGGAGGGTGGGGTAGGGAGACTGTGATACACAGAGCTGCCTTTGTTCCTCAGTGTTTTGCAGAGCCCCACTGCCCAGCGAGCGGGGGATTCCATCAAGAACCTGTCATCATCTGCTCTATCTCGGCCGACAGTGGGACCAAAGGACTACAACTCCCATAGCCCTCAGCAGTCATGCCCTCGGGCCACTACACACCGCATCAGCTGCCGCTGCTGACTGACAGCTGTACAATCGTGAGCCTCTTAATTACTTTTGTTTTCATGGCTTGTGATTGGCTGTCTGGACCAAGCTTGAAAGTCTTGCTGCAAATTTAAATATGCACAGCTTGTTCAATCATTAATTTTTTTAAGGTCCACGTTGATTAAAAGGGAAAGAGGATAATCAGTATGGATTGGATCAGATGGTGGTGGCAACAGTGTCACTTGCGGTCATTTTAAAATTAGACGCATTTATGTCATCATACCGTCATTTTCTCGTTTTTATCAGCTTCCTATCAGCCACCTTTTCCACTCACAGTAAAATGAAACTGTAATCGTTGTCGTGGTTATAGAGCATACATGCCCTTGGCTTTGTATTATGTGAACAATATTTGAGTCATTTCTTGCAGGTGCGGCAATGAGCTTTCATTGGAACAGACGTGCATCTGTCAAGTCAAAGAACCACTGTTGCGTCAGAAACGTTTTGGGATGTAAGGGAAGTTACGGTGTGCTATTAGATGACGCAAACACAAATCTGCGGTCCTGAAGACCTCAGCCTGAGCCATAATGTGCCAGCACATTGGCAAAGAACCATAATTAACTGGTGAAGCGGTCAGTTCATTGCTTCTATAAGAAATGACTGAGCATGAGTTATGATTTATGGGCAAATATTAACCCCCAAAGCAAGTGAGGCATGCACGAAACAGACCTAAAATAAAAAATAATTTATCACTCGCCACCTCAGAAACGTAATGCTAAACTTTGACATTGGGGGATGAACGAGTTGACCCTGACAGAAAGGCTTTGCATTGTGTCCTCTAGTTTATGTATTATCTCTAGATAGCTATTTTAAGCCTTTTTTAAAAAAGTCCATAGTGATGGCTCAGAGAGAGGAAGAGGTTAGCTATCCTTCCTGCAGACTTGGGACTCTGTACCACCATTGGAAATAAATAACAGAATAGCTTACAACAGCTATTGAGTAAAACAAGCTAGAGGAGGAGTGTAGCTTGTGTAATGAAGAACATTTAACACCGATACTTTCCTTAATAGCCCTTTGATAAATACAGAATCGAAAGCCTCCCAGTGTCCAAATGTTATGGGACTTGCGCGAGGGCATCTCCTGATCTCATCCAACATGCAATGGCATACACCCCTGCTTGCATATTAACACACGCACACACACACACACACACAAACGATTCCAATTCATCTTTTTTCCTCCATGCAGAAATGGCAAGTTGCTAAGAGAAAAACGCAGCGGTTTCAGAGTGGATCCTGCACATCGACCAAACGCATATTTGCACTCACAAACACAAAGACATCCACTCATGAAATTAAACCAAAGAATCGCTCCTTGAGTGATTGAAAAAGAAACCCTTTTTTGCCTCATTTTCATTAAAAAAAGTTGGAGAAGGAAGAATAAAAACAATGTCAGACCGTCCAGAGCCAGCATGGAGGGAAAGTCCTTGCAGTTGGAGACTCCGGTGGAGTCGGTGACGCAGGTCTTCCAAAGGTTGGACCAGAAAGTAGCAGTGGTGATCACCGTGCCGTCGATGGAGGACACCTTCCAGTAGTCTGTGGGCAGGGTGGAGGAAACTAGCACCCAGCCAGATACACTGACCACGAAGGCCAGGATCTCTGTGGCCATGTTGGACATGTTCACACTGCAGTGAGAGGTAAGAACCTCAGGTAATTAAGGAGTTGAACCGATGCCTGGAACTGCGTGGGGTCTGGGTGAGGTGCTCCTTCACAGCTGGGAACCCAGTTAAAGGGAGAAGGTGGGGTCGGCTTGTGCTTGTGCTGGCAGTTATATGTCCTCCACTGATTTATATTCAACAGGGAGGGCTTGGTCTTGCGGCATCATCCAACTGCTGACCAATAGAGGTGAACACCCCCCCCCCAAACAGTCACACACAAACACTCACTTAGGCAGACACACACATCATTCTGTAGGACTCCGGGTAGAGGGGGCGGCGAATGTAGGTAAAAGATGAGAGAATATTTAGGACACAACTCACAATGACTCATGTGGTTGATTTAACAAGCGTGTATTTGTGTGTCTTCATGTATTTTTGTGTGCGCAAGCATGTTTCTGCTCGTAGCTGTTCGAATACGAATGTAAATGAATTCTGACATTTGGCTGTTGTGTGAAGTGTTGTTTGGATGCTGGAATTGCGTGCGATAGAATTGTACCTTAGCTGAAAAGTATACTTAAAACATCCAGCTTATTTCTTGCTGTTGCCCTCCAAGCAAACAAGAGTGGTCCTCCAGAGAGATTCAGAAATGTCATTTTAGGAAAAAATGGGAGCACCCAGGACTGACAGACCGCAGGACAGTTGAGGCATATGACAGGACAGTACAGACAAACTACTGAACTGCTGAGACAGAATTGCAGAACAGAAAGGTGCTACAAGACAATGGAGGCAGCAGGACAGTCCTGACAGACTACAGGAGCGTAAAGACAGCAGGATAGTACAGACAGACTGCTCTACAGCAGAAACAGCAGGACTGGACAGGAGGGCACAGAAAGACTACAAGACAGCAGAGACAGAAGGACAGTACATAAGAATTCCAGGAAAGTAGAGACAGCAGGACAGAATATAAAAACTACAAGAGAATAGAGACAGCAGGACAGTACATAAGGACAGGACAGTATTTACAAACTACAGGGGAGAAGAGACAGCTGATAGTGTATATGGACTTTAGGAGAGTATAGACAGCAGGAGAGTGCATGGACTTAGGGAGAGTAGAGAGGACAGTATATACAAACTACAGGACAGAAGAGGCAGCTGGATAGTATATATGGACTTTAGGAGAGTAGAGATAGCAGGACAGTACATAAGGATTTAAGCAGAGTAGAGACAAAACAGTGTATACCAACTACAAGAGAAAAGAGTCGGTAGGATAGTATATACGTTCTTCAGGACAGTAGAGATAGCAGGACAGTACATAAGGACTTGCGGGGAGTAGAGACAAAACAGTATATACCAACTACAGGAGAAATGAGGTAGCAGGATAGTATATACGGTCTTCAGGACAGTAGAGATAGCAGGACAGTATATAAGGACTTGCGAGGAGTAGAGACAAAACAGTATATACCAACTACAGGAGAAATGAGGTAGCAGGATAGTATATACGGTCTTCAGGACAGTAGAGATAGCAGGACAGTATATAAGGACTTGCGGGGAGTAGAGACAAAACAGTATATACCAACTACAGGAGAAAAGAGGTAGCAGGATAGTATATATGGTCTGTAGGAGAGTAGAGATAGCAGGACAGTACATAAGGACTCGCGGAGAGTAGAGACAAAACAGTATACATCAACTACAGGAGAAAAGAGTCGGCAGGATAGTATATATGGTCTTCCGGACAGTAGAGATAGCAGGACAGTACATAAGGACTTGTGGAGATTAGAGACAAAACAGTATATACCAACTACAGGAGAAAAGAGGCAGCAGGATAGTATATATGATTTTTAGGAGAGCAGAGAAAGCAGGACAGTACATAAGGACTTACAGAGAACAGAGACAGGGCAGTGTATACAGTCTACAGGAGAGTAGACACAGCCAGACAATATAAACAGACTGCAAATGAGTAGACACATCAGAATAGTATGTACAAACTTCAGGAGAGTAGAGGCAGCAGGATAGTATATATGGACTTTAGCAGAGTAGAGACAGCAAGACAGTACATGAGAACTTCAGGAGAGTTGAGACAGCAGGACAGTATGGACAGACTACAGGAGATTAGAGGCAGCAGGATGGCACAGACCGACTGGAGAGAGAGAGAGAGGGAGAGATCCCTTTCAAGTTTAAAAATAAGACCTGCAAGGTTCCTGTAACTAATTTACTTCTACTGACACTTATACTCCGGTGAAGGGAGGGAGAGGGTTGGACATCAGAGGTGTTCTACTGCTCGCTTATGGGCCACTCTGTCAATGATTGTGCTCGTGCACTGATCTCATGGATCTAATTTAGAGAGTTTGAGGGGTGGGGAATCCGTAAAACAATGATGTTATTGATGGACGGTGAAAACACCAAAATGCCCAACGGTTTTGACATTTTTTTTTTTTGCGAAGTTAAAGATGTTGGAGCCGGCAAAGTTAAAAAGTTTCATTAGGTGTATAACAACCCATTAATCTTAAGAATAACTCATGACCTGTCAGTGCTGTAAATATGTGCACTATTCAATAAATCCACAAGGGGGAGAACGTGTATAGGTGAAGTCGGAGCCGTAGTAGTACCCAAAAGCCGTGGAAAATCTCACTTCATGAGTCAATCTGGAGCCTGTTGCGCAAGATGAATTATGTTTACTAATGTGACTGTTACCAAACTCGGACTTTCTTAGTATTTTCACGTCAATGAAGCTGAGCTATATCTACGTATTTTCATGTAACTGAAGCCGAGCGCTGATTTCCTAAGTATTTTCATGTAATTATCGATCTTTCTTGCGGTGATGCTGGCTTACATTATCAGGGGAATGCAACCAGGAAGACCAAAAAAAAAAAAAAAACCGAAATGCCCTCGGTTCTATGAAGAAGCGAATTTTAACAATGATCGTGTTTGAGGGGTTCCATGTGACTTGTGAATGAATGAATGAATGAATAAATAAATAAATAAATGACCAACCAGTGCATGTCGCCCGTGAGGTGGGGAAGACAATTGGCTAGTTCTCCCGGATGTGGCCCTCATGACGTGATTCTAGAAAGTTTATGCGCGTGATACCTTCAAGCGTCTGTGTCTTAAACAAGCCGGGAATTGCGTAATTTGTTAAAAATGATACCTCAAAATGTTGTTTAAAAATGATAGATGAGTAACGTTTGGGTTTTCATCCGGGAATTCCTGTCCTGCCCCATGGGAACGTACAGCGCAGCGCTTGCGCAGGCTTTGGTCTTTATTCAAAGGTTAACGGTGTCTCATCTCGGCCACCGGTGTCTCATCGCCGCAACTGTGAAAGCCTCACTTTGTGGGATGGGAGTGCCGGCTGCGGGGGCGGCAATATGCACCCACACCTTTAGTCGACGTGAACACAAACGTTTCTGTTATTCTTAAAAGTTTAAATATTCTCTGTGCGATGCACACATTAACCATGATGACCAAGTGACCTTCGTACCTGCTAAAGTCTTCCTTCATCATTGACAAAACACCACCATGTCCATACAGAAGTTTAACAGTCTGAAACAAAATGGACTCGGATCAAATTACTGCGGACTTTTTATAGCATACGGCCTAATGTAATGTTCAGACTAATCCGAAAGGTTATAATCCCTAGAAAGCGCCTTCTACGTTTACTCAGAAACCGGGGTTAAAAAAGTCCTTTCTGACATAAAAATAAATCCTGATGCCCCACCAGTAACAACTTTGCAATCAACTTCAACCTATTAAGCATTGAACTTATCTGTCTGTCATGCCTCTTTTCGCAATTTGTTTGCTTTAAAAAAAAAAAATGGCCAACTCGTTGAATTGTTATTGAAAGCTGTTGAAGGATTCTTAAAAAATCTTCCATGTCAATCCACACGAGGCCAATGCCCAAACAGGAAGGGCGATAGCAGGGCACAAGCACCCCTCAAAACCATAGCATGGTGCAAGAACCTAGCAAGCAGGCCATAAAAATGTGTCATAAAAAAACCATTGCTATTACAGTAACTACTGTAAAATTCCTCTCTGGTATTACCAACACTTTTATCTGTTTAATTCTTCAGACAGGTGACTAGCTTTTGCTTTTTTTTTTTTTTTTATAACTGCCTTTCCTCAACTGTCAGTGCAAGTTCTGTATGGTCCCTGCAGGAAAGAACTACAGTACCAGTCAAAAGTTTGGACATACCCACAGTTTTCTTACAATACATGATAAAGAAACAAGCACCCTTCATCTTGAGAAAAAAAGATCTATTTCTTACATCAATCAATCTTACCAGCATTTTTTTGTCATAATTGCTGAGCATATTCTTATTTGTTTTTCTTTTACTTGGGGCAGTTATGTGGCTATAATGAGTTTGCAGCTGAGCGGCCATCTAAGTTCCCAAAGATATGCTGCACTAGTGTTTATTTGCTTTTCATTGACCTTTTCGCCCAATAAGTCCTAAAACAGCTTGATTTTAATTTGGCCGTTGGAAAATGGAAGACGCTTGTTATTTGTTTACTTAAAAAAATATGGCTTCTTTGAGAATTCCAAATTTTTGGACACGATTCAAACAAGTAAATTATCCTCTTTTAACTTCTGAATGCTTACTTCTGACAAGATTCCCTTTGAGATTATATTGAGAAGTTAAGCTGTTTAAATTTCCCTAAAAACAGAGTGCTGTGACATTAACAAAGTGTGTCCAAACTTTTGACTGGTACTGTATACTTAATTTTCATATTCTTCTCAAATGCGCAATCACCCCCTAGTACTTAGTCACGAAAACATCGCCCGCAGCTGTGAAAAAGCCGTTGGTAAACTATAGTCTTTTTGCAATCTTACATATGAAGAATATTTAAGCATTGTATTATTTTCACACAACTTGACAAATTACTTTTGGGAGCATGTGGTTTATTCTACAGTTTCCGGAAATCAATCATTTATAAAGGTGAAGTACGGAAGGTGTTGGGGAAAAAAATTATTACTTTTATTCTGATCATGAGATTAAATGCTGGTATCAGCGAACCTACTTCTCCCCAATCACAGTAAAGAAACCTCAGTAAAATGCCTGGGTCGCATATACCTTTGCTCTTGATGAATGTCATTCTGTATTAGCGAGTGGGTTTGGACACCTTTTCCACTCTTGAAGATTTCTTAGCATGTGTGTAGCTGACAAGATGTATTTAATGATCTTCGGATTGCAAAAAGGGGCTCTGTCATGGCCTAACATGCGTAGCAGATGCTTATAAGTTATTCAACTGTCCAGCTGCCCGCATCAATGGCCAGAGTTCGAGCTAACAAAATAGATGTTTAAATATATTGTGAGTCCTGTCCAGAGCAAAATGCATGTTTGGAAAGAACAGATATGATTAAAAATTTTGATTACTGCCAATATAACATTAAACTAGCAATTACCATCAGTGAGAAACTTGGCCAGTTTTTTCAAGTTTACTCAAGACGCTCGGCTGTCACAATGCCCCTTTAAAGTCTGCAGGTTTGAGCACCGTGACAGTTTTTCCCAACTTAAGGAAAGTTCTTATACAGTACAAAACTGCGTTAAGCTGTGTTTTTTAATACATGATGTTGACAAATGCAAAAACACTTTACAAAACCTATCCTTTTTTTTTTTTTTTATTCTAGAAGTGCCAGACTAGGCTTAAAATATGCAAAATATATTTCTCTAAGATGCTCATCTAATTACTACTCTGTATATCCGTGGACAACTTCTCTTGTTTGGACGACATATTGTTCCCCACAAGATTGACTTTTAATTCAATTTTAATTCCAAGATATTTAAAAAGCTTGTGCTTACCATGAATTGGCAAAAAATATTCATCAGCATTTCAATTAAACTTCCAGACTATTCTAAGATCAAAGTGTGACGGCTTGCCCTGCAAACAAATGGTCTTTCATTCATCTTGTTTTGCTATTTTTTTGTAGCTAACTATCACTTGGTTTGACCTTGCAGCACAAAAAATGAGCTATTATTGCAGGCCTCTCTTACTCACAGCAGTAGCATTTATGAATGTACTGAACATACCATTGCTTTATTTTTCTCCTCAGCGAAGTGACCACATAAAAAATGCTTTGAGCAGATTTTACATGAAGCCATGTTATTGCACCTGCCAATGTCACTGTGCCAACCAACCCTTGGCGTCAAGCAGTCCCAGAAAAAGATTCTGCATATACGGAAGCTGTCTCTAATCAGCATTGCACTCAAGTTACCTTCTTTGTCTTTTGTCCATATAAACATAGTATTTTTTTGGCATTAGGCCTTGTAAAACAGACAAGGACTAAAGGTACT
This sequence comes from Gymnothorax javanicus, assembly GCA_029692085.1. NCBI lineage: Eukaryota > Metazoa > Chordata > Actinopteri > Anguilliformes > Muraenidae > Gymnothorax > Gymnothorax javanicus. The sequence goes on from CM056205.1 coordinate 12,143,554, forward strand.
TGCCAAATATATATTCATAAATGGGACAATTTTTTCCCCCAAGTGAGTAATTCCTGATTTAATTTGCAGAGATTTTGGGGTCCATAGTCAAAGACATTATACTGACGGCAAAAAAAAGCATAATTGCTTTAGAGTGTATAGGTGGACATGGAGTGGTGTCACTTAACAAGCAGGATCACTTAACCGTCCCCCTCTCTTCCTCACTCTTTCTCTGTGCTTTCAAACGCTTACCCAAGTGATCAATCAGTGATATCAGCATTAATCCGCTGAACACTGTATGCTATACCCTTCTCTTGACCCCCCCCACATTCATATACTGGTACAATAATGTTTTGTGATCTCGCAGTGTAATTATTGAGATCCTGGGCCTTGCCCCCTTTTCTCGATCCCAACCTCTCCTCGTACTTGATAGTGATCCAGCTGATGCATTATCTCTGTGTGTGTGATCTCACAGGTGACCCACTGAACATGGGGGCTTACCTTCGATCTTGATCTCCTCCCCCCCATCTCTCTCACACATGCTCACTCTCTCTCTCACTCTCTCTCTCTCTCACCGTCTAGTTGGAAGATGGTGAGGTGCTCGCGGCACTGCACGGCCCCCATGGCGTTGCCGCCACAGTTCATCCACAGTCCCTGGTACACCCATGTGGCGGTGATCACGGACGAGGCCCGGCTGGTGGTCTTCCACTCGTTGGACACCGTGGCGGCGATGGTGGCGCCCAGCCCTGCCAAACCGCCCAGCAGGGCCAGGATCTGCACTCCGGACATGGCGTCGTGGAGAAGGGAGAGCGCGAGCGGAAAAGGAGGTAAAAAATCTGCCGCAGAGAACGACGGGCTGAGACCGAATGCCTGAGGCCAGCAAATTACACGTGGGACATGTGTTGGCCAGAGATCATTTACACGGGTGACATCTGGCCTTCTTCTTCTCCTGGGCGTTCGAGAGAGAGAGGAGGCCCAGAAAAAAAGCACCTTTCTGTATTGGGAAAGTGTGTCCGGACCTCTGCGACCCCAACGTTTACCATTAACGCGAAACTCACTGCCTCATCATGTTTACGTAGCTTTTCCTCAGGGTGTATTGCAGCCAAGTTTGAAATTAACAATTAAAAGAAAATAACAATCAGTAATCCTTTAGCAATGAAATAATGTCACAAAGTCCAGCTGACTAGTGAACTATTTCACTTTTTTTTGGCATCATTGCTAATGTAATTCTGCCAACTCAGGTGAACACAGCAACTCCAAATGTTTTGCTTGATGAACCCAAAGAGCACTGTCTCTGCGCCCCCTTTAACGTCATCGCCTGCCTGTTCTTGTGGCTGTAATGTTGCTACCAGAGGGAAAATAGGTTCAATACACTGCATACATTAGACATTGACAACGAGCAAAACTAATTTATAAAGAATGCAAGTGAAGTTGATACAATAAGAAAAAGGTAAAACATAATGGAGTGAAGTTTTCACCCCTGCCATTCTCGGAGAAGATTCTGTCCGCTATATACTCAACTTGCTAAATTAATGACTGGGGCGGTTAATTCAGTTAGACATTTACATAACATTCATGGCCAAAAATTGAGTTAAACTCTTGTCTCTGGTCGAAAAATAATAGGGTACAAAAAATTGGGAGCAAAATAAGTAGTCTGCTTGCAACAATTTTCTTACCCCCCGTCAATGCTTTGCCTTTGTATGTTCCCTGTATTGCTGTGGTTTGCGCCCCCTGCTGGTTAGGAATGCATTAACTGTTCACCTGTTGAGCTGTTGATTAGGGACCCTGTCTACATAATGTGCAGTGGGCACCAATATGACTGGCACCCCTGACTGGCAATGCACAAACAATTAAAAAATATATAAACAATATATATAATATATATAGAGAAACGGGATATACCGACCTGTGTGAAATACTTTATTAATGTTTCGATGGAAACAACCAAAATCATAACAATCATTTAAAAAAAAAAAGAAATTTCAACACAATCAAGGTTTCATAATAATCGGCACCCATTATTTGGTACTCAGGATAACAGCATGAAGTCTCGTCCTGCAATTTTTGACGAGATTAAGGCACATATTTGGGGGGATTTCGGACCATTCCTGTAAGCAGATCATTTCAAGATCCTTCAGATTCTTGGGTTTGCGTTTATCAACTGCCCTGTCCAACTCAGCCCACAGGTTTTCATCTGGACTAAGGTCTCATGACTGAGATAGCCATTGCAGGACGTTGATTTTGTTGTCACAGAACCATTTCTGTGTGGATCTTGAGGTATGCTCTGGGTCATTGTCTTCTTGGAAAGTCCATCTATGGCCAAGTCCCAGCATTCTGCCGGAGGCAGCCAGATTGCCAGCCAAAATATTCTGGCACTTGGTAGAATTCGTTATGCCATTGGTTTTTACCTGTGCCCCTAGACCTCTTTAATTAAAACAGCCCTAAAACATGACTGACCCACCATCATGAGGTGCTTCTCCTTGATTGCATCTGTTTCTATGCCAAACATGGTGATACTGTATCTGACCGAAACGTGCAGTTTTGGTCTCGTTGGACCAAAGCACCTTGTTCCAGTCATAATTTAAATGATATTTGGTAGCTCTTGCTTCAACGTTTTTCTGGTCATAAAAGGATTTTTTCTGGTGACCCTTTCAAAGAGCCTGTGGTTGTGGAGGCGGTGCCTGATGGTACTTTTTGAAACCTGGAGACCCCAAGATGCCACCTGCAATTCCTTCACACTGATTCTTGGGGATTTAGTTGCTTCTCTCACCATCCTCCTCAGTATCCTGGGGGGCATAATGTAATTGTGTCCTCTACTCTTGAGGTTTTCAACAGTTTCATTTCTTTGCAATTATTTGATAATTGCTCTCACAGTGCTCAGTGGCATATTCAATCATTTGTGAATCTTCTTGTAGCCATTACCAGATATATCAAGGTCTATGACCATCTGCCTCTTTTGAACTGACAGTTGTTTTGTTTTCTTCATAGTGTTGGATGACAAAGGGATGTCAAGGCATTTTTATACCCTTGTGAAGTGATGTAATCGTTTCCTAAAACTTCCTTAACACTTAAATAAAACTTAAACAAGTGGAATTTGATATCTGGGTTAATTTTTGCAGGTTTTATTTACAATAACCTTTAAGGGTGCCATTAATTATGAAACTTTGATTTGGAGGAAATTGATCTTTAATTAAATCAGTAATTGATTTGGGTTGGATCCTTTGGAACATTTATATCATACGGTATTTTTCACACGTTATGTAGAGTTTCTCAATAAATATATAGAGGATCTTACACGAGGGAGCGTGTCATATGAAAGTTATGAAATGAGTTAACTTACACGATAGCGAGCAACAAACCCAAAATGTATTGAACTCCTTTCATAACTTTTTAATGACAGGGCCAAGAGTATAAGATTCTGTTCATCACAAACCTGAATTGCGTAATTTAATAGAAAACACATGCAATTTCCGTTTGCGCTAACGCCATCGCTCTGCAAACAAAGTCATTCACTGAGTCACCGACATTCGTGGCTGAACCAGCAACGATTCATGAATTCCGTAAACTGCGAAGCTAGCTATCATTAGCTCGCTAGCTAACAAACTAATGTTACATTATGGTTATGAAAACAAACTGCGTACATGCTTGCCCGCCAGCTAGCTAAGTAACGTGAACTTAGTTATGTGAGTGGAACCTAGCGAGCTTGCAACTGCACTGAGCATAACGATTTTAACCAACGTTACACCTGGTATTCACTTTGGTTAAATATCAACAGCCTGACATAACGCGGAGTGAGATTACCCTAGGGTAATATCAAAAATATGTCATCAGCTGGGCCACGGGAAAAGCACTGCAGTTATGGGCACATAGATATATATGAATTGGTGAATTCAATAAGGGCCCAACTCCACACATTTTTAACATGGAGTTGGGCCCTAATTGAATTCACTGATTCATACATTTTTGGAATTTTTGAAGAATTGTTTGTGCATTGCCAGTGAGGGGTGCTAGTAATTTTGGAGCCCCCTGTAAGTGCACTGCCTTCACTGCAGCAGGCAGCTTCGTTCAGGTCATTGTCAGACATGCATTTGCTGGATTAATGACGGATGGTTCAAGGCCATTGCAAGGCAAAACGGTCAAGTAACTGGACGCAGGGGGCTTAATTTCCATCTGAAGTGTAAGCGGGAATCATATGATGGTCCATGTGATGCGCCACGTGTGGATAGAACATACCGGACAAGATGAAAGCAAATACATGCCACCTCTCGTTCCTGGAAAACACCACTAATGAGGACACAATGGACGTGATTCACAGGCCAGTGAAAGTGCACAGTTAATTGCCATTCTCTTGGCCTTAGTGAATCAGGGAGACTGCGTTGCTGCGCTATCCTGGAACCTGATAAACAGCCTCCTGGCTCTCCCGACAAACACAGCGCTGTCATGACGACAGCGGTACGTCCACGGGGGGATTGCATTCAACTCAATTTCTGAACAATACAGGGCCTTAGGTCACACACCATACTAGTGCTTTTGCCAAACAGTGGCAGATTTGTTGTTCTTTTTATGCTCGAGAAAGCATTTGAAACTTAATTAAAATTGGTTTTATTGAAGTGAATTCTACGAACTGTAGGAGTAAGAATGTAGATTTTTCTACAGTCCTCAAAAAAAAAATTGGTGATTATGAAACATAATGGATAATTCATTTGAGGACAATCCCTGGAGTCTTTTCAGGGCCTAATTTTTTCTCTCTGTTAATACTCCATTCACCGGTGATGTAATTATTCAGTATATAATTAATTTGCCTTTCTTTCCTCAATCAGCATGTACCTGGTTTCCTCTGATTACTGCCTTATTTTTTTAAGCACAGTTTTATCCTCATCAATTCATTGGGTATGTGGATTGAAGGATTGGATTTTGACACAACAGTGGTTGAATTTACTGATCACTGTCCTTGATGTCCATAATTTAAAACACTGCATGCATTATGGGAAGAAAGACACCCCCTTTTCCTTGTTCAGCAGGTTAGCCTTTATAAATCAGACCAGAGGAGCAGTGCCCTATCATAAACTGGCTGGCAACTCTGCTTTCTTATACATACTGCTGTTGTGTTACAATTGTTTGCCCTGCCTGTCTGGATAAATCTTCTTCCCATTTTTAACTACATGCTTTTCCTCTCATATTTAACAAAGGATCACAATGGGACATTGCTTTTCATTGTCTTATCCTTTTACCCATATTTCCATCCACCCATTCATGCCTAACTTGCTTATTTCTGGTTGTTGGTGATTTGGTGCCTATCCCGGCTTAAAGAGGACAAGGATCAGGAACGCATCACGGGCAGTTTGCCAATCCATGACACGGCACAAACACCATTCAATCATGGTTTTGAACTGCCCGAGTTCCTGAACTAACCTTCACCAAATTTATGACATAATTATTATATTTTACTGATATGTGAATTGAACATTTTCTTTAACCAAGTTTGGGTTGTCCGATTCAGTCAAGTCAGTAAACAAATTGCATGAGGAATTGATGGCGTTTCCAATCAAACCTAATGCATTAACCTGAGAAAACGATCGCTATGCAAAATGTGAAGCAGGGCAATTACTCAGACGACTGTCGCAGTCATGTATTTATAGTTCGCAGGATCACCCATGATGGTCCAACCATAGTGCTCTAATCACTGCCTTATCTTAGGAACATTGGTCAATGTCATGCAAATGCTCAGGCCAATAGGCTGACTGTGGTGTGAATGCCCTGCAGAGATGTAAATGAAAATGAGATTCTACTTCCTGTCACTCACAGATTAAATCCACATAGAGGAACTCTGGGGAATCATAGAGCCAATATTCAGTACAAATTAGAAATCCTTTACATGTTTGTTCTCTCGCATTTACAGATGTGCGGATGAAACTGGGTATTTATTTCTGTGATTAGGGGTGCAGTTTAACCAAAGCATTTTAGACTACAATCTCTGTGAACTTTACTTTTCTTTCCCCCCAAAACACGTGCACACCCGCGAACATACGCGCTCCCTCTCAATCTCGCAGGCAAGCATGCATGCACAGCGTGCGGCGACATCACAACAAAGCTTTCTGCCTCTGCCCCCTAGTGGTTGAACTTATCTCGCTATTTTGAAGCCATACCTTTTCGTATCATATCCTCTCCTGAATACAGAGCCGGCCCCAGCCACTTTTTGAGCCATGCCTGAAGCTCGCACACAAATTGGGATTATTTATTTTCTGAGATGTTACGCCAATGGGAGATTTTCCATGGTTTTTAAAAACTCTTTCTTCATTAGTTACACATTAAGAGTTACATAACTCCATACTGAAGGACTTTAGTTCTGCATATATTATTTGTGGTGTGATTTCTAACCCAACGACAGTGCACTTATGCACTTCCATAATCATGGAATAATTGATCTTGTTTAGCCAACACTTGTTATCGATTGTGCAATAATACGAACTTTTCGTTAAATCAATTAATTTTCTTCTTAAACGGTCGTTGGTCAAAAATCGACTGCTAATAAAATATGCAGAACTAAAGTCCTTCGGTGTATACAGTATTTGCTTTTTGTGACCTTTTTTTTTTTTTTTCTCTGTTGGTCATTATGAATAGGGACACCAACTAAAGTATGTTGTCAAAAGTGTGTGGACACTTCACTGAAACCCCATTGACATGCATGGAAAATGGACATTCTTGAATTCTAAACATATGACATTTTAATTCATGGTCTGATCGGACAGGCATCTAGGGTTCATACAATTTTACTTCACAATTTGGAAATTGTTGCCCTTCCTGTATTCCCCACTCTTTACAGCTTCAGTTACTTTCATTGGTGCCTTCAGTAAAGGAGGTGGTGAAGGGGTATACTAAGTCCCACAAAATCCTTGAGATTAATCAGATTTGAATCGCAATAACCTCAACTTGAAACTGAATGTCTGTCCTATCATGCCCTACTGAGCAATTCATTCCAAATTCAATTAAAATGTCAAATATTTCTAATTTTAAAATTTCAATTTTCTTTGTATGTTAATGAAGTTTCAGTGAAGTGTCCACACGCTCTTGGCTGTATAGTGAACAATTAATTTTGAAAAATAGGGAAAAGGCTTTAACCGATTATCTCTGATCTTGTGTAAGGTTGATGTTAAGGATTAAGCTCGACACTCCACTGCCACAGTCGGCACTCAGAAAGCGAGCAGATCCACGATGTTCCGGAAGCCTTGAGTGACTCAGCTGTCCCTCTGCTAATCATCCAGAACATTGCAGGGCGTAATCAGACGATAATGTATTGTTTGGTGGTCTGGTCCACTGAGACTGTAAACATCAATTGTTCACTCTTTAATTTTCTTTGACGCCACTTACTAACAGGTTGTTGCGCTGTGTTTCATAATTGGTCATTTCTGGACCAAAAATGTGTATGCCCGTTGTAACAATTATCCTCTTTTGTATTGACTCAGTAGTATGAGGCAATACTGATATTGATTAACATAGTAGAGCATGCACATCCACTCGAATACAGGTGCAGGACTTAATACTTGTAGATGTGTGTGTGCTGCTTGCCTTTTATCCTGATGAAGATCGTTCTGATCGAAACGTCGATACTTTGAATACATTTTTGGGGAGCATTGTCCTTCAGGGTGCGGACTTTAATCACAATACTGATATTGATTCTCACAGGAAAATTCTTGGATATAAATCAGAAACTATTATCATAACAGGGTGATGAGGACTGCCTATTCAGCCTAGCAAAGTTCACCATTCTCCTGCAGAAATGTAAAGTGTACCTAACAAAGGATACTGAAGAGGAACTAAATGGTGCCTCGAGCTACTTGAAGCATGGATTTTCCTACTAACATAGTTTACCTAATACAAGGCACTTAGAAAGAACTACTAGATGGTCTCCAGCATAACATCAAGCCTGGTATCAAAAACCCTAAGTTTTAGTAATCACTCTCTGGAAAAAAATGTTTTCAAAGTGTCTGTGCGAAGCTTACCTTTTGCTAACTTTAATTCATTACTGCCGACAGAACTTAACTTCCATAATCTTGTTAAATTCACTTTATCAATCCCTAATTACATATTTGAAGGCCTCATTCACATCACCCATAAGTCTCCTCATGCAGAGTCATTAAGCTTCTTAAGTCATTCCACATAAGTTTTATCGTGTATGCTTGACTACAAGGAGCATATTTAACCCTGTTACATTAAAAACCCTTGAGAACGTATTGAAATTAGCCAAAAAATCCACACTATTTGATGAAAGGGTGCATAACAAAGGTTTAGACATTTTAGGATTTTGTTGCAGTTTCAGCTCTTAATGATGTAATTAGCTCAATAAAATCTGAACCTGACATTTGTATAAGCACCAACCATAGCCAAAGCCTGAAGCTGTTTCCTTCTACACCAATTCTGAATAAGTTAGTGTATCATGGAAAATGCAAATAAAATAAAAATGAATGATTATAATTCACCATCAACCTTATACTATACTGAGAACACAACAACAACACATTTTTTGAAGCTTTAACTCATGAATTCAATTGCTTGTTGAAAATTTATGCTTATTTAAAGTCTGATGACTGCAGCAGACTGCAAAAAAGTTGGTGCAAGGGCAATTTCAGACAATGATGTGACAGTGTTCAAATTGCATTCTTCATGCATTACAAAGGCATGGCGTGAAAAAAAAAGGGTGCGGGGGCTGGACTGGCCCACCTGCAGTCCTGACTCGTCCCAAACAGAGAATTTGTGGCGCATTTTAAAATGCAACATGCAACAACAATGACCCTGTATTGTTCCACACCTTGAATTTTTTTGCTGGAAGAATAAGACAAAAATATGCCAGAAACCTTTATAAAAGTGTCATGAAAATGAATGGTGAAATTAGAAAGTAGTAAATACTGTTCCAACTTCTTAAAATATGTTGGAAGGATCAAAATTGAAACGTGTTTATTTTGAAAAATCAATGGAGCTCATGTGGTTAAATATCACATAATGTGCTGTTGAAATGTTTTCAACGTAATACAGGTCAAAGATCATTTACAAATTACTGGTTTCAGTTTTAATTTCAACATACCATCCCAACTTTTTCTGATTTGGGGTTATTATCTGGCTATCGCGGAAAAAGCCTCGGGACCAGAGTTGTACACCGCCGTGATATGACGATATCATAGTCATGGATTGCTTCAATCTGGTGCTCATCCATTTGCTGTTTGGCTGCACAGGGAGGTTTTGAGGTAGTTTCCATAGAACTGTTAGCTCTCAGGGGAAAACATCTCTTGCAGACATTAAAACAAACAGCCAGTGAGAATGTGTAAGCTTTGAGTCACAGCCAATCACATTACATACAGTATGAGCCACTGAAATATGGTGATATACTATCACACACACGATGCATCTTTATTCAGTAACAGTAATAGAAACTACTGTGCTTTCATGGACTCTTTCACATACTTTTCAGTGAGAAATGGAAAAGGTCCTGAGGTGGCCAGACCCAATGCTGTCCCATAGTTACCTGTTGGATGAATAGTCTTCCCCTTCAAAAAAAAGTGTGACTTGTACTGAACTCCCAAATATATATTTGTGGAGACATTATGTAAGTTACCAGTATGTACGCTACTGGTCAAAAGTTTTAGGACACCCCAATTTTTCCAGTTTTTTATTGAAAATAATGCAGTTTCAGTCCAATGAATAGCTTGAAATGGTACAAAGGTAAGTGGTGAACTGTCAGAAGTTTTAAACAAAAGGTAAGGTTACCCAGGTTTTTTGTACGCCGTCGAGTAGGTGAGAGGATGGTTCCTCAGTGTGTGACATCAACTGGAGGAGGAAGCGTGATGGTCTGGGGCTGTTTTGCTGGATCCATGGTCAGTGACTTATAGAGTGAAAAGCACCCTGAACCAAAACCGCTACCACAGCATTCTGCAGTGCCATGCAGTACCCTCTGGTCTGCACATAGTTGGTCAGGGGATCATCCTACAGCAAGATAATGACCCAGAAAATAAGTCCAAGCTCTGCCAGAACTATCGTAGGAGAAAAGAACAAGAAGGTAAGCTTGAAAACATGGAGTAGCCAGCACAGTCTCCAGACGTAAACCCCATCGAGATGGTTTGGGATGAACTGGACAGAAGAGTGAAAGCAAAGCAACTAACAAGTGCCACACATTTATGGGAACTTCTGCAACAGAGTTGGGAAGAACTTTCTGAAGAATATTTGATTTCCATTGTTTAAAGAATGCCACGAGTGTGTTCAGCCGTTATATCTGCCGAAGGTGGCTACTTTGAGTCAACAGTTTAAAATACATTTTGGATCATAAATTGATTCCATGATTTCTTTTTTTAAGTTTGATTTTTAATTTGTTCTATCATGTCTATGCTTTCATTCCAGAGTACAACAAGACATTAAACTGCATTATTTTCAATTAAAAAACTGGAAAAATTGGGGTGTCCTAAAACTTTTGACCAGTAGTATACATGCAAATATATGGCCCACCCAATTTCATGTAAAAATTTTATTGGTTGGTGGACTGGGTTATAAAGTTTGTTGACCCGCTTTCGTTGTCACAATACTGACATTTAAGGCTGTAGATCTGACTTCCTGTAATGGGTGTTTCCTGCATCCAATCTCTGTCCAATCTCAATATGTAACACTCCCCGCTTTTACTTATCTGAATAAAATGTCATAATATATGCACATGCGGCTCTGTAACGCACATCTCCCTCAAGGGTGCAGCAATGTCACTGTGCATCAGAAGCACACCTAACTTCCTTCCCACCACTCCCAATATAGGCTGGCTACTGCAGTGTACGTCGAACACATTTCATCTGAATCCATACCCACACTGGAACCAATAACATTTAATCAATATTACTAGCATTTATTCTTATTCAATCGCGTAACCAACCCTTGTTTGTCTTTGTCAGCCTTTGTTTGGCTTTGTCTTGGCTGTGAAACAGCTGAAAGTGCTGTGTACAGTGGCTTCTATCACTCAACACCACCAACACAAGTGAGTGTTTTCATCAAAAGTGGGGAGAAAAATCTTATTCTGAGCCTTATGTGGGAAATATGCATTTTAATGAAATAACGTTGATTAAAACAGTCAAATTACCTGCTGGGTCCCATTAGCAAATCACTGTCCGTCCACCGTCAACATCCATTTATGAATGCCTAGATCATTGTGCTCGTACATATGATGGTATGTAATATGGGAGCAAAGGTGACATTGCATCCTTGGTGGCAGGGCGTGAGCTAATGTGGAAGCAATTAGTCCAGGAGTCATTCAAGATACAGTATTTATGGTTGCCCAAGAGTAAACTTGGGAGCAGGCTTTTCCTCAGTTGCAAGAGAGACCTTGTTTTGGTTACAGGCACGCTTACAGTCCTGAGTTCAAAAGCTTATCTCATCAAAGATTAAAGGCCACTCTTATTCGCTAACCCTCCCGGGCATGTTGGCTGCTCTGCGTTCTTACACGATGACTGCAAGAGGGCCAGAGTAAAGCCTGGGACAAGCAGCAACTCACTGACTCTCTTGAGATCATGGTAGACATTGTTTTGGAACCAAAGTGTTTACAGTCAGAGCAATGTGGCCATTACCTAACAACAAGGTGGGGGTTGCACTGCGTTGTGTGCTAAATGTGGAATAAAGGGACAATGTAATTTCACTCGGGGAGAAAGCAGAGTTGCGCTTGTAAGTAGCCAACTTCGCAGTGTGATAATATCACTTGTTTTTGACCGACCAGACATGGGAAAACCTGGGTCATTTTATGAAGCCTAGTCTGTTATAATATTTATTTGTGCCTTGAAATAAAGTTAAAATAATTTTAGGTTCAAATTTTGACCCCCTTCGCCGACCCTAGGCCATTGGTTCTCAAACTCGTTCCTGGCGCCCCACTGCGTATGCTGGTTTTTGTTCCAACCACAATTGCAATCTTAGGAATTTAACAAGGTGTCGATTTGTCTTAATTAGCTGCAATCAATGTTTAGAGCAGTTGTTTACCACCTTTAGCCGCATTTTTATGGACGTATCCATTGTGCCATGAAGAATAAAAACCCTCAAACATGTTATGCTTATTTTTTTTCCATATTGTGAGGATTTTCAGGTAAAAACATTTCTAAACAGATCAAATTAGACTCTGAGAAAATCAGTAAGCTCCAAATTGGGCTGCTGAACACAAGTGTTTTGAATTCTTTCAAAATATTTTGTCTGAACTTAATAAAATGAACATGAAACGAAACAGGTGTGACTTGCCAAATAAATTGCTGGTTTTTGCAACCATGAGTTGACAGTTTCACCAGTGAGGAACCTATTGATTGTTTACGTTAATTAAGGGTTCGGTCAAATTTGCCTCTGCAGTTATTTATTTTGGTTTCTAACATATCTCATTGTGGATATGAAATTTTAAATCTTCATGGCATGTGCAGTTTTGTCAAATGTGGCTTAAGAGGACGAATAACTGCTCTAAACATAAATGCACCTATTTAAGGCGAATCATCAGCTTGTTAAAATCCTAAGATCGCAATTGTGGTCAGAACAAAAACAAGCTTACACAATGGGGCGCCAGGACCGAGTTTGAGAACCACTGCCCTAGGCAATAGATTGACGGATCAAATATCCCTGAAAAGCAATCGTGTAAGAAAAGCTTTTCATGTGCGTTTTTGTGTATGGGATGATGGTGCTAGTGGAAGCCAGATGAACAGAAAATTAACTAATTTACCTTTTTAGGAGGGTCAAATATAAAAATGATGACTAGTTTAGTGAGAATACTCCTGCTCTGTATCATCTCTTTCACTGTTATTACAAACTGTAGCCGAAAAACGACCAATTGAATTACAGGGGATACATCTTTAGCCAATCGCTGAGTTGTGGGCGGTACAGACAACAGGCACGATGTAAGTGTAATTTCCCTTTGCTGTAAATTGGAAAGCGGCGATAGCTCTCTACCATGTGCGACGAAAGTAGTTACGCAACTACAACTACTGTGCTGAGAGAGGTCCCTGCTATAAAATTGCAGTAGTGTACTTGCTATCGAGCACTCGAGGCCGGAGAAAATCTGCGGCTGGGCACCATGGAGCCCCTGCGAAACGACGCGAAGGTCAATCCGGTGGCCAAAGCTAATCTTTTTTCCAAAGTGTTCTTCTGGTAAGGAGCCTACCTCCAGCCTTGCCGGCGACGGAGTATGAGCGGTCCTGACGGAAGTGTTATTGAAACCTAACGGGGAATTATGTTAGTTTGTACGCGCTTTTTCTTTTGGCTAGCGAACGCATTACACTACTTCAAATTCATTGACGGAATTTAAACTAAAGCTGCTTTCACACCGGACGCGAAACGAATTTTTCGCACGACAGATTACATTCTAAGTCAATGCAAAGATGCGAATACACGCGTTTTATGCATCTTTGTCAGAGATGATTTCACGTTAAGGTACCACGAATCGAATACAGGATTCTCATCTTTTGTCCCGGGATAACTGAATGGTGGAGGCTGACGGAGGAAAAGCCGGCAGAGGGCTCAATTTATTAAGTTCCTGTATCACCCTCAGCTTTGCAAGGCATTTGTTCGTGAAGGTGGCTTTGCTATCGAGCCGCTTTCACACAGGACGCGAAACGAATTTTTCGCACGACAGATTACACATACATTACGTGTATTCGCGTCTTTGCATTGACTTTGAATGTAATCTGTCGTGCGAAAAATTCGTTTCGCGTCCGGTGTGAAAGCAGCTTCGGACTTTCCCGTGTGGACACGTCCAGTGTTCCAGTAGTGAAGGGACGTCATCGTTTGAACGTGTAGATCTGTCTACAGTCTCGAATATCTCATTTAGCGCGGTAGATCAGACTAAATTCACTAAACAAGTTTTATTAATTCATTTGTCCAACTGATGCTGACGTTTTGTTTCCGCTACGGGTTCTACGTAAGCGTGCTAGCAAGTACACAAATGAATGTGTCTCAAAAGTGGCCAGTGCCTCTAATTGTTGGTAGCGTGGTTAGTGAATAAGTGGCACGATCGGCTACGTTTATTGCACATCAGATTATCTTGCAATAAATAAACTGTTAACCTAATAAATAGGTTTTTTGGGAGTCGATTGAATTGAACTTTTATTTGACTTGTCAGTTAACGTTACGTGAAATTAGCGTGAGTGCACTTCCTCATGCGTGCTTTTAGCAGAGGGCTTTGTAGCTAGTTTCTTTGTGTATTTAGTATTGTTGATCTCTTCAATGTAGCTTTTATTTGTCTAATTCGCACATTAGAGTAAACTAACTGAAGTCAGAATAATAAAAGTTTTGGAGCGATTGTTCGGCAGTAGTCAGAATTGTCTGCACTGAAACATTGTGTCCGTTCTCCCCGACTCAAGTTTGTCTCATTTTCTTGGCACAAACTACCTACACATATCTTACAAATTCAACGATTCCAGTAAAATTACAGAATTTGTGGCCAGTTAACGTCCCCTCAGCACAAACCTACTTTCTTTTGGCTCTGAAGCATCGTGCGTACTTCCCCGCGACATCCTGTTTTTACATTTAACAATGGGTTTCTCCTTGGAATTGTAAAAAGTCAAAGGGAATGCTGTTGACTAAACGCTAGACCGCTGATATAGCCTGTAACATGATTGTTGGATATGGAATTTAAAATGCTGTTTGAAATCACGTTCTAGTTGCTATTAGATTCAAAGGCCTCATATCGTGCCGGTGTTGCTCTGAATTTGTTGACCCATGAGATTCTGTGACCTACAGTGTTGGACGAAGCAGAACTGTCAATACCACAATGTAAAAATACTTCTTTACGAATGCAAATGCTGCTTTTAACAGCCTACATATGTAGAAGTTTATAAATAGCCTAATACCAGGTAAGTACACTTGAAGTAGGCCTACAAAAATGAAAGCGCCAATTTTTGAGAAATAAATTTAACAAAGCACATTATTAATACTGATGAATCAATGCATCAGTAGCATTCATTGTTAGTTTGACAACCCAATAACTGATCTAAATACTTCTTCAATCTGACGGGTCACCAAGTTCAGAGTAACACCTGAGAAGTTATTCTTGGATTTGTATAAGGGAGGTTTAAGAATATGGTAAAAAATCCATAATTTCACGGCCATTTGCTGCCTCTCTTTCCCAACTGAATTGGGCTTTTTGTGTGATCTTCCCATTTAGAGCCACAGTCTCTAAACCTGAACTGATTTGATTACAAACCGCATAATGTGTGTGGAAAGGTATGGAAAAAATATGGAAAGGTAATGTGTGCAGGCTGAGCTACTTTGTGCGTGGCATTTGTATACATAACCAGTGCACGATATGCCGTCGCCATAGAAGTTTAACTACCCTTGGTATTCTCTTTAAATATTGACAGAAATTGAAAATACTTAGATTCCAGGTTTGCAGTTTCTTCACAGGCACGTGGAGCTGTCCTTCAGTATTAACATTTTAGTGAATCTGGCGTTACACTGGATCTCCTTCAAGAAAGCAGTCTAAAATGACTTGCAAATCGATTTGGATTGACTTCTGGTGGAATGTTTTTGTTGACAAACATGAAAAGTGTGATTTTAGTGCTCTGAGGGAGAGATGTGCGGTGATTGAACAAGGCTGTGGGAGGGAGCAGGGCACAGGATGGAACTGGTGGGTGTTATCTTTGTTGAGCAGTTCTGTTTGCAATGTAGAACAGAAGGACTTAAAACCACTAGTTTCAAGAGCTGAACCAGAAAAGGGGGCTCTTATGGCTAAACTGGGGGGTCTTCAAACTAACTTCTCTGGCCGGCAGACGCAGTGGAGACTGCAGAGGAACCGATTTGGAAATAGTATGTTTTATAATATAGGTCATTTTAGACTTTATGACAATGGATTAACAAAGAAGAAACATTGTATGTCACGACCGCTCCCAAATGATTACAGTACATGTTTAAAGAAACAATCACCCTTCATCTTGGGGAAAGATCTAATTCTTAAGTCAATCAAACTAACCAGCATTTTTTGTCATAATTTCTGAGCATATTCAAATTTGTTTTTCTTTTATTAGGGCAGTTGTACGGCTGTGATGAATTTGCAGCTGAGCGGCCGTCTAACTTCCCAAAGATGTGCTGCACTTGTGGTTATTTGCATTTCATTGACCTTTTTGCCCAATAAATCCCAAAACAGCTTGATTTTAATTTGACCATTGGAAAATGGAAGGCGCTTTTATTTGTTTACTTTGAAAAATAGGGCTTCTTTGAGAATTACACATTTTTGGACACTTTTCAAACAAGAAAATTATTCTCTTTTAACTTCTGAATGTTTACCTCTGACAAGACTCCCTTTGAGATTATATTGAGGAGTTTAGCCGTTTAGATTTCTCGAAAAACAGAGTGCTATGACATTAGCAAAGTGTGTCCAAACTTTTGACTGGTACTGTAAAAGGCTCTTCTCGTTGACGTTGTTGTCAGCTAAGATCACCCTATTTTAGACTTGAGGTCAAATGGTTTACAATTACGGGTCTGTTAGGTTGTTCATTACTTCTTAGTTGGCCTCCTGGTAAGGCACAGTTCTCATGCTTTCATGGAATCGGAACACAGCCCATACCAGGATGAACTGCGCCCTGTGAACTTCCTGGCAGCTACCCGGATGGCTCTACCAGGAATGGGAGGGCTTCAGCTGGTCACAGTCTGTGTGGTGGTGAGGCACTCTCAAAATCCTGAGCCTTACAGGAAGTGCCTTCCTTCAGCTTAAGTCAGTGAGTCAGTCCCTCCCTAAATTGGGATGCCAATGGCATTTGTCAGTACAGAGGTATGTATGAGGGCCTCGTCCCATCTGTACAAAAGTATAATGGCAGTCACCAGTGCCCCCTCTCATTTTGATTGTACGATATGATAATTGGGGGAGAGCATATGTCTCTGTAATCTGTCCCAAATTTATAGCGTTGGTCAGGCCTCCGCATATCGCATTCCTTGAGGGCCGAGAGCTGTTGGTTTTCGACCTTTCCTTTACCTGGGAGTCAGGTGTGATGGCAGTCTGGCCAATCAGTGACAATAACTGTTCACCTGTTGCCAGGAGGAAGAGAACACAAGGGCGGGCAGCCCTGGAGTTGGGTATGTGTAGTGATTGGGCCTTCTAAATTCGGGAGTAAAGGGGGGTATGGATGGTAAAATAACATGTTTACCAATTTTTTGAGAACTCAGAGTACAGCTACATGTGCATTAATGAATGACTGAGTCATGATAGAGTGAGTAGAGGATGAGCATTTGCCCCCTTCAAATAAGAGAAATTCAGCGCATTTTTTTAAATATCTACAGTTTTATCAGCAGGGACACACATGATTTGACTCCATTTCATGACAATACAAATTTACAAGACCTGATGCGTGTTCAAGATCACGAGCGCCCGCATAAGTGCTCATGCGCACCTTTTAACGTGATCTTGAACGACAGTTGGCGGCAAACTTATAATTCCCAAACTGAAATGACACAAGAATACTCTGATTGGCTCTCACGGAACATTCCTTTTGAGCCAATCAGAATTGAGAATCCTGTTCCTTTACAGCCAAACAAACATATGCCATAGTTTCCAGACTATTTTGTTACAGCTTTTGCATCAAATACTTAGCAAAACTATGTTTACCTTAACGACATGTTGCCGGCAATGCCCCGGGAACAAACAAAATGTATTTTGTTGACCACCCTGCATTCGTTAAAACCTAATGCTCCAGTCGCGTGTTGCTGGACGCCATCTTTGCTCGCTAAGTGAAACACGTCCAAGTGGGTAACGCGTTAGCTCGCTGGCTCTCAGTGGGGCACCCATGTTCAGGAGACATGCGCACGCAAGCTCACACGGGTTCATGCTGTCTTGAATATGCCTCTGGTCTCATGAATTAAGGTATCCTTATTTGCAGCAGGCTAATGACATGTTTTGCAATTCACGTGTTTTGGGACTAATTTGAATGCCCTTTGTTCCACACCACCCATTAGCGCTGAGCTGTATTTGTTTTCGCCAGTCTTTCGTGTGTGTTCTCTTGCATTGAGTTCTCTTAAATTGAGTCTTTTTTTTTTCTCCACAGCTGGCTGAACCCCCTCTTTAGCATTGGCTACAAGCGGAAACTGGAGGAGAATGACATGTACCCCGTGCTGCCGGAGGACGGCTCGGAGAGGCTGGGGGAGGACCTGCAAAGGTACATCTTTTCCCTGCAGTCTTGCTTCGATCACTGGGTCTGGCAACGTCTTGCATGATCAGTCTGTTTGTGAGCTACACCCATATCTGCGGGAACCAAAAACCATGGGCGGAGGTGTTAACATATTAGAAGAAGAAAATATTTCATTTATATTGAATTGCGCTGCAACAATGGCACATGGAGTTCTGTGAGATCCAAGGATGGTGGGTGGCAGCCCCGTTGAACACGTCGCAGCTCTCGGAAATTGGTTGACCGAGTGCTTGAGACTCATTCTGTGAGTCAGTTGATCCTGAAGGTCCAGGGAAGTGGGGGGCTTATCCAGCCATGTGGGGTTTTTGTCTTCAGGACAGCCAAGATGTTGCAATGTGAAATGGACTCAATGTTTGAACTGTAACGGTACCCACTGGTTGTGAGGTGCAGTCCTCTGACCTCAGTGGTTCCCAGCTGCGTTCCTGGTGGTATATCTTTTAATTCTCCCTCAAAGCCTGACAAAGCTGACCTCTTTTAACTGCTAGGAATCTGAGTTAGCCATTTATTGGAGTTTGTATGGTGAATTAAGGTTGAAAATAAAACTTAAAGGATAATAGATCTCAAAGAACAGGCCTGGTTATTCCTGTCCTTGATGGTTTTCTGCGGAGCATCTGAAATGCTGAGAAGAAGTAAAGAAAAACTAAGGCCCTTTTGTGTATGATTTGCTAATATGGCGGTTTAGTGTGTATTGGGTCAAAGTTGCTCTGATAGATCATTCTGAGTTACTACCTGACCTGTGGGAAAGGTTTCATATGAAGTGGCTCAGCAGCAGTTTCCAAACATGCAGGACTGCCGACGGACTTTGGAGTGCTGGCTTATAAACCAGGAGTGTTTAAAGTGAATCTGTGTGTGTAACAGTTGCATGTGCTGCTCTGTGTGTAGGATGAGCCCCAAATTCTGATCCTTCTTCACTGCTTAGCACTTTGACATAGTTTAGTTAAAGTCCACATGAGAACTATTTTTTTGAAAATGCATAAATATTTTATCGTTTCGGCCTTGCGTCCGCGCGGAGCAGCAAAAACGCAACCCAAAAATGATACTTTCTGAAAAGGGGTTCCAGGGTGAGAAAATCTGAAAATGCCACCCCAGTGTTTTCCTGTGAACGACCAAAACGGGTTTTTTGGGAAACGATGACATGATGGCCCCCATCACAGCCCCCACCCCCTCTAGTCTGCACAGAGCGCAAGCTTTATATGCATGCTCGCCGCTGCCTTTTTTTTTTTTTTTTTTTTTTTTTGGTCTATTTCCGTAGAAACACCACTGCGCCATGCAGCGCCACACACGGGCCTGGAATATTTACTACAGCGTTTTGGGTCATTTAAGGCATCTCCATGTGGACGCAGATATTTTTAGAAACGATGCTGTGTGGACGGGAGATTTTTTAGAAACGTCAAAAATAAGACCGTTTCGAAAATCTCCATCTCCGTGTGGATTAAGTTGAATTCTAAGAAGGGCCTGGACAGTTTTCCACATTTTTTTTATTCCTCTTTATACACCTGCTCCATTGGATGGGCGTAGATTGCGATCACCACTGTCCGTCTGTTGGTCTGTCTGTCGGTCCGTACACAATTTATTATTCTCACTCTACAGACTGCATTTTTTGTTGAATCTTTTTCGTTTTTGTTTTTTGGGTTAATAGTGATATGAAGAGGATCCCTATTACTAATTTTGGTGATGATTGGAAAATTTTTCACAGAGTTGTGGCAGCGAACTTATCACATCCCCATACAGTATGTGGTTTAATACACTGCCCGTCCAAAAAAACAGTTTAACACTATAATATTTTGTTGGGCCACCTTTAGCTTTGATCACGGCACACATTCCTTGCGGTATTGTTTCCACAATCTTAGACAATGTTACGTTAACCCTTTAAGCGTTAACAATAATCACATCGGCTGCAGTTTGCGGCTGTTGCTGCCGTGAAGTTTCCAGCCACGACTGCTGATCGTGGTAAAAGACGTTTTTGGGTGTAGGTGTGTTTCACTTTACCAATCAGATTTTATTATTTTACACAGCCATGTTAGGGATTGGTTGTTAGGGGACCCGGAGTGTGCATTGTCACAATTTCTTTGAACTTCATAGTCATCCTATGAATGAATCATTACAATATTCTTGTTTCGTGGATTTTGACCACGCGTTGTTTCAAAACGCTGGTGTTCGAGAACTCTCAAGCAATGGCAGTGAGTTGAAAGTGATTCCCCATGCTCGATGAACCACTATTTCACAATTTGAGCCCGATGAGTCTTGGCATTGTCATCCTGGAATATGCCTGTGTCATTAGGGATTATAAAGTCCAATGATGGGTTACTGGCCATTCAGTATATTCAGGTAGTCTGCTGAATTCATTTTATTGCTAGAGAACAGTGCTGAGTTTGGACCAGACCCATTGAAGCAACCCCAGATCAAAACACTGCCTTCAGAGCCTTGTACTGTGGGCGCTATGCATGATGCGTGCTTTGCTTCATGGGCTTCCTTTCTTACCCTGATGTGCCCATCACTCTGGAACAGGGTAAATCTGGACTCGTTTGACCTTTTCCATTGCTCCTCAGTCCTATCTTTATGCTCTCTTGCAAATTTGAAGTCGTTTTTGCCCAATAAGCCTCACTAACAAGTGGCTTTCTTGTGGCCACCTGGCTGTTTAGTCCCAATCCTCCCAAGTTCTTGTTGCATAGTGCAGGTGGAAATACACTTACCCTCATAATTAAACATAGCCATGAGTTCTACTGTTTTAATCTACTTTTTAATCTTAAAATATTGCAACAACTTGAACTGCTTTAATGGGAAATTGTTCAATTTACTATGTCTAAACCACAGAAAAGTTCTGGAAAAAGTGCTCTGCTAAAACATACAGAGAAGGACAGTCAGCAGAAAAGGGAGAGGTATTTTGAGAAACTAAGGTTAATGGTGGATATGGATACAAACTAATTTCTTTGTCTTTGAAAGACAACCCAACAGTTCTGCCCTCTATTTCCTATCCCTAAAGCATGAACTACCTAATTATTTTGCAAAGCCCATACACAGCTGAAGACTTCAAACGCTGATGAGGATTGGAGGCCTACAACCAGCTTTGAAGTGACATTTTATGAGAATTTTACATGAACTGTGTCGAAGTCTTCTACTGCTGAAGTAGCCTACACTATGAAATAAGTTCAAAATCAGATATTTTGCCAAGAATGCAAGAAACTGCATTGCGCTATAAAAAAAAATTAAAAGTTGTTGCTATTAATATTTTTCCTCGTGACCTTACAAGAAATGTGCTGTACAAGCTCAAATGTTGTTAAGATCCTTGTCCTGGAAATCCTGCTTCAACTTTGCCAGCCATAAACACTTCCTTTCCTCGGGCGATTATTTGCTTTCTCCCTGATTTGTACAAACCTCTTTGGCAATCTGAAGCACTCCGAATGCTATTTCCGGTCCAACCTATGAGTACATCCTAAAACGCAGCAATACTTGACCATTTTGAGCCAGAGTAATCGGGTCGTGAAGTCTGTTGCGTTGTTTACGTCCAGTACCTCAAAAATGGCAGACTTCCAGATTAATGAGGTATCGTGTAAATCCCAAAAACAGAACTGAACACTCTTTTTCACTCTCCACACCTGTGCTCTGACCCTTACCAGAGATAGAATTAAGACAAAATCCCGGCCGCGAGTCCTTTTTTTTTTTTTTTTTACAAAACCCCTAGCACTAGGCCAAACTGTACGAATTTTACCTATGGACTGAATGCTATAATGTCAGGGATATTGCTGGCCATCCTGTCACTACATTTTTCAAGGTTATGTTATCATTTAGTCATTTTCTTCCTATATCCTCAGACTGCCAGGGAGTTTCTGGCCATGACCATGGGGCTCTGCCATGGCTGTTTGTTGAGAGGGCTGACTAACATGTTTGCCTTCTGGAATATTCTCAGCCAGCTTCCATTTCCAGCTGGGCTACAGTTTATATTATCTGTAATTCAATCATTTCAAGGGCACTTATAGCCAAAGAGACTTACAAGAGTGCATTTTGCATGGTAAGCAAATGTCATAAAATCCAGAGATGGGTCCAGCTCAGTCATATAATTGGCATTGTCGCTGTGTAGGCTGCACAGCCGTCTAGATAAAAAGCAGAAGGGTTAGGGTTTATGGATAGAAGCATTTAGTTAAATAGTAACGTTGGGGAGTAATGTGAAAAGGTGAGTTTTGAGACGTATGTGAAGCTCAGTCGGTGTATGTGCTCTCTGGACTGACTGGACGAGATCAGATCTCTGTTGTAGAATTAGCCAGAACCGAGCTAAGACTCACAGCTTTGTTCTGTTCAGACCCTGTAATTTGGACCTGTTGCATATATGAGGCAAAAAAAAAAGAAAAACACTTTGCTATCCCTAGTCTTTTTTTCCCTGTTCTTTTTTAATGTTCGATAATGACATGTTGTATTTTTGCTTTGCGTCTTTTATTTGTTTTGGATCGTTCATAATTGTGGTCAATGTGAAGCATTTCTACGTTAGCATTTCACGCGCCACTTGGTAACTGCATCTCATAGGGTTATTGGCCAAAAGGCCTCCTTATGAACTTCTGTTTAACCCCTCTGGGGGGCATTGTTTCCTGGCTCATCTGATGTTATCATGATGGCAGTAAATTTAATAGTGTAGTTGACTCAGCTCAATTTGCTTTGCAGTATTTGCATTATTGGCACGCCAAAGTATGACATTTTTGTTTTGCCAAAGCATGCAGTGTTACACCTCATACATTTAACAATGAAAAACATTTTAAATACTCAAATGTCAAAGATTATACAAATAGCAAGAACTAAAAGTTTTCCTCAAATTAAAAATGGAAAAATTGAGTAGAAGGGTGCACTGTAGGGCGCATACCTCTGCCACACCATATGTCAATATTATTGGTTCTGGATCCACATGAGTATCATCCAGATCACCGACAGCTATTATCAATTCTACATCAGTGTAGATTCTATTTAATGCTGAAATTTTCTGAAAATCTGTTCCTTGCATAGGGGACGATCATTCTATTCAGGTATATTTGAACTTCTTCCAGATCTAACATCCAGAATATGTTCCGGACCACTTCAAAAATTGTATAGACTCATTCTTGGACTGTCACCTACCATCCTACAAAATTTTGTGCCAATCCGTTCCTAAGTGTTTGAATTATCCTGTTAATTGACAGACAAACTGACAAACACGGGTGAAAACATGACAGGTTTGGCAGAGGTAGTGAATAAGTAAATGATAGTGCCTGCCTGGGCTGAGTCATAAAGGACAACATTGAGCAACAGGCGAGGGTTAGGAAGGTTGGTCATGAGTCGGCAAATAATTGGCAGAAATCAACCCAAAATGGCTCCTTACATAGGAATGGTTTTGGAATTAATCGGAAAAGGGGTATGATCTGCACTCCGGTGTCCTGGATACAGGCAAGGCGTGAGTGTGGAGGTGGGATATAATTTTTCTCTTTCCCTTTCTTGCTTCCCTCAGGTACTGGGACCTGGAGGTGCTGCAGGCAGCCAAAGACCTCCGCAAACCCAAACTCACCAAAGCCATTATAAAGTGCTACTGGAAGCCCTATACTGTTATAGGGATCTTCACTTTCATAGAGGTGTGTCAAAAACAAGGTTTCTGTTTCTTTGCTCCTGAATGTTGAGGTATGACAAGCGGCTGCATAGTTCGGTTTGGTATGTGCTCTGTGCTGTGCTGCTTCAGTGTGGTGGGTGCTCTGTGCTGTTTCTGTGTGTGTGTGTGTGTGTGTGTGTGTCATTGTCTTTCAGGTTTACAGCTGCGCTTTGTACACCCCGCTGCCGGCAGAACGCTAATCATCAGCTTATGCATGTTTTATGACGAGGCCTTCCTTATTTACATGTGCATTTATAATACCAGTCATTCGTGCTTTATTGTTGACACAGAATGGGGAAAGCATTTGGGAATTGTTCATAATAGTTAAAAGAAAATAGTTATTGATGTACCCCAGGCAACTGCTGTAGAACACAGCGTGCAGGTTTCCCATCATGCCCCTGATTCTGTTCAGACATGAAGTATAATTACCCTCAGGCTTGTGCTTTCTCTGGTGTATAACACAGACAGTTCTGTGTTATTCCTGAACAATTATATTCCTATTGATTAAGTTGGAAGTGGGCTTTAATTTTGCGTGTTAACTAGTTGACACTGCGGGAGTGCGACATCAAAAATTATTTGATTGCAAAGCAACCAGCATTACAAACATGTTGACGCCTGTTTCAGATGCTTAGTGAAATTTTGGTTGTGTGTTAAAATTTTTTTTTTTCTTGTTGAAATACACTGGGGCATAGGTTAGGGGAATATTGATTTTGGCCGTGTCCGTGTGTTCACTTGTGAGTGAGTCTGATCTTGGCTGGGGATTACCGTGGTCTCTGACCTGCTTGTCTGAAATGTGTTTTCAAGTTCGTCTGTAGCTGTGTTGCTAGCTGTTTAGGGCCATTCCATCTCAAATGGACCAGTAGCCTGGGCATTTGTAACCACCATCTCTCAGATTGTCCTGATTTTTCCACCAGCAGTTGCTATACGTACATGGACAAAAATCCCAAAATCTTGGCTGCCAACTCCCACTGGTTACAAAATGGCAGCCATTTTAAAAATCGCCTTTTACGCGCGTCGCGACGTGCCCTCCCACTTTTTTCAAACCCTTTTTTCGCAATAAATCCAAAATGCAGTCAAATAAGTGGTAGCTCCTATGGTTTGGAAACTATTGGATGAAAACCCTTTTTGGGGGTACCGAACTTTGGCCCCCTTATCTCAATGCTGCCACCTGATATCAAAATGGAACTTGTTTTATGCTCATCACCATCACTTCAACTCTATAATATCAAGAAATTAGAGAAGTGTTCTGCTTTGTTTTGATGTAATCCTCCAAAACCTAAAATAGATATTTTGTGAAAACAATATCGCCATGTATACCTTGCTGACTCTGTAAAAGGTCACATCAATAGCACTTGTTTACTGCCTTGAAACAAAAACATAGCATCAGTTGAAGGGGGCTCCCTCATTCATTAAGCCAGTGGTCTTCAACGTCGTTCCTGGGGACACACTGTGTATGCTGGTTTTGGTTCCAACCGCAATTGATATCGCAGGATTTTAACAAGCTGCTAATGTCTTAGTTAGGTGTTTTTCATGTTTAGAGTTGTTAATTACTCTCTTTAGCCAAATGTTACATAGAAACATCCATACATGCCATGAAGAATAAAATACCCTAGAAGATAGTGTGATTATATCTATACTGCAAGAAATTTCAAGTAATATAACATTTCAAACAGATCAAATTAGACACTGAGGAAATCTATAAACCACAAATTAGGCTGCTGGACACAACTGTTTCAAATTATTTCAAAAAACTTCAGGTGAACTTAATTAGACCAACATAACACAAAACTGGTTTGACTTTTTACCATTTTCTTGTCGAATAAATTTGTCATGATGTGCCAATCAGTTTTCAACAAAAATTAGAAGCCAACTACATCTATAATTTGATTAGTTACATTGTTTTCTCTCATTTTATGCTGTTATTTCCAATACATTGCAATGTGGGTATGGTTTTTTTTTATTCTTGATGGCAAACATAGATATTTCTGTTAACTTGCGAGTTAAGGGGGAACATAACTGCTCTGAACATTAAATGCACTTAAAGGCAAATTAACAGCTTGTTAAAAATCTGCAATTACGATTGCGGTTGGAACCAAAACCAGCATACACAGTGGGTCCCCAGGAACGACGCTGAAGACCACTGGCTTAATGAATAAGAGAGCCCACTTCAACCGGTGCTATGTTTTTGTTTCAAGGCAGTAAACAAGTGCTATTTCTGTGACCTCTTACAGAGTCAGCAAGGTACCTGGGTACAGATTGTGCTGATAAAATTCATGCTAGATTACTAGGCTACAAACTGCTGACCTTTTGCCATAGTTTTGTAATATCCCTATAGATACTACTATATACTCTGTACATGTGTGTATACATGGGGATATTGTTTTCACAAAATATCTATTTTACATTTTGGAGGATTACATCAAAACAAAGCAGAACACTTCTCTAATTTTTTGATATTATAGAGTTGAAGTGATGATGATGAGCATAAAACAAGTTCCATTTTGATATCGGGTGGCAGCATTGAGATAAAGAGGGGGCCAAATTTTGGTACCCCCAAAAAGGGTTTTCATCCAATAGTTTCCAAATCATAGGAGCTATCACTTATTTGACTGCATATTCAGAATCAGCATGAAAAATTACATAAGAGTGCCAATTTAGGTGCCAATAGATGCTGTAGTTTTTGATTCTTTTGTGAAAAAAGGGTTTGAAAAAAGTGGATGGGCACGTTGCGACGCGCGTAAAAGGCGATTTTTAAAATGGCTGCCATTTTGTAACCAGTTGCAGTTGGCAGCCAAAATTTTGGGATTTTTGTCCACGTACATATAGCAACTATTGTAGCAAAAATCTACTAAATCTGTGACGGGGTGGTGTCACCCCCTGGTCCATTTGAGCTGGAATGGCTCTTTATGCTAATCAGTTGCTGTTAGTTAAGTAGTTGTTAAAATCCGGTGCATTCCAGTCTTCAGTGAGGTGAGAAAAGTACCTTGACTTATTAAGTGCGTCCTGCTGTTAAGCTCAACAGTGCTGCCATAACCTCATTAATCCTATTAGATTAAATAAAGTGCATTGCAGTGAAATAATGCAGCGCCAAGCTGAGATACAATAGATCTCAATGGAGGCTATCCCTGGAATGTGGGCAGTAGCTTGAGAAGCAAAATAGCCTAAAGGTCAGAGAGAGGGTTTGAATGTGATGTCACAATGAGTCAGCTCTGGCTTTTGAGAGTTCCATCATCATCTGTTTGCTGGGACCTGTCATGTGATGTGAAGACAAAAAAAAAAAAAAACTCTATAAAACCTGTGATTGATGTATAGGTCTGCCCGATGCAGCCGCTGTATTCAGACCTGTGGAACCTCAGGCCTGTTTTAAATTCTAGTGGAGATCCCTAGGTTTCCAATGATACCAAATATGTCCTTCAGAATTACAAGGAAATGTGTATGAAATGATATACAAGATCTCCATTTGATGTAAGGATGTTCTCCATTTGATGTAATGCTGCGGCCATAAAAACATGGGATCCCGGGTTTGAATATTTCTCAATATCAGTGCGTTGTGGCTTCAGTGAGACGCTGCAACCAGCAGACACAGAATATACGTGTGACATTGTCCTGCAGCATGGAAAAAAAGCTTTTTTGACTTTGAACATACTTAAGGGAAAACTTGAGTGAATAGTTGGAGTTTCAGGTGTAAACTTTTTTTTTTTTTTTTTTTGCTCTCCCACCTCTTGTGTCTGACAGGAAACTACAAAGTTAATTCAGCCCTTGTTTTTGGGAAAGCTGATCGAGTACTTTGAAAAGTACGACCCAGAGGACACCAAAGCGCTTCACGCGGCCTATGGCTATGCTGCTGGCATTTCTTTGTCAAGCCTTGCTTTGACCATCATTCACCATCTGTACTTTTACCACGTACAGCGATCTGGCATGAAGATCCGGGTCGCCATGTGTCACATGATCTACAAGAAGGTTGGCCTTAACCTCTTCCTGAAAATGGAAAAGGGTCTCGTTTGCTCATATGACTTACTTTTCCTGAATTCGGAGTTTGTAATGCTGTGCTTTCTTGGCAATGCATACAGTCTTAGGCAAGAGAATGACAAATGCCCGACCTACAAAGCCAGGTCGCATGGTTCTGCTCTGCCCCGGTTAGCTTTACTGAGAAAAATGTTTCAACTCTGGCATTATTTGGTTTCATGCCTCGAAATTATTATATTACAGTCGTCATACATCCGCATGATTTTGTCACGATAGTGCTCCATTTCTTTATAGGTTAGACATTGATTACAGTGTCTCCCTATCAAATTATCAAAGGGAGTTTATGTCACGTAATATTTAGGTTACCGCCAGTTAGGTCATCCTCCTCCGTGATGTGACATTTCTACAATAAATGCATTTATATGTCCTAGTGTCGTGCAGACTCGTGCGTAAATAGTGTTTATGAGAAAACTGTGCTTGGCATTGGAAGTGAAACGCACCGTACATTATTCGCTTAAGAATTGTTTTATGACTGGGAGCAGTGCAGTTTTATAATGTTTCATAGTTGGCTGAAATCAGACAATGTTATGCAATCGCTTACTTTGACCGTTTTTTTTTTTTTTTGCCGTTGTACGGTCCCTTTGATACAGTAATGTGTTTATGTTATTATATACGGCTGTTTGAGGTGTAATTCTTATCTTTGTTTAATGACTAGGCTCTTTGCCTCAGCAGTACGGCGATGGGAAAAACAACCACCGGCCAGATTGTAAACCTCCTATCCAATGACGTCAACAGGTTTGATGAGGTACGGTCTGAACTCTCTCCTCCTTTCACTCTTCCCCTATGGTGGTCCACTTTTTTTGGTTACAAAAATACCCAGATCTCAAAATGGTAAACAGTGGAACCCTTTGGGTTGACATTATAAGTTACACAGTTTGTTCACGGGCCAGTACAGAAATATGTGGGGTCAGTAAATGACACCTCGCCCAATATGCCATTTACTGACCCCACGTATTTCCGTATTTAGAGATAAGAGATAAGATACACTTTATTAAACCCCGCGGGGTAATTTGTCCTCTGCATTTAACCCATTCTATAGTTAGGAGCAGTGGGCAGCCACAGAGCAGCGCCCGGGGACCAACTAGTTCTAAGGCCACTTCCTTGGTCAGGGGCACTGGTAGGAGTGTTCCTGTAATGCATGTTTTTGTGGGTGGGGGAGACCAGAGTACCCGGAGGAAACCCATGCAAGCACGGGGAGAACATGCAGACTCCACTCAGAGAGGCCCCAGGCCAGATTCAAACCCAGAACCTTCTTGCTGTGAGGCGGCAGTGCTAATCACTGCACCAAAGTGCCGTATTAACAGACTGTGTAATAAACTTATCCCGCCGAAGACCTCTTTTCCTCATGCATGCAATTTTGGCTGCTCCTGAGATGCTTTAGGGAGATAATCTACTTGCACGCCGTGTGTGGGCTCGGAGACGTAATATGGGAATGTACAGGGTTTCCACATGACTGCTTTCGACCAATAGGAGCGATCTGATATAGCGCGAAACTGTCGTAAATCGGGAGACGAGATGAATGAACGGAATTTCTTGTAGACGTTGGCACTTCCAGTAATAAGACTAGCTTCGCCAAGCCAATGCGTGCATGTCGGAATGCGATGAGCATTGCTCAGCTTCGCAGTAGAATACCATCGTGGATACGCAGATATGAACATGAAAATACCGCAAAATTCAAATAAAGGCTAAATTCAAGTGAAAGCCGGAGTTCACATCTTGGAACTAAACGCTATAAATCGCAATTATATTTGCTAGTGTTAGTGTTATTAGCTAGTGTGGGCGGAAGTTCGTGTCTACATCTTGAACTTTGGTGAGTCATTATCGAGGATCATATCCGCCTTGTGATGTGCCGTATTGTATATCAGGTCCTGTTCCATCCAAGTATTCTTGGCTGAGGTGGGATAAACAGTGATGCAGGACTGGCTCGAAGCCCGAGGTATGGCTGGACTTTATTCACGGCTATTAATTATGTAAGAGGAAGGGCACAGTGGGGAAACTCCAACACTCGACCGACTAATGGTGTAACTTCATCACTCACCCAGTCAGTCACTGATGTTGCTTATAGGACTGGCCCCCACTTTGCTGTGGTCCACACAAAAATTTCCCAGGTTGGTGAACTCAGGAGTTTTTTATATTACACCACATTTTCAACATGTGTTACTTAGTTTTCAGGTTGAATGAGTTTGCAATCTTAATCATCTGACCATTCTTTTCAGTTGATTTCTAAAATGAGGTGTACTATGATAAGGTGGACAGCAGTATATTGAATATGGGGCATAAACTAAAATTCTTGAGGTTTTTTTTAAGATTGGCCAATTCGAGCAAAATGTTCCCATGTTAACTTAGTCACTTACAGCCCTTTTTCTTCTTATTAAGTTTAGTCACATACAGTCCATCTTCTGTTGCTCGGTCACATTCCGCCCCCTTTCTGCAGCTCACTCGTGAACAGCCCTCTTCCTGTAGCTCACTCATGAACAGCCCTCTTCCTGTAGCTCACTCATGAACAGCCCTCTTCCTGTAGCTCACTCACGGACAGCCCTCTTCCTGTAGCTCACTCATGGACAGCCCTCTACCCGTAGCTCAGTCATGAACAACCCTCTTCCTGTAGCTCACTTATAAACAGCCCTCTTCCTGTAGCTCACTCATGAACAGCCCTCTTTCTGTAGCTCACTCATGAACAGCCTTCTTCCTGTAGCTCACTCATGGACAGCCCTCTTCCTGTAGCTCAGTCATGAACAGCCCTCTTCCTGTAGCTCACTTATAAACAGCCCTCTTCCTGTATCTCACTCATGAACAGCCCTCTTCCTGTATCTCACTCATGAACAGCCCTCTTCCTGTAGCTCACTCATGGACAGCCCTCTTCCTGTAGCTTACTCATGGACAGCCCTCTACCTGTAGCTCATTCATGAACAGCCCTCTTTCTGTAGCTCACTCATGAACAGCCCTCTTCCTGTAGCTCACTCATGAACAGCCCTCTTCCTGTAGCTCACTCATGAACAGCCCTCTTCCTGTAGCTCACTCATGAACAGCCCTCTACCTGTAGCTCAGTCATGAACAGCCCTCTTCCTGTAGCTCACTTATAAACAGCCCTCTTCCTGTAGCTCACTCATGAACAGCCCTCTTTCTGTAGCTCACTCATGAACAGCCCTCTTCCTGTAGCTCACTCATGGACAGCCCTCTACCTGTTGCTCAATCCTGAACTGCCCTCTTCCTGTAGCTCACTCATGAACAGCCCTCTTCCTGTAGCTCACTCATGGACAGCCCTCTACCTGTAGCTCAATCATGAACAGCCCTCTTCCTGTAGCTCACTCATGGACAGCCCTCTACCTGTAGCTCAATCATGAACAGCCCTCTTCCTGTAGCTCACTCATGAACAGCCCTCTTCCTGTAGCTCACTCATGAACAGCCCTCTTCCTGTAGCTCACTCATGAACAGCCCTCTTCCTGTAGCTCACTCATGGACAGCCCTCTACCTGTAGCTTACTCATGAACAGCCCTCTTCCTGTAGCTCACTCACAGACAGCCCTCTTCCTGTAGCTCACTCACGGACAGCCCTCTACCTGTAGCTTACTCATGAACAGCCCTCTTCCTGTAGCTCACTCATGGACAGCCCTCTACCTGTAGCTCAGTCATGAACAGCCCTCTTCCTGTAGCTCACTTATAAAAACAGCTCCCATGGACAGCCTTCCTGTAGCTCACTCATGAACAGCCCTCTTCCTGTAGCTCACTCATGAGCAGCCCTCTTCCTGTAGCTCACTCATGAACAGCCCTATACCTGTTGCTCAGTCATAAACAGCCCTCTTCCTGTAGCTCACTCATGAACAGCCCTCTTCCTGTAGCTTACTCATGGACAGCCCTCTACCTGTAGCTCAATCATGAACAGCCCTCTTCCTGTAGCTCACTCATGAACAGCCCTCTTCCTGTAGCTTACTCATGGACAGCCCTCTACCTGTAGCTCAGTCATGAACAGCCCTCTTCCTGTAGCTCAATCATGAACAGCCCTCTTCCTGTAGCTCACTCATGAACAGCCCTCTTCCTGTAGCTCACTCATGAACAGCCCTCTTCCTGTAGCTCACTCATGAACAGCCCTCTTCCTGTGGCTCACTCATGGACTGCCCTCTTCCTGTAGCTCACTTTTGGACAGCCCTCTACCTGTAGCCTACTCATGAACGGCCCTCTTCCTGTAGCTCACTCATGAACAGCCCTCTTCCTGTAGCTCACTCATGAACCGCCCTCTTCCTGTAGCTCACTCATGAACCGCCCTCTACCTGTAGCTTACTCGTGAACAGCCCTCTTCCTGTAGCTCACTCATGGACAGCCCTCTTCATGTAGCTCACTCACTTTTCCCGTTCAGTCACGTTTCCTTCTTCCTGTATTTTAGTCCAGTATATTCATCCATCCATGATCTATACTTTTTCTTTCTCATTGCGGTTACAGGTGAGCTGGAGTCTGTCCCAGCTAACTATATGCAAAAGGCAGGGACACACCCTGGACAGCTTGCTAACGCATGACAGGGTGTGCACACCATTCACACACCATTCACTCACACACGCATACTTGCAGGCAATATTTAGGGTCTCCAATTAGCCTGATGTGCATGTCTTAGGACTGTGGGGGGGAAACCAGAGTACCTGGAGGAAACCCAGACGAACACGGGGAGAACATTCCAGCTCAGTACTGAGACGCCTTTGGACAGATTCAAACCCACAGCCATCTTGCTGTGAGGGAACAGTGCTACATATAGGCCCTTGTACGATCAGAGCAAGCATGGTGCTGAACTAGTTTTTGAAATATGCTGAATACTATGGAGTGGCTAAAATTGAGAATTGATTTGATCACTGTTATGCATATCAATTTTAATTTTCCCTTTGTGTAGTGAGTATGTGAGTGTGTGTATTTCGCAGTGGGAAATAATAATATTTTCCTGAACTCCATGGTATCCAATACTGTTGATTTTCTCTCCTGCTGCTGTGAGCTGCGGTGTATGAGAACCCTGTAGGAGTGTTTTCATAGAGAGAGGCCCCAGCTCCTTGTGGGTGGAGGGTTTGAGTGTGTGTGGCAGGTTTGTTTATACAGGCCTTCCCTACTGCCACTATGCAGATTCTTGCTCATACTCCGGATCACATGTAACTCTCTCTCTCTACTTCCTGCTGTCACAGGTCACCATTTTTCTGCACTTCCTGTGGGCGGGGCCCCTCCAGGCGGCCGCAGTGATTGGTCTGCTGTGGAATGAAATCGGCCCGTCGTGCCTCGCGGGGATGGCCGTGCTGGTCATACTGATGCCCATGCAAACGCTGTTCGGCCGGCTGTTCTCCAGGTTCAGGTACGACTCGCTGGCCCTCAGAGTGTGTGGGCGCTCGAGTAATGCGGAGAGAGCGGCGTGAACACCTGCAGTTACAAAAACCGCCGGCGCAAAACAAAGCCGGCATTTCCTCGCACGTGATTTCACAATCTGTGCTATGCAACTGAGACCCTTCCATTACTGCTGGGCTGCCCTGTTCTGTTCCCTCTGATTCTCATCTCAGCCCTAAATGTGTACACCTGGGGCTACTGCTCTGCAGCTTAATCTGACCTATAAATGCGATGTGCTTTGTAAGCGTTGTCCTAAAACCCTGCAGAAACTAGGTCAGGCAGGCCAGCATTAAGCCTTATTTATACCTTGTGACTGTTAATGGGTGTCTTATGACAAAAATATTTTATTTTCTTCTGAAAAGATGTGTCAGATGATGCCTGGCACCTCTGTAAATTTGATTTGTTGCAGACAAAGTTATATTTTGATGCGTGATGTTGACTGGACGGCCAGATCGTAGAACAGGAAAAGTATTTGTCATGTTTGTGGTTTTTTTTTCCACACAGTGTAACCAGCACCACGGAAAAAAAACAGAACAGAGCCCTTCCCTGCAGGCCTTGGCTGCAGTTTCAAACTTTAATGCGGCGAAAAATGAAATTGTCGTGCTAGTCCTGCGAAGTATGAATGATATTTACGAAAGAGGGCATCTCTATTTTTCCCTCCATTTTTCCGCTCTCACTTAATCCCTCCATCCCTCTACAGGAGCAAAACGGCAGCCTTCACCGACAACAGGATTCGCACCATGAATGAGGTGGTGTCTGGGATGCGCATCATCAAGATGTACGCTTGGGAGAAGCCCTTCTCTCTTCTGGTGAACGAGGCCAGGAGGTACGGTACGCCGCACGATGGGGGTACGATGGGGGGTTTGGGGTTAGACCCTCCGCTCGGCCTCCAGGCCTGGCTATAGCAGCGGGACACCAAGGGACTGCAGTAGCATCATAGCTATAGCATCTGTGTGTTTGTGGTGAGGTGGTGAATGAGCACAGTTATGGCTCTAACAGCTATTTGAATGCTGAAAGTCTGTGGTGCACTTATTGTTATTTTGACTCAGGGCACCAGCACTTGGGTGAGCGAATGAAAACCCCTGTTGTAAATGCTGTCATACTTCTAGCCTGTGCTGGGCGATGTGGACAGAATCAAATACCATAATACGTTTGACGAAATACCTCGATATCAGTATTGTGGAGATGTTGTTGGAAATACTATTGGAGCTTTCAGAAAATATTCTCATAATGCGATTTTGATAAATGGTAAGTAATGTGGATATTCTGACCAAGCAGGTACTGGCAACAGCTACAATAATTGCAGACAAGTGCATCCATTTACAATAGTACAGCCTTCAGAACCAGAAAAGACAACACTTACATCCTGTCATGATATTACGATATCTAAACTTCTCTATCTTAAATTATATTATGATATTGAGATAATATCAATATATTGCCAGGCCCTATTTCCAGCACACCTCAGCAAAAAAAAAAAAAAAAAAAAACGCATTGTGCAAACACTGCCTCGTGTAGTCGTCATGTTCATCACGTGTGAGCGTACAGGCTAGGCGAGCGCGCTTGCTACTGGAGAGCTTCTCACGCTGCCCTCCGTGCGCGGAATTTCTGCAGTTCCTTTTTGCTCGGCGGGTTGTGCGTCAGGGCGTCTCGGGGACAGACCGGTCATGTGATGGTGCTCTAACCCAAACCACCTGCTTCCACTTCCACTAAATATAGACCATTAAAGCAGTGTTTCTACAGCGAACTCGAGCAAAGCATTTGGTGCAGGACCGTCGGTCCGCTCCATTACAGACGTTTGCTTAAGTCCTCCTTTTAATGGCTAACATGAAGCACATGATCGGTCTTAGACTGGCAGCAGAGAAAGGAGGTAGATGGTTATTGTTCAAAATTAGGTTCAGTACACAAAATACCTGCTGTATAGTTGAAAGAGATGAAAGTCACTATCAGTTAGCTTGACTTAAAGGCCTGCTTCATGATGCTAATTTGCCTTGTGCTCAACATGGCTGGAGTTGGTTGAATTATGTCTCCCCCCGCGGAGGGAGAGGGGAGACTTATTGTTTTCGGCTCGTTCCCGTTCGCGTTTGCATTGGTGTCTGCGTTCCCACTTCGTTTCCGGAGCGTAACTCCAAAACTGTTTGCATGATCTTAACGGAACTGCATACTTATTACTCAGGTCCTGAAGTGGTGCCTTGTGTATGTGCCTGTCTGCCCGTCCGCCTGTCTGTCCGTTCGGATGTGACCAGTTTTTGTCCAGAGCATAACTCCTGAATCGTTTGCATGATCTTAACGAAACTTTGCATACTTACTACTCAGGTCCTGCAGTGGTGCCTTGTGATAAGTGCCTGTCTGTCTGTCCGTCCGTCCGGTGGGTTAGGCAGAGAAGGGGGCCGGGGGGAACGAACGTTTTTACGAGTAAAAACCCATTCTAGTTTAAATGTGCTCAGCGGTGGGAAGGGGGTCTTTGCGCTGGTAGCTATAGTGAGCCGCTTCAGTTCAGCTGTTGAGATCAGAGACCAGGTGACCAGGTGAGTTGACGTGGCTGGAGACTCTAATCTCTCAGCCGGCCCTGGCTGCAGCCAGCCTGCCCAAAGTCATCATCAGCTGGTTAAAGTTGATAATCCACCCCTCCCCCTTCCTGAATTCAGAGATTAGTTAGCAAACCAGTTACTCACCCAGATTTAATAGTGGTTTTCTGCACAAAATTCAATTTAGTCCAGGACTGTTACTCTTACGATCTGTGTAAGAGAAACAGTAGATGTAGGTTTCCTACTTTTCTTGTAATACCAGTCCACGTGTATGTTGTTATTTCAATTACTAATTGGATTAGTAATTAGATCAGTCCTTGCATCTCGGAAATGCGCGTAGGTAGGTGTGTGTGTGTGTGTGTGTGTGTCCAGTGTGAATGTTATTTTCTTTGAACTCATTGTGCCTCCTGAGTTAGCGATCCCTCCGGAGTTCCGAGCTCACGATGGAGGTTTAGCTGGTGCTGTAACTCTGAAGCGTCTGTGGGGAGGCTTGGAGCGAAGCCAGGAATAGCTGGTGAGCGTGTGAGAGGGCGCGTTGCTAAGGAAGGACAGGAGGAGCTTAAATAAATAAAGCTGAGCTTCAGAAGTCTGCTGCAGCTCCAGTGTGTAGTCTGCAGCTCCAGAGCAGTGATTGAGTGCATTTCTGTTCCTTTTCATGCATGTTGGCAGGAACTTTCCCTGTTTCTCTCCGTAATCTCTAAATTGCCACCCTCGAGAGGATTAAAGTTCCTTCTGAGTCTGAAGGAATCCTTCAGACAAACAATTTTCATGTCATATTACAATGGTGAGCCCTATGTAAGCATGTGAACTCCTCTGAAAACACTATGACCTGACAGTAATTTTAAGGAAGAGAAATGATGTTTGCCCCAACCTTAATTGTTCTATTTACCTGCCTTTCTCAATACTGGGTGGGACATCTGTGCTTTCTATAACAAGAAAAACGTTTGTGGGACCCCGCAAAAACAGAGCAGCCCCTCCATTCTACCTGCCCTTGGGACACATTTATAAGTAAATTTCATGAAGAATAATCAAAACATAAAAATATTGTGTCAACAAGAAGTTTTGCGTGAGTACATCCATGACCATGACCTCACTGTGACGTTGAACATGAACAGAATTTGCCCAGAAGTTGATGGAAGCCGAGTCCTGTTCTGTAGTTGCTATATACCAAGTTACTGCTTGGTGTCATAAAATCTTTTGAAGTTATTGTGTTATTTTGAGGGATGTGGCCAGATTTCATGCCCTTGACCTTTGAAGTGACTAGTGATTATGCCAAAACAATTTCCTAGCGGCATAATAACTGTGACTGAATCACTAAATGGGCTCAAGATGGCAGGAAGTTAGATGCCTCAACAGCAATGAAGTTTTGCTGTCACCTTGACCTTGAGGGGAATGACATCCAAAGTTGATAGAAGATTTACCCTGCTCTACATTTGGTATATACCAAGTTACAGGTTTCTATCATAAATACTTTCGAAATTATAGAGTTAACAAGTATTTTGAGCTGCATGGTCAGATGTCCTGACCTCGTTGTGACCATGGCCTTGCATGGAATTTGCCCAAAAGTTAATTGAAGCTGAGCCCTTTTCCATAGTTGCTAGATACCAAGTTACAGCTTTCCAGCATAAATGGTTATGAAGCTATCATGTTAACAAGCATTTTGAGGGGCGTGGCCAGTTGTCATGACCTTGACCTGTGAAGGGACCAGTGATTATGCCGAAACAATACCCCAGGGCTATAATAACTTACTAAAGTATTAAAAAAAAGTTGAAGATGGCAAGAAATTTATAGGCAAAACAAAGTGTGGCAGCAGACGCAGCGGACAAACTCGCGCAAGTACTGAAAGCAGCCCCACCTTGTGGGGGCTGCTAATGACAAGCCATCTCTGTCTGGTACCTGACTTGCCCTCATTGGCTGAGGAGACGTTTAACATCCATTGACCTCTCTTTTACCCTCCCAGGGCAACATAAATCTCGCTGGCCGCCTCCCTCCTCACCGCACCTTACACTCCACCACAGACACACACCTCAGAAAATTAGGCAGATTTTTTTTTCTTTTTTCATTCCAGTGCAAAAATGGTCTAATTACAGCATCTGTGAAGTAGACAGCTGTCAGAGAGTACAAATCTCAGCCATGGCAGCTCAGTTCCTCTCGTTGAAATTGTCCCAAACCCGCAATGGTGAAGAATCCTAAAAAATTCCTGGGTCCAGATGATGATACGGATCAACACCAAAGCCTAATGTATTGTTCTTCCTGCCATACCCTTTCCCTCCAAAAAAAAAAAAAAAAAAAATCTAAATCCTTGAGTAAGTTTGAGTTAAGTTGCTCACTGAGAGATAAATATTGGCAAAAACATAAGCTCCTTGGCAGAGGTGACAAAGTATGACAGCCACATGCCGTAGGACGTTGGGCAATCTATTGCTTATTGGTTGAGAAGAAAAAACACGTGGCATATAAAAAGATAATGAACTGCCTCAAGCAAACTGAGCTGTTTTGTTAGTGAAATTGTACCTGGCAGATACTGTCGCTGTGTTATCAGGAAGCCCTCTTGCTGGCTGCATGTCTGTCCTTTCATTTTAGTGTTTGCAGTCTTCTGCTTTTATACTCGGAGTAGGTCCGATTAATGTATTTTAGAATGTTTTGCCATTACCTGTCACTATAAACTGTTTGGTCCTTCAGTGCAGTTTTCTACTAAATCATCGTCACTTTGCGTTACGTTGATTTTTGCCTGAATTTCCCTTATCTAAGGTTCAGAGTTAGTAAAGGCACATTGTAGGAAAATGTCACATACATATTGTTTATCTGCTGGTTGCAGCACTTCACTGGAACTACATCACACTTAATAATAATAATAATAACAACTTTATATAATTCAACTCGTATATAAAATGTAAAAGATATATTAAGTGAAATATCCAGATCCAGGATGCCATGTTTTTATGGCCACAGCATTACATCAAATGGAAATTTCTGGTTCTTGCTCATCATATCAGTTCCTGGTAATGTAGCTGGATATATTTGGGATCGTTGCAACCCTTGGCATCTCTCCTAGAATTTAAAATATGCCTATAGTTCCTCATTCTTGAATAAATCAGCTGCATTTGACTGACCCTTTTATGGGTTCATAGGTTTGATGTGGGTAACACCTGTAGTGTGTGAAACGGCCCCACCATGCTCTCGTATGTAGTATATCGTCGGCCTGCTGATAAAACCTCCTATCTTCAAAATGATAGACTTTACAGGAGAGCATAAAAAATGTTACATTTTGCATGTAAGAATGCAGTTGAGCTGTGATTGGGTAGGATGACTATTTTCCTTCCAAGAATGTATTTTGTATTTTGCAATGTTTGTTATTATCGTGGACATACAAGTTTTTGTTTCTTGTCAAATTTGGAGATAAGAGGTTTTGTCAGCAGGCCGACAATATACTGTTAGTCTGACCTGTCTGATCTGCGCACACCAATCTCAATCTCATATCTGCATGCTTCATATGAGATGAGTGTATTCTGTTGTTTTCAGTCTTCTGGCTTGAGGGGGTGGACTTTAGGCCTTGGCTAGTATTGGCATTTTATTATGGATTGAAGCTTGATATGCAGGTGGAATTTGTCACAGTTTCTCCTTTTTTCAGCCAATGATAGGTTGTGATTTTGCATGTATTGAGTGCTTGATTGCTCTGATGCCAAAGGGTGACGTATCTCAGCGGTCAGTCTGGTTCAGTGGAATCTGAATGCCATTAATTCATGGCATCTGCTCAGTGTGTGACGGAGTTTCTGTAACTGCTGTCTGTCAGCATTTTTTTTGGACTGTTTTGGGATTCTGTGTCTCTGTGTCTTGTGAAGCATTTCTGAGTAACATCTTGTGTGTATGCACGTGATTTTAGGCTTGGGTT
Organism: Gymnothorax javanicus; assembly: GCA_029692085.1. Classification (NCBI taxonomy): domain Eukaryota; kingdom Metazoa; phylum Chordata; class Actinopteri; order Anguilliformes; family Muraenidae; genus Gymnothorax; species Gymnothorax javanicus. Next base: position 12,183,090 of record CM056205.1, read on the forward strand.
TGTGTTTGCCTGTACCTGTATGTGTTTATATCACTGTTAGTTCATCCTGTATGATTGTGTGTTTTGGATCTGAGGTGTAGAGGTTGAGTTAAATCTTTTGCACCTCTGTGTCGACTTGTTAGTTTGTGTGTGTCCATGTTTGGATCATTGCCACAGGAAGGGTAGGTCAAGGGACTATTGATTTAGGCCGTGGCTATACTTGCGTGTGTTTGTGTGTGTCCGTCTGGATCCCTTACTCTGAAGCTATGTGCTGCAGCCTTCCCACTGTGCACTGACATTATGACCTGTACCAAAGCTTATCTGTGACCTTTTTTGTGACCTCTGACTTTGGATCTGGCAGCCATGACCTCCATCACTATTTTCCGTTTCCGGAGAGTGTCTCCAACAGTGTTGACAGTGACCTTTCGAAATTGCTTGTGTGGCTTTTCGACATCGCCTTTGTCAGTTGGCTGTATCCTCTAGTTGTGCCTTTTGAATGTTGTCGTGTGAACTTTGACCTTTTTCCCTGTGACCTAGACCTTTTTCTGCAATTTTCAACTTTCTGAAAAATAATCTGATCTTTTAATTTAGAACCTCTAAACCAGGGGTGGCCAACCCTGGTCCTGGAGAGCCGCAGTGTCTCCAGGACCAGGGTTGGCCACCCCTGCTCTAAACCTAATAAGTTTAGGTCTAGGAAATTAATTCAAATATCTAAATTGACCTATGACCTTATGTGACCTTTGACTTGTGACCTTGTGTCCTCAGTTTTGTCTCTGGAGAATTTCTCTCAAACTATTTGCAGTGACCTTTAAAAAATGCTGTTAAGCCCCCCACCACTCAACAGGAAGCTTGAGGGACTGTTAATTTTGACTGTGGCTGTCCGTACTTCCATCTTCCCAATGTCTGTCCATTTGTCCTTGCCTGTGTCCTGCGTTGGAGGACTTTTGCTGTGTGTGACTGGCTTGTCCAATGCTGTGACTGTAACATGTTTGGATTATGTTTTTACTCCTCAGCCCTGAAAGAGGCTGTGGGGTATTGTCATCGCACAAGGCATACGTCTGTCCATCTGTCTGGCCGTCCACATTTGATTCTGTGCGATAACTGAATAACGCCATCACCGATCATCACGGTCTCTGGTGAGGACATCGGGGTAGAGTTACCACACAAGCCTATCGTTTTGGTCGCGATCAAAAGTCAAATATGGCTGCCAGAGCCACCATCTTGAATTTCCATTCCATGCGATAACTGAAAAACGCCATCACCGATCATCACGATTTTTGGTGAGGACATGGGGTAGAGTTACTACACAAGCCTGTCGATTTCGGTCGCGATCCGAAATCAAATATGGCTGCCACTGATGTGATTACTCTTTGAGAGGTAAAATTCAGCAAACTCCATTCCTCAGCTGTACAGGTGGCTCTTTGTTAAATCTCTCTTTCAGCAAACAAATCTTCACTGTGGCTGGTGTTGGGATTTTAACACGATAGGTACACACGCTTCAACTATGCAAGGGGCTGAGGCATAGTGTTAGCCAGAATGGAATCTCAGGGTGTCTCACCCCAGCAAACAGGCCAACCTGGCCAAGACGAAACCACCTACGGTAGGGGTTCATCCCATCGAACCAGCTTGTTGCAAATAAAATAATCTAGAGATTGTTTTTAAAGCAAAAAAAAAAACAAAAACGCCCCCCACCCCAGCGCAGCCCCACCCCAGCGCAGCCCCCCCCCATAGATGTTCACAGACAGCAAAAGGCACATCTACAATATTTAAAGAGTGTGCAAGGCTTGATGGAAATATCTTAAACGGTTTCAGAGTTACCGCCCAGAAACAGTGGGAATGCCGACGCGAACGCGGATGGGAAACCGTACAAAAACAATATGTTTCCCCTCCCTCCTGGGGGGAGACATAATAACTGATGGGTATTTCTTGCCATTGCCACAGAAGAAAGAGTCAAAGACCCCGCTTCAATTCAAAACACCACATTTAATTATACAAGAAACTCTGCTTAAATTTACAGCTGTACTTGCATCCAAACATGAGTGCATTAGTGTATTTGGTTCATTTAAAGGTAACTGTAAATAAAATAAAATCATGGTATTATCAAAACCTCAAACCTAAATGAACTCAATTTCAGTGCTGTACTATGTCGCTGGGAAAACCTAAAGTGATCGAAGACGATACGCATGCGCAGTGTGCGGACAGCCTCGAGTTGAGCTATCACGAAGAATACTGGGAACAGCCTATAGGACGTCTCAAATGCCGAATGCCTTAAACTCAATACAAGTCCGAAGACAGTACTTTTATTTATTACAATCGGTGATGCCACAAGTTTATTTAGCTTGTTTAGAACAGAGCTTCTTCAAGAATGGGCTCTAGTGGAAAGACTGGCCATTTCCCCGACATCAGTATTCTGTTGGTAATTAGTGTAGGGAGATTTAGTTCGGCGCTCCATCCGCCGATCTACCTCATCGGTTTTTCTGTCATTTCTCGGTGTTACAGCACCAAATATTCTTCTACAGTAACTAAATGTGTATTAGAATGCACATCAGTGACAAAATCTTGTTAAATTTCAACACTTAGAGAGATCACAGCTGGCAAACAACAGTGTTGGAAGTAGCGCCGTCCTTCGACATCATGTCACTGATCGAAGCGATGGGATTTCCCTCAACTGGGGTTCCCAGCTTGGCCAATCCGTGTGTGAGTCGCCAGCTCTGCGCGAAGCAGTATCCGGGGCGATCTCTCAGTTGAGAATATAGCCCGGCCTGCAAAAAGTTTTTTCCCCACTCGAGCTGAGATATAACATTCAACATATGACCAATCACTTCTCCTGTCAGAGCCGCATACATAAAAACTTGGAATAACGAAGCTAGCACTAGGGAGCCTTTTGGCATGCATTAACACTTGAAATGACGAGGCTTGCGCTCGGAAGCTTTTTTGATGTATGGACTGTATCGCGCAGATCTAAGTTTCGTTGCTGCCTCGCGATTTCAGAACACAATCAACATGATTAAAATAACTTGTTGGGAATCGCCATCTACGTGATCAAGAGACGAGCAGTTTCGACGCGGCTGAACTGTTAGCTGTTACACGTAGTTCGTATCAGCTGCAGTAGATGGAATATCATCTCGCCAAAAGATTGTCATTTCAAATTCATTTTTAACAGGAATATTCACCCAATTTCTCCACTTGTATGAAACGTGCATCCATTAGAATTGTATTTTATGTCCTGTGGGCTCGGATTTCAAGAGAGAGCCAAGATGGAAATGATATGAATCTTGCGCCGCAAGTGGATCAGCTGGGGATGAAATCTGGCGACTGTTAAACTTAAAAGAGCGGAAAACCAGCGACATAATTCTAAAATAAATAAGCGAAGCCACGATTACCGAAATATGCACATGTATTTCATTCAGGCTACATTTACTCAAATGCCCGATTTCTGATAAACAGGTTTCAATTGCCGACACTCACACATCGATACGAATAAAAACTACTTGAAGGGGCTTTGAAAGAGGTATTGAATATAACAAATCAGCGCAAGGCACAGCGTTTTGAAACACATTACAGTGAATAAAATGCTCTTGGACATCTACGTCATCAATATAAGCGCTGAACTACCTCTAAAACGACTTTATTCAACTCTTGTACAAGTGGACAATGCCCAGTTGCGCACACACGCTACGAGACTTGACCATGGCGCCAATGTGTGGTGCACAGATAAGACAGAAGTGCGCGGATTGGTCATATGTTAATGAGTTTATATTTGAGCCCAATTTCGCGCCCGGCCTACAGCACTTCAGTTCACTAAAAAATTAAAGTCAAATTGACTCCGCATATTTTCGGGACAACCATTGTTAAATGCTCACCCGTCTCACTTATTGGCAATTTAATGCTGGAAACGGCCGGACCCGTCTCAAATCAGACTTACCCGTCTCAGCGTCTCAGGTAAACATTGCCCGTCTCAAAGACGGCGAGACTGGCGGCTGGCTAACACTATGGGCTGAGGGGTCCCGCCTATTTTTGTGGTTTTATTGAACACCTGGATCTGTGGACTCTTGAAACAAATGTGTTATCATAACATAACTGGTCATTTTTCACATATCTTTGTCTCGTTGACATACCTCATTTCTATGATAAAGCATTCTGTAATGCTTTCAAGGAAGTTTGCCGTTTGTTGTAAATGGTATTTTTATCTCACAAAAGGATTATTCTCAAAACAAAATGTGTTGAAATGTTAGACTTTAGTAGTTACAGTCAAAGTATAAAGGATGTTAGCATATACATTTTGAGGGCGTTATTCTGGGTTTCAATTTTTGTGTCACGGTCTCTCTCGTCCCCCTCTAGGAAAGAGATCTCGATGGTGATGAAGAGTTCCTACCTGCGAGGGTTAAACATGGCCTCCTTCTTTGTGGCCGGAAAGGTCATTGTGTTCGTGACCTTTACGGTGTACGTGCTAGTGGGGAACACCATCAAGGCCAGCAGTGTCTTTGTGGCGGTGTCGCTGTACAGCGCCGTCAGGCTGACCGTCACCCTGTTCTTCCCTTCCGCCATCGAGAAGGCGTCTGAGGCGCTGATCAGTATACGCAGGATTAAGGTAAACCCCCTCTTTTACCTGCACTATTTCTCTCATTCCTGCTGTGTAAACTACACCCACTCTCTCTGTAAAGGCTCCTCCCACTTACTTCCTGTGAGAGCCACTTTCTGTTAGTCACTTCCTGTGAGAGCCACTCCCACTCCTGCTTTCTTAACCACAGTCACTGATTCTTTCCTATTTCTGCACCCTCACCTCTTGAACTGCACTACCCAGAGTTCCCTCCGTGTGAAATCTGACTTGAGGTCGTGGACTGCACTCCTCATTAGAGGGCGGGTGTTAATATGTTTGTAAACTTTTAGGCACCCTTGCCCTGATTCCACTGGGAAATTAAGGAAGTCATCACCACTACTAATGATAGATGTGTCCGTTAGATTAGTGTCCCACTTCTGGATTGAGGAAGCGAGAAGGAGAAGGCAGCATTGATGCTGATTTGCTGTCAGAGGGTTTTATGGTCCATTTTGATTCGCCACTAATTGGATTGAGATAGACTTCAACTCAGTGGCCCCTCCATGCTAACGTATAAACAGTAAGGGAGTAGGCAGGGCGAGGGTGCAGTTGGTGATTTGGAATGCGCGGAGAAACTGCGTTACTTTTGCTAGGGTCCACACTCACTTCCTTGACAATGGTGCACGCTCACAGCATAGCAACACATTCACTCGTACACTTAACACATGGCACGAAATACTTAATAGTTTGACGATCAAAATATACTGAGAAATGCTTTCTGTTCTTTTATAATGAGCATAGTTTGGGTTCAAGATCGCTGAAAATAAAGCATAATTCCATGCATAGACACGAGGGCCATGGCGATAAACACTGCAAGTTGTTTTTATTTCGTTCGGTGTGAACCAGTTGCCATGGCGGCAGCAGGTTGACTTCGGATTGACGTCACAACTTTGTCAGCGAACTGAGCCCCTCAGTCAGTAAAGACCCCTCTCAGTCACTTCCTGTAAGAGCCTCTCTCTCTGCTGCTTTCTAAATGGTCATTTCTTGAATGTCGTTGAGTCACAAGCATCACTAGACTGGGGTTGTCACATGGAATTGTGGGAGCGGAGTGACCATCGGCTGCTTACTTTAGAAGTGACCATTACGTAGGGCCCTTGGAAGGGATGAGTTTTACACACTTTGGATTGGAGTGCCCTTCAGTACGGCTGCTGTTGGGGTGGCCCTCTTTGTGTTTGCTTTGAAGTGAACAACACTGCCTTTTGAAATTCAGCCTCTGTGTCAGTAAAGAACCCTCCCATTCACTTCCTGTTTGAGCCACTCCCACTCCTGCTTTCTGAATCGCATTCTCTCTCTGTCATCAAAGACCCCTCCTGGTCACTTCCTGCGGGAGCTGCTCCTGCTTCCTAAACCAGGTCTCTTAGCTGCATTTTGCAGCTAGGGTGCATCCTCGGTAAGCCAAATATCTCAGCCACAACTTCATTGGAAATATTTACATTCCATCCATATTTCCATTAACTATATCACTTCTTCCTCACTTGGGTTGCCTGGTAGCTTGAGGCTATCCCAGTTTGTTTTGGGCGAAAGGCAGGGACCCACCCATGGCGACTCGCCAGATCATCGAAGGGAACTCCCACACCTGTGACATCTTCACATTAATTTAGTGTCATATCTAAAGCGTAGCGGGAACAAGCATCAAGAAACTTACATATAATGTGTATGTAGCTCATGGTTGGAAAAATATATGCATGTATTTCCCGTTATGAACTGTTACTTTCCACTGGACGTTATGTTATATGGTGGCGTTTGTCTGTTTAATGCTCCCAATTTGAATTTAGCCTATCACTGCGCACCCAACCTTTTATTAGGGAGGTGCGCTGGTGACTGGAGGGGGGCGGAACACAGAGAGTGGTAAGTGCGTATGGTACCGGTGTGAGTGAGTGGTGCCAGTGTTTTGAAGGCTGCAGCTACTTTTTTTTTTTTTTTTTTAATCCTTTGATGGTGGAAAAAGTTTGGAATCACGTCTGGGGAATGCTGGACGAAAACAGAACGTTACGCCGGTATTGCCTGTTCTCGTTCTGGTGCGTTACCAAGGAGCGGGCGTATCTAGAGAAACACTGCTAATCCTGCTGTGGATCAAAAGAAAAACTTCTGTCTGCGGTGAGATCAAGCCTTTTTTTTTTTTTTTTTTTTTTGTTGGGTATACCTGGCAGGTTGCATGCGATCTCTTTTTTGCCTGTTTTTTTTTTTTTCCGAAACATTTTTTTTTTCGCCTGGTTTTTGTGGAATATACTTTTTTCGTCGATTTTTTTTTTTTTTTTTTTTTTTTTTTTTTTAATCCGACGTTGGACTATTTTGAGGCAGCAGCTCCCTCCTTCGTCTCCTCCTCGTCTTAGGGACTTTGTTGCGCGCAGACGCTCTGCGTTTAGTTGGACTTCAGTGTTAGTCTTGTGGATTGCAAAAGGGCTGGGGAACAGCAGAGGTTTTGTGTATTAGAGGTCATTTTTTTGTTTCTTTGTTTTTATTGGGTTGAATAATATTTTGTGCCATGTGCACGTAACGAAATGATTGGTGACGTGTCCTTTCTTAACAAAGCAACCTTCGAATTAGTCGGAGATTTATTACTGATGTCCTGAGTTCATGGTTAGAAAACATATCGTTCTGGTAAAGTGTTGATCCGCACAGTTGATTGTTTTTAATTATAATATTGCTTTCATTCCAAAAAAGAACCTCTTGTGCTTTTATTGTTAACACAGCCAAAGTTTAACAGGCCTAGTGTTACAGATTGGTGGCCAGTACGGGGAATGAATTGCTGTTGTTGATTTTACATTATTAACATTGCTGTCAACATTATCAGAGCTGTTATACATTTATTTTAAGTTGTACACTAGCATTGACTATATTTAGGCATCATTATATGCCATTGCATTTACATTGCTTTATCATTGGGGGAAAAAAAAAAACGCACCGAATAGGCCTGTATTTAGGACTCTTAAAGCCAAATTATAGGACTCTTACAGCTAAATTGCATTAGTATTTGAATATCATTCAAACAAATTGGTAATAATTACAACCTATAGGAAATAATGGCTCAAAAGGGAGATTCGCCACTTGTGGAGTTCGAAGAGTCCCAAGAGGAAATGGAAGAGTCAGATGGTGGTACCCGTGCCTCTACCCCGACTTCTGGAGAGCAGGCTAGAGAACCAGATAGTCAGCCAAGGGGAGACGCATGGGTCACTAGAAGAAATCCTGTGGGTGAAGTGACATCATTAATCAGTTCTCTTTACATCTCTGACCCAGAAGAGAATGACGCTAGCACAGCGGAGGAAGAGAACACATCTTACCTCACACTACCTGCTATTATGTCTCTCAGCACTGAATTAGGTGCAGTTACAGATAGATTGAGTTCCCTGGAAACAGACTTCAGGGATTCTGTTCACAGTGCTTTGAACAGAGAAGCAAATATAAGGGAGTACATTGATAAAAGCCTTGATGCAATAGAACAAAACACAGTTTCAACCCTGAAACAGTTTGAGGAGAAATTAATTGCATGCTTGCAACGGCGAGATGAAAAATGGAAGGCAGAAGTCCAACGCCTGAAGCGCGCCAGTCTTGCTTCTGTCTCCAGGCCTCTCCACCCACTCCATCCTCCTCATGGTCATTCCTCAGCTTCGCATGTTTCTCATGGTATGCCTATCACACAAGATTTCTCTAGAGGTGGTTCCATTCAACCATTAATATCTACTGGGGATTCCTCAACATATCTTCTTTCCTCCATGCCTTCTGCCATGGTACCTTCCTGTGCCAGTGATGTCCAGTTTCCTGCTCCTCTTTCCGTACACCATACTCGAGGCCAATCACTGGTCTCAGGGCCGATGAACCAGTTACAAACACCATTCAGTGGGACAGTGACTCAGCAGCTCTGCATCCTTTGACCACTAGTACCAGCCTTTCCACACCGTTGGGTGGCACTTGAAGCCAGGTTGTTGCCAGACCAAATGTTGTCTTCTCTAAGCCTCCTATCCAAATGGATTTCCCCTCCTTCAATGGATCTGGGGAGGTGTCTGATATTCTTAATTACATTGATCGCTGCGAGACTTTTCTCGGGGTCCGGCCGTTGTCTGATACTGAAATCATAGGCGACCTCTCTGGTGCTGTTAAAGGGCCGGCACACAGCTGGTGGAGCGTGGAGCAGAATAAAGTGCGCAATTGGGCAGAGTTTAAGGAAGCTTTTCAGGCTGCATTCCTGCCTCCTGATTACCTCTTAGAGGTAGAAGAAAAGCCCAGGGTCATGGTGCAGTTACCTGACCAGTGTTTGAGGGATTTTGCTTTTGATTATCGAGCTCTTTGCCTGCGGTGGAAGCCAGAAATCACAGAGAAAGAGTTGGTGTGGAAAATCCTCAATAACTGCAATCCCAAAATCGCTGACTGTCTAAGAGGCACTGTATCTGTCCAAATTGGTACCCTGGTGGAGAAGGACTACACCTCATTGAAAGAATACTGGGGAAAGGTGGATCAACAAAAAGCCAGAGAAAAAGAGGAGTCAAAAGAAGACCCTGGATAAGGCTAAGAAGCCTGCTGATTTGGCGACTGTGGTCAGACAGGAAAGGAAGGATCGGGATCCACTGTCTCTCCTGCATGTTCCTGTTGGCGTGAGAGGGAAACAGTGTTATGCTGTTTTCGACACCGGCTGCACATACTCATTGATGAGACAAAGTCTGTGGTTGGAGGTGGCTCGGGAGGGCGAAAATTTGAGGCCGTGTGACAACCAAAGCTTTGCCCTCGCCGATGGGAAAATGCATGAAGCAATCGGAAAGGCTCAGCTCTTATATAGCTGGCATGAGATGTTGTGGTCTCCTGATACCTACATCATGAATGACGACCACCTGGCATTCCCCATCATCCTGGGTTTGGATTTCCTACGCAAGACCTCGACTATTATCCATATGGGTGACCAAACCTGCGGCGTGAAGGGACCCAGGGAGTATACCTTCCGTCCGCTCATCTCCAAACCGATTGAGCGTGGGTTGCAGCAGCCCACTGATGCTACTTCTAAGGCTACCCTGTATGTGGCTGTTCCGTCTGTCATGCCTTCAGTAACACCTCCTTCGACTACAGTTGCAGCATCCTTTTTCTCTGATTGTCCACCAGAGGTCCGAGAATGGCTGCAAGCTTGGCCTGAGGTGTGCTCGGGCAGACTGAGGAAGACCACCGTTGAAGAGCACAAGATCTTCACAACAGATGAGGTCCCGGTCCGGTGCAAAGCATACTGCGTGTCCCCTTCCAAGTGTCAAATTATCGCTGATCATGTGGGGCAGATGCTCAAGGATGGCATTATTGAGCCTTCACAATCAGCGTGGGGTGCTCCAGTTGTTAGTCCCCAAGCCTGATGGGTCCATGAGATTCTGCGACGATTTTCGGCGCCTCAACGCCAAGACCCATGCAGATGCCTACCCCATGCCTCTCGTGCATGATCTCTTTTGGAATCCATGCATGGTGCAGCCGTCTTCAGTACGCTTGACTTAAAGTCTGGATATTGGCAGGTCGTCATGTCCCAAGAAAGTAAGGCCAAGACCGCTGTTATTACTCCAATGGGCCTTTACCAATTCAAATCCATGCCTTTCGGCCTAAAGAACGCTGGTGCAACATTTCAGAGGCTGGTGGAGAAGGCGCTGGGTAAGCTGAGGGGGAAGATCTGCTGCGTCTACATAGATGATGTCATTGTGTACTCGGCCACGCCCCTCCAGCATCTCAAAGACCTGGACGCTGTCATGCGAAAGCTCCATGAGGCCAATTTGATCCTTAACCTGAAGAAATGTTTCTTTTTTCGGTGTGAGCTGAAATTCCTGGGACAAGTGGTTTCAGAGAGTGGGGTGCTGGTCGACCCAGAGGAGACGTTGGCGGTGACATCATATCGCACTCCCACCAACATCAAGGCGCTCCAGCGCTTCCTAGGTCTTGTGGGATGGTACCATAAATTCGTGGACCATTTTGCAGACCTGGCAGCCCCACTGAATTGTCTGAAGAGGAAAGTTGTGGTCTGGGATTGGACGGAGGAATGCCAGGAAAGTTTTTTTTACCAGCTAAAAAAAGCGCTGGTGAATGCCCCTATCCTGAGGCAGCCAGACCACACGCTTCCTTTTGAGGTCCATACGGATGCGAGTGATGTAGGGTTGGGTGCAGTGCTGGTCCAGAGGACAGATGACTGGGAGGGGGTGATCTCCTACGTCTCCAGGGGGCTGCGCGGCGCTGATTGCAACTACTCAACATCTGAAAAGGAGTGTCTTGCGGTTGTGTGGGCTGTTGAAAAATGGAGACATTACCTCGAAGGTGCCAAGTTCACTGTATACACAGACCATGCTGCTTTAACCTGGGCTTTTAATTGTCCGAAGACCTCCTCTTGGCTGACCCGCTGGATCCTGCGGCTCCAAAAGTTCCAGTTTAAGGTGCAGTACAGGAAGGGCCTACATAATCTTGTGCCTGATGCCCTGTCCAGAGCCGTGCCCTTAACCTGCTCAGCAGCCACGTATGTTGCCATGAACACCTCATACTGTTCTGCTGACCTGCCTTCCTCACTCTCTGAAATTAGAGAGGTACAGGAAAGCGATGCTGAGGTCAGGGATATGGTCAAAGAGGCTAGTTTGGGTAGTAGGCTAGACCGGGGTAGGGTTTACAGTACTGCAGGGTATCCTTTACCGTTGATCACCTGTTAAAGAAGGGGGTGTAAAATATCAGTTGGTAGTTCCAAAGTCCCTTGTGCCAGCGTTTCTCAGCTACTTCCATGACCATCCTCTGAGTGGGCATCTGGGCTGACTGAAGACCCTCCTCAAGGTCCTTGAGGTGGCCTGGTGGCCAACTGTCCGCTCAGATGTCTGGAGCCATGTCAAGGCTTGTACCATCTGCCAGGCCTATAAGGCTGAGAATCAAAAGCCAGCAGGATTCATGCAGACTACTCCAGTTGAAGATCCTTGGGAAAAGCTGGGAATGGACCTTATGGGCCCCTTGCCCCGCAGCAAGAAGGGCAATACTTTCCTTTTCGTCATTGTGGACTATTTCACTAAGTGGGTGGAAATGTTCCCATTAAAGGACAGTAAAGCCCATCGCCTAGTGGCTATCCTGAAAGATGAAGTCTTCACCCGTTTTGGTGTTCCTCGTGAAGTGGTCTCAGATGGGGGGCCTCAGTTCACAGGTCATGAGATGGCTAATCTCTGTAAGATCTGGGGAGTGACACACAAGTTTACAACCAGTTATCACCCGCAGGCCAACCTCACCGAGCGGTGCAACTGGACCATCAAAACTATGATCGCTTCCTGCGTGGGGAGTCACCGTAGCGACTGGGATAAGTGGATTAGGGAGTTCCAATTTGCCATCAATGCCGCCAATCATGAGACCACGGGATGAACACCTGCAGAGCTGGCACTGGGAAGGACACTGAAAGGGCCGCTAGAGAGACTTATTGGTATGCCACCCACACCGAATCAAGCTCCCTGTACACTCCTGGAAAGACAGAAACAACTTATTGTCGAAGTCAAGAAGAGTTGGGGCGTGTCAGGCCAGACAAGCCAGGCACTACAATACCCACAGGAGAGGTGCGCAACTCCTGGTGGGAGACCTGGTCTGGGTCTGCACATTATCTACCTTATACAGTGGAATGACCAAAACAAGAAAACAGATACAGTTAATTGGTCAACCTGAAGCCATACTTTGGGGTTCTGCCTTCTATACCTCTGGCTGGGGGGGAGGAATCTGTGACATCGTCACATTAATTTAGTGTCATATCTAAAGCGTAGCGGGAACAAGCATCAAGAAAATTACTTATAATGTGTATGTAGCTCATGGTTGGAAAAATATGTGCATGTATTTCCCGTTATGAACTGTTACTTTCCACTGGACGTTATGGTATATGGTGGCGTTTGTCTGTTTAATGCTCCCAATTTGAATTTAGCCTATCACCGCGCACCCAACCTTTTATTAGGGAGGTGCGCTGGTGACTGGAGGGGGGCGGAACACAGAGAGTGGCAAGTGCGTATGGTACCGGTGTGAGTGAGTGGTGCCAGTGTTTTGAAGGCTGCAGCTACTTTTTTTTTTTTTTAATTTATTCCTTTGATGGAGGAAAAAGTTCGGAATCACGTCTGGGGAATGCTGGACTAAAACAGATCGTTACGCCGGTATTGCCTGTTCTCGTTCTGGTGCGTTACCAAGGAGCGGGCGTATCTAGAGAAACACTGCTAATCCTGCTGTGGATCAAAAGAAAAACTTCAGTCTCCGGTGAGATCAAGCTGGTTTTTGTGGAATATGCTTTTTTCGTTGATTTTTTTTTTTTTTTTTTTAATCCGACGTTGGACTATTTTGAGGCAGCGGCTCCCTCCTTCGTCTCCTCCTCGTCTTACGGACTTTGTTGCGCGCAGATGCTCTGCGTTTAGTTGGACTTTTATGTTAGTCTTGTGGATTGCAAAAGGGCTGGGGAATTGTAGAGGTTTTGTGTATTAGAGATCATTTTTTGTTTTTTTGTTTTTCTTGGGTTGAATAATATTTTGTGCCATGTGCGCATAACGAATCCTACTCTAGCGTGCTTACTGACAAACCCCCTCTGTCTTTACTGCTTGGTTTTTGTTCTGGTTCAGTTTTCACTCAGGTTTTTCTCACATGGGCCAAGTTACTGTACATCCACGTTATATCCAGAATAGTTTCAGTTTGAAAGAGGAAACTAAGAGCTTATTGTGAGGCTGCAGGCATTTCTTATTCTTGGCCTTTTTTATTGCTTTGTTAGAGGTCTGCTATATTTCAGCATCGCCTGAAATGGACAAATTTAGGCTGTTTTAATGAGCCACAGGCAGTGTGCCGACTTCTTCTGACTGTGCCTCTGTAATGGGGCTTTTACTGTTCATTACTGTAGTTTTACGCAACTTGAGTAACTCCATAAACCTGAGGTAGCGTGTTTGAATTGGAGAAGTTTGTGAGTCTGGTGACTAGGCTGTAATACCAGTAGCATAGCGCTAATGTTTTTAAGGGAGGTGGAAGGTTTGCGGGCCCTATGATGTTCTTGATCATGAGGTGACATGAAACCACTGCCTATTCGAAAAACAGTCGTAAATCAGCATGTCAACTTTGTGGTCCACATTGTTTCTGCATGACACATACTGCACTGGCAGCCTAAAGTGCTGCACCCATGGTGTGGAAAAGGAGAAGTGATCATGAGAGAGAGGGAGGGAGAGAGAGAGATGGGTGTTTTTTGTGGCCTATGTTACGTTAATGCCACTCAAATGTGGACTGTGGTTACGGGGAAAGTGAACTCTCACTGCGCCAAATGTACTGTTTCTTTCGGACGAGACATTAAAGCGAAGTCCTGACTTGCTGTGGTTATCAAAGATCCCGTGACAGTCTTCGACAACAGAAGGGAGCTCCCTGATGTCCTGGCTAAATTCTTTCAACATGCTGTCTAATCATCCCCTGATTTAATTGGCTCTGCAATTTGTCCTCTCCCTCTCCGCTGATGAGTGGTGAGCGTTCTGGTGCAAAATGGCTGCCGTCGCATCACCCAGGTGGGCGCTGCACATTGGTGGTGGAGAGATGAGATAACCGCCGTATGACTGTAGAGCGCTTTGAGTGTCTGTGAGTCGGTGCTATATGAACACAGTGTTCATTCATTCATTTGGGCCTGAATTTGCACGCACATTATTCTCCGGCTGACTCTGGCCTTAGCTGTACCATGTGACTGACTGTGGCGGGGAGGGCTGGTGCCTGTAGTTGGGTGTAGTGTGCGCTGTATGGGGGGGAGATAAGGGCTGTGGGGTGCCAGTGATAAGCCCGCAGTGATGCAGTGCTGGAGTGGAGCGCAGTGTAGGGCTGTGCAGTGATGTAAGGGTTTGTTACAACTAATAATGTAACAACAGACCAATAATGTAATAACTGCCTGATAATGTAATAAAATTAATCGATAATGTAATAACTGCCTGATAATGTAACAAGTAGACATGGTCAACAACATCCCCCGCCAAAATGTCTTCTTTAAAGATACTATGAACAGAGGCTCCCAAAAATGCCACAAGGGCAATAACTGTGTAAAGAATAATCGTATGCTTCTTATTTTCGAACTCCATCAGGGTCTTTATGGTCTTAAGCTACACACCAAATTTGGTTTTCCTATCTGTAACCGTTTCTGAGAAAAGCTGTCCCCTTCAGAGATACCGTGGACAGAGTCCAAAAATACGGATCAAGGGCAATAACTCCAGAGAAAATAATCGCGCGCATCTCATTTTCAAACTCCATCAAGGCCTCTATGATCTCAAGCTACACACCAAATTTGGTTGTCCTGTCTCTAATAGTTTCTGAGAAAAGCTGTCCCCTTTATCTCGGATGGACGGACGCATGGACGGAGCTCAAACCTATATCCCCCTCCCACTTCGTGGCGGGGTATAATAACTTCAACCGATAATGTAATGACTGCCTGCCCGATAATGTAATAACACTTTGACCAATAATGTAATGAATAGCGTCTGCCCGATAATGTAATGACACTCAACCGATAATGTAATAACTTAGTTCATTCAGTTCATCTGGGCGTGAGTGGGTGACATTGTTGTCAGATCATCGAGCCAAATTCATGTGGACGTGAGGGTGTGGTAGTGTTGCCAGACAGGTCGGGCTAAATTTATCCAGGGGTGAGTGGGCGGAGTGTTAGATGCGTCTTTTTGAAAATCCATCCATCCATAGTCATCTGGCGATAGAATATGGCCAGCGATAAGAGTAATGGTGCAGTTTGGCGTGTGAGGGCAGCGACCAGGGTCGCTGGTGAGAGTACCACGCTATTATTCTATGTTTGAGCACGTGACCTAACTCTTAGTGACTGTGACGTCAGCACATCGCCTGTCATTGCTCGGGAAACGGCTGATGAACTGTTGACGTCTCAATTACTTTGGACTTAGGTCTCATGGTACCCTTACACGCCCTATTTAGAATCCGGGTGGATTTGGTGGTTGCTTCGGAGTCAGACATCGGACTTGATGGAGTGGACGGAGTATCAAACGCGGGTGACGATGTGGATTTGAATGAACAGTTTCAGTTAGAACAGCTGGTTTGGGTTTGGGCCAGTCTTTAACGGCCATTTTGTTCTCAGGAAAGTCGGGCCGACCGTTTTTAAATTTTGGATGCACCTCTCAGCGGGCAATTGGGTTATCTAATGTGGGAGGCATTGGGCGGATTCATGTGAACTTCCGTTCTGAGTGTGGTTCCTCGCAGCCTGTAGTCCATGGCCAAGCTCCTTATCGAAATGTCAACGTCTTGTCTGAATTGGGGGAACAGCACCCCTATTTGAAGTTTGAGGCCAGTGGGAAAGGAAACATTCAGTTGCGTGAATAATCAGCGAAGTGTAAGCAAAAATTCATGCTATCTGCCTCATGATTTCAAATGTACTTTTACAATTACAAAATGTCTGAGTTTTAAATTCAACGAGTGCATAGCACAGGCAAAAAATTTGACTATTTTGTTACGTAGTCTATATATCAGTCTCTAATGATGCTTACAGTAGCACCATGAATTTGGCTCGGTAATCTGGCAACACTGCCTCCCACTCACGCCCACATGAATTTGGCTTGATGCATCTGGCAACCCTGCCACCCACTCACGCCCACATTAATTTGGTTGGATGCATCTGGCAACACTCCTCCCTTCATGGTCGCCCATTTTCTCCCCATCAGTCTTGCTCATAGGATCAGTCGCCGACACCTCACCCCATTCCTCAATGCCCACCCCATGCTTCTAGGCTCTGGTCCCGCTCTCCGTAACATCCCAGCCCCCGCGTCGTGCCCCTATAGTCCTTCACTCCAAGTCCGCTTCCTTTGGCACTAAGTTATTACATTATTTTTTTTTTGTGATCAACATTTTATTGACTTTTTAGGGGGGGGGCACATGGTTAATTTATGCACAAGGGTATCAAAACTCAGTCCATACATTGAGCCTGTTATACAAACAATCCATAGTACAAATATCCAGAGTGCAAGCGTCCTTATGTGAGTGTACAGGACTGAGTGTATTGGTTCAAAGTAAGAGACATTAAGAGAGAAACAAAATAAACAACCAAGATAGAGTTGTGCTACAGATCAACGTGCTCCACAGGTGATGACCATAAATTTTGGATTTTATACAAGAATACTCTCCATTTTTGTAAAGTGGACTTCTTGGCTTTATTCACTCTGGCAGTATGATGTTCCATGTTCACAATGTTATCTAGATGATTCAACCACAACCTCCTATGTGGTAGTTGGGGATTGATCCATAATTGTAGGATAACTTTTTTTTGGCCGCTGTAAAACCTGCCAACAACATTTTCCTTTGAATTATAGTATATTCAAGTTCAAAGTCATCATTCAAGAGACAAAGGCGTGGAGTTTTTGGGATCTGTATATCAAGCAGTTTGGACAACTCATCTACTACAAATAGCCACAAATCTGTGATTTTGGAGCATTCCCAAAACATGTGCATGAAGGTGCCTGGTAGACTGTTACAGATATTGCAGATGTAATCAGGAGTTCGCTTCATCAGAAATTTCCTATATGGTGTCGCATAGGCCCTGTGAATTGTTTTATAGTGTATTAGCTGGTGGGCTACGTTTTTTGAGCTTTGAGACAGGTTAAGCCAAACTGTATCCCAATCTATGTCCATACTATATGTGGAGAGTTCCCTCTCCCATAATTTCTCTATAGATAAGTGTTGGGCAGATTTGTGTGACATCGCATTATAAATAAGGGACACTCTGCCCTTTAGGCTGTAAGAGGGCTTAACCCATTCTAACATTGGATGGGTTCTTGGGGGAGAGTGCCATGGGACACCATATGCTCTGAGTGCAGACCTTAACTGAAGAAATACAAAATATGATGAAGCAGGTAGATGGAAAGTGCTTTGGAGGTGCTGGAAAGAACATACACCATTATCATCATATAGGTCACCTAAAGTGCTTATGCCTTTAGAAGCCCAATTTGAGTTCTGGAATGGCTTCCCCCCTATCAAGAAATTGAAGTTATGCCAGATAGGTGTCTGTGCGCTGAGAAGAGGCTGGGCCTTCATGTGTTTCTCTGCCTGTTTCCAGACGTTCAAAGAGTGTGTAATTACGTTACCCAGCCCTAAACTCAGTTTGGCTTTGCCAGCGCCGGTGAAGAGCAAGTCACATAGCTTATGAGGCTTCACCATAGCTTCCTCAATAGATCTCCAGGGTACTTTTGAACTTGTGTCAATCCATGTATGTAGAGCTCTTATTTGAAAAGCCCAATGATAGAATTGGAAGTTTGGTAGGGCAAGGCCTCCTATTAGTTTGGGTCGCTGTAATGTGGTTAATTTAATTCTTGGGTGCTTACCACTCCAAATAAATTGAGAGATTGATGAGTGAATATCTTTATAATAATTTGGGGGAGGTGGTAGAGGGATCATGAAAAATAAAAAGTTAATACGCGGTAGAACGTTCATTTTGACAATATGTACTCTTCCTTGTGGAGATATAGGAAGTCTATTCCATCTCTGGATATCTGCCTGTATGTGTTTCAAAACTTTGACAAAATTTTCCTTGACTATTTGTGTGGTTGTCGGGTGGATGTGAATGCCTAGATAGGTGAAAGAGTCCCTGACAGGAATGGATAAAGGGACCTTGACCAAATTCCCCTTTTTGTTGAGCAGCATTAAAACAGACTTGTCCCAGTTTATTTTATAACCTGAGAGGCTACTGAAGTAATCAAACAGTTGAAGAACTTTAGGTACTGAGGATTCAACATTAGATAGAAAAAGGAGTATATCATCGGCAAAAAGAGAAATGTGATTGTTCCTGTTGTACAGCTTCACAGGCTCTATATGCCTACTTTGCCTGATCATCTGAGTTAAGGGCTCAAGGCAAAGACAAAAAAGTAAAGGTGAGAGAGGACACCCTTGACGTGTTCCTCTTTCTAGCTGAAATGGAGAGGAAATTTTTGCTCCTGTCATTACGCAAGCACTTGGATATGTATACAGAGTCTTAAGCATCCAAATAAATTTGGGCCCAAAGCCAAAATTCTCTAATACAGCCCACATGTAATTCCATTCAAGTCTATCAAAAGCTTTCATGGCATCGAGTGAAAAGAGTGCAATAGGTCCCGGGGAGGTCTGAGCGGAATCAATAATGTGTAAGAGCCTACGTATATTGTCTGCTGCTGAGCGCCCACTGATAAAGCCTGTCTGATCATAGCTAATTAGCTTGCTTACACATCCCTCCAGCCTGCGTACAAGCACTTTAGCAAATACTTTCACGTCACAGCAAATCAAAGAAATGGGTCTAAAGCTAGCACAATCAAGTGGGTCTTTTCCTTTCTTTAATAATAGAGAGATAAGGGCTGTATTTTGATCCCTATGGAATTGCCCTGTCTCCAGGGCAAAGTTGATTGAGTTTAAAAGAAGGGGACCTACAGTATCCCAAAGGGAAATAAACAGCTCAGGTGGCAAGCCATCTAGGCCTGGCGCCTTACCTCTGTTAAGAGATCTGATGGCAGAGCTGAGTTCTTCTAGCGTAAGCGGAGCCTCTAACTTTTTCATTTCATCGGTAGACAGACTTGGTAAGTCAAGTTCATGAAAGATGGAATTGTTGTCAGTGTGGTCCCAAGAAACTTCTGATGTGTAGAGATCTGCATAAAAATTCTTCAGGACCTCATTAACAGCTGTAGGTTCTGTAAGGATTGAGCCACATCTATCTCTTATGGCATATATATTTGACTTAGACTCATTTTCCTTCAGCCTTTGGGCTAGCAGGTGACTGGGTCTCTCTCCCTCAGCATAGTATCTTTGTCTAGTACGTTGAAGGGTGAATTCCGCTTTTCCCAAACTAAGCGTTCTATATTCAGATTGCAAGGCTGCAAGTGTTCTGGCTCTACTCTCTGTTGGGTTTTGTTTTTGCTCCAAGTCCAAAGTTTTTATTTTTGAATCCAATTCTTCATATTTCATGTTCCTAATTTTATTCAAATTGGAAGAATACGAAATACAAAAGCCTCTTATGAAGCATTTTGTGGTTTCCCACAGGACCTGTGGATTGTCACATTGATCCTCATTTATCTCCAGAAATTCCTTAAGTTTTAGATTAATCTGGGCTTCAAAATTCTTATCTAGCAATAATGAGTCATTGAAGCGCCACCTGCTGGCTCTTTTGGGTACGCCTATCAAGTACATCTCACACAGTACTGGAGCATGGTCAGAAAGTAGAATAGGCAAGATATCTGGTTGAGCTTTATGAATTAAAGACTGACTCAAAAATAAGTAATCAATACGCGAAAAAGACTTATGTCTGTTCGAAAAGAAAGTATAATTTCTGTTTGATTCATTATGAAATCGCCATATATCTATGAGGTTCAAGTCTGATATAACGTTTTTAAGTGCTGCAGCAGAATGTAAGTCAGTGGAAGGAGACGTTCTGTCAATGTCATTCATAGCGCAATTAAAGTCACCCCCAACAAGCAGGTTAGACTCTGGCATCTCCAGAAGTTTATCTCGTATCATATTGAGAAAGCTAGGATCAAAGCTGTTAGGTGCATAGACTGCAGCTATCACCAATTTGGCCTGACAGAGAGTGACAACAGCCAGTGTAAAGCGGCCAAGATCATCACTGAATGTGTGATGTACAGCTAGTTGGAGCTTCCTTGCAGCTAAAATAAGCACGCCCTTTGTTTTTGTTTTCAGCGCATGAATAGGCTATGATTTTATAACGCCTATTTTGGAAACGATGTACGTCGGAACTCTTCAAATGAGTCTCCTGAATGATGGCTATTGACACTTTTTTACGGTGTAGAAACTCCAGACACCTAGTCCTCTTGATGGGGGAATTTAAACCATTCACATTCCAAGTCATTACGAAAAAGACCTTCCATTTTAGTAAGTCGGGGAGAGTAAAAAACAATACTGAAAAGAAAGAGAAAAAAGTTGCAAGCGATCTGCCTGTCAGTAAACAAAAATAGATACTACGGTTTGATTGTAGCCTCAGAGTTTCTCTCTCTAGTCTCAAGCAAAATATAATGCAAGATGCCAAACGAAACCAATATCGTGTGCCCAAATAAAACCAGGAAGGGGTAAGGAAAACTATGTACAACGAACATTCGCAAGCCGCGAGGACGCTGAGCGATCCGTCAGGCTTCGCTAAACACAAAACCATGTAGGTCCGTGGCATTCAACCGCAACGCAGGTCAAGTCCTACTCGCCATAAGACCCCCCCAAAACACAAGCAACATGTTAAGATAGCATTCAGTATTAGCTAACCCAACACATATGTGCTCCCATAAAATAAACAGGGAAGTATGTTCACATTATTAGTAATAAACTAAGTGCATTAATACTTATATTTACCCACTATGATGTATTAGCCATTGATAAAGCAAGTGAATTACATGTCCATAAGCCGTGCAGCAGAGCTGGAAGTAGAGTTCGCGTCATGATCTTGAGACTTCACGGTAGGGCTTTGACTCGGTGGTTTTTCTCCCGTGGAAGTGATGTCCAGCGGCTGGAAAGAATTCCCGGTGATAACTGGAGCAACCGATGCGTTAATGTCCGCTGTCTGTAAAAAGTTCTCCGCGTCAACCGGATAATTGAAAGTTAATTGGGATCCTTTGAATTCAACTTTAAGTGTTGCAGGGTACAAAAGGAAAGAGCTCAGTCCAGCGGTCTTGAACTTTTTAATCACAGGGTTGAATTCCCTTCTTTTAGCAGCAGTTGGAGGACTGTAATCCGGAAAAAAGAGTAAACTCGCCTGGTCATACTTGATCGGATGGGCTTTGCGTGCTCCCTTCAGGATAGCTTGTCGATCGGAGTATCTCAGCAGGCGGAAAATGATGGTTCTGGGTTTCTCGCCCGAGCCAGTCTTCCCAAAGTTGGGGTCATATATACGGTGGCAGCGGTCGATTTCGATGATACGGCCAGCTAGAGATGGTATCCATTTGGGTAGATTAGATTGTAGAAAGCCCACTGGATCTGAGCCCTCAGCTGATTCAGGGAGGTTGACCAGTCTGAGATTGTTCCGTCTGTTTCTGTCCTGCATCTCAGTCAAACTGCTTTGGAGGCGAATCAGTTTGATTGTAATATCGTTGAGGTCGTGTTTGTTGGAGCGAACTGCTGCCTGAAGGGAGTCTACTGTAGCTTGCGTTCGTTGTGCTTTGCTAGCATGGTGGTCTAGTTCGGTGGCTAGTTTACGAATAGCTTCATTGGCAAAAGCTATCTCCTCTTTCACAGACATTAGTTGGGGCGTGAGCACAGTTTCAAATGCGTCCTTAACGGCCGAGGCAACTGAGGCATCGAAATTTCTTTGTTGTTCCAAAAGTGCCAGGCTAACTCCTCTCAAAATGGCTGCGTCGAGGTCGTCTGTGGATATTGAAGTTGTTCCCTTGAGTTTTTTCTTCTGCGGTGACATTCCGAGCTCTCTTTTGAGAGCAGGGTTGTTTGGAATGGAAGTCATCGTTGAGTTTGATAGCAAAAACTGATATTAAATTGAATTTAGATGGTTTTGGGGTAAGTCCACGAGCGAGCACAAGATTTCAGGTCTGCATCGCGGTTGAGACGTCACGTGACTCCCAAGTTATTACATTATTGATGGAGTGCTATTACATTATCGGGCGGACACTTTTTATTAAATTATTGGTAGAAATGTTATTACATTATCGGGCAGGCAGCTATTACATTATCGGTTGAAGTAATTACATTATCGGGCAGTTATTGCATTATCGGTTAATTTTATTACATTATCGGGCAGTTATTACATTATTGGTCAGTTATTACATTATCAGTTGTTACAGGGCTATATGGATGCCCTCTCTCCATGGAGCTCTATCGTGATGATGTGAATTCAGGAGACACCAATGGAGGCAGAGCTCCCTGCACTCTCTCACTCTCACTCATCCCTCTCTCATCCTCACTGATTCCTCTCATTCTCTGTCCCCTTCTCTCATTCTCACTCACTCGTCTGTTTCATTGTTGGTGAATGTCCTCATTTGA